>ML777793.1:877370-922582 GCA_009831015.1 Picea engelmannii
TTGTCAATCTCCAACTTCCTCCCAAGAATTAGGCTCTAAAAAAAGCCCAATAACTCCCAATTACATTAAAAATTGGTTTAGTTACATTTAATAAATCAAAGTGGTTATAAAACCCACTTATAACTATAATGTAGTTTGAAAACGGGCATAAGCCCCCTTGGTTGGGCGCGCGCCCCCTTCAGACGGTCACATGACATCCATATGGCCTAGCGCTAGCCCTACGGGCTAGCGCTGGCCCACACTGCACGCACATGTTGTCGGACCCGGTCACATGGTATAAAACCGTGTGCTAACTTGAAAACCCCGCGTTGTTTGGTTAACGGTTATAACCATTGGTCCGCACCATATATAGCACCCCACGCTCCGTTACAATGGGTCATATGGTAATGGGGGCCTGGAACCACGGGCTAATACAACAATCCCGCGCATATAGCAATAACCCCACGCGAATTAATGTAACGGTCACATGTAACAAAATGCAACCGTGAAACCGTGGGTCGGGGCCAAGCCCCGACCCGACCCCCCCGACGAAAACACAACATCCAACTTCAAATACATTTAAACCCGCGGTTGCAATAAGCACCAACACGTCGCGCAGTGGTCACGGGAAAAAGTTAAAGCGTTGCCAACGGAGGAGGTCGCAGGCTCGATCCCCGGCGACGCCAATAATTTTGACATAGGCCATATTGGAAAAACCCGGGGTGCCACGTGGCAGCCATTGATTGGGCCACGTGGCACCTTACCATTCACCCAAATGATGCCACATGTCAACCGTTGATTTGACGAAGACAACCAACCGGAACATGCCACTTGTCAACCGCTCATTGGCCCACGTCACTGCTACGTCAGCGCGCCGTACTGCCACGTCATCCACCATGTAAGCATGCCGCTTCATCTACCATACGATGCTGATGTCATCCCATGCCACATGTCACCCTTCCAGTGGTGACACGTGTCACCTCGGGATTGGTCCAACCGTACGCCCAAAATGCCAAAACTGCCTGACACATGTCACGCTCTGAGGCTGCCACGTGTCCTGTACGGAAGCCGCCACGTGTCACTGTACGGAAGCCGCCACATGTCACTGTACGGAAGCTGCCACATCGCTGTATGGAATCGCCATGTGTCACTGTACGGACTGATACGTGTCCTGAACGGACTGTACGGACATGTACAGTCAGCATCCCAAAATTTTGCCTATTTGGCTCGGCGGACAGAATGCGATATCTTCTCCATACGGACTCCGTTTGACATAAAAATTATACCACCAGAATCAGGAAGACGAGCCGGATGTAATGGTGTTGATTTCGTCGGATTCCGGGCACTTTCATTTTTGAGCATTTTTCATGCCCTGACAGTCTTCTGAATCCGATTTCGGATCACACCTCCCAACAATAAGACCTTTTGGTCCCCAAAAGGTTACAGACCACTTGAAAAGCTCGAGATAGGCCACCCGGCTTGCTCTTTGTCTCTGAAAGATGATTACATCAGGGGAAGCAAAACACAATGAAGTTGCGACATCCACTTCTGGCAGAACCAAGTGACTGCTTTCTTTCCTTCACGGTGTTCTTCTTGCTTCGCTGGAAATCCGTCCTCCTTCGTGGGTGCATGCAAAATCCTCTTGCCCTTATTTGGACGAAGCTCTGGATTAAGCTTCCAAAAGCTAGCCTCTTGATGTCCACTCTTGCTGCAAAACGTACAACGAGTTTTCGGCATCCAGACCTGCTTAACCTTCTCCTTCTTCCATTGTGAACTTGAGCCTTTACGTCGTGTTTCCTTCTTGGACGACATAGGTTTCCTGTACAAAGTTTGTCTCTTCCAACACTTGGCAATACAATGCTTAGGTGAAAGACAATAAGCACATGGATAAAGTTTCCACAAGTTCCGGTTTACTTGATTAGACTTGTTATAATCAAAAGGAGAATTAACAAAAACATGACCATTATACCTTCCATGCTGATCTTCACCTTTCTTTGTAGACGACTTGCATTCACTACCGCAACCCTGTAGTGATGCGCCATTTCCCTTTGTGAAGTGTTCTTGCAATGTCTTAAGTTGGCCATTTGAAGCTTTACTTCCTTCCGAAGATTTTGAACCTTTCTTGGAAGACTCTCCAAGGTCCCCTCTTTCATATCCCAATCCTAAGTATCGAGGCCTTTCCTCAACCTCAATGGGATTTACAATGCCTTGACCTTGACGTCCAAGGCCCTTTCCTTTCTCATAACCCATCTTGGTTAATATTCTCAAACCTACACCTTTTGTGTGTTTTTCGAATACACCAAAACCAACTTGATGAGAATGAGGAATATTTGATAAGAAACCTTCACTGCATACCTCAGATATGTTGTCTGAAACAGATGTAGAAGGCACTTCCTTCAATGCTTCTTTTCCTTTGTTGTTCTTTGAAGCTTTCTCTTGAACCGTTCTCTTTCGTTCCAAGTAGTCTTCATACAACACCTTCACCATCATGGCCATGGCAAACACCGAATCTCTGAACTCCTTCTTGTCTTGATAAAGTCCTCCTGTAGATGCCATTTTCCTCCTTGAGATGTTCTCTTCCCTGGTTAACATGCAAACTCAATTCCAAATGTCAACTAGCTCTGATACCACTTGATCCATCAGGATTTTTCGAAATGACTATGGTTGAGTTTTATTTGCATGCATTAATTAACCATTGGGAAACTTAATGAAAGAGAGAGAAAATAAATGAATTATACAGCCATTAACATAATTTCAGATCTGAAAAACAATGAAAATAGCAAACCATAATGCACAAGCTTGATAACGGAGTTCGACAACTTTGCCTACGTCTCCGGGCCTTTTCTCTGTGAGGGAGGCTTCTTGATTTCTTTTAAAAAGATTATTAGTACATATTTACAATGCCGATTGGCTTCTAGACTGATCTGGTCTTGTTCGCCATGATCTCTAGAATCTTGTACAACTTACGGCACCTGAAACAGATGTCCCGAGCTCTCAGAAATCGTCCGACAGCATCTCTACCTCAACAGCTTCCTTGCCTCAATCTGGCTTAGACCTAGCTTTGCCTCAGCATCTCTGCTCTCCAAAACCATCCAAAAGCTCTCCAATTCTGACCCAAATGGCCTCAACATGGCCTTGGTTAAATAATGGGAAAGTTGGTTGTCAATCTCCAACTTCCTCCCAAGAATTAGGCTCTAAAAAAAGCCCAATAACTCCCAATTACATTAAAAATTGGTTTAGTTACATTTAATAAATCAAAGTGGTTATAAAACCCACTTATAACTATAATGTAGTTTGAAAACAGGCATAATCCCCCTTGGTTGGGCGCGTGCCCCCTTCAGACGGTCACATGACATCCATATGGCCTAGCGCTAGCCCTACAGGCTAGCGCTGGCCCACACTGCACGCACATGTTGTCGGACCCGGTCACATGGTATAAAACCGTGTGCTAACTTGAAAACCCCGTGCTGTTTGGTTAATGGTTATAACCATTGGTCCGCACCATATATAGCACCTCACGCTCCGTTACAATGGGTCATATGGTAATGGGAGCCCAGAACCATGGGCTAATACAACAATCCCGCGCATATAGCAATAACCCCGCGCGAATTAATGTAACGGTCACATGTAACAAAATGCAACCGTGAAACCGTGGGTTGGGGCCAAGCCCCAGCCCGACCCCCCAGGCGAAAACACAACATCCAACTTCAAAAATATTTAAACCCGCGGTTGCAATAAGCACCAACACATGGCGCAGTGGTCACGGGAAAAAGCTAAAGCGTTGCCAATGGAGGAGGTCGCGGGCTCGATCCCCGGCGACGCCAATAATTTTGACATAGGCCATATTGGAAAAACTCGGGGTGCCACGTGGAAGCCGCTGATTGGGCCACGTGGCACCTTACCATTCGCCCAAATGATGCCACGTGTCAACCGTTGATTTGACGAAGACAACCAACCGGAACATGCCACTTGTCAATCGCTCATTGGCCCACGTCACTGCTACGTCAGTGTGTCGTACTGCCACGTCATCCGCTACGTAAGCCTGCTGCTTCATTTGATGTACGATGCTGATGTCATCCCATGCCACGTGTCACCCTTCCAGTGGTGACACGTGTCACCTCGGGATTGGTCCAACCGTACGCCCAAAACGCCAAAACTGCCTAACACGTGTCACGCTCTGAGGCTGCCACGTGTCCTGTACGGAAGCCGCCACGTGTCACTGTACGGAAGTCGCCACGTCACTGTACGTACGCTGCCACATCGCTGTACGAAATCTCCACGTGTCACTGTACGGACTATACGGACAGGTACAGTCAGCATCCCAAAATTTTGCCTATTTGGCTCGACGGACAGAATGCAATATCTTCTCCATACGGACTCCGTTTGACATAAAAATTATACCACCAGAATCAGGAAGATGAGCCAGACGTAATGGTGTTGGTTTCTTCGGATTCCGAGCACTTTCATTTTTGAGCATTTTTCATGCCCTGACAGTCTTCTGAATCCGATTTCGGATCAACAAGACACGATGAAACCCAGTTCAATGTATTTTTCATGATCCTAGAGAAGGTAATCTCGGTGGTTTTTCACTTTTAGAGAGTCTGAAAAAGAATAAAATAAGACTCCGCTAGGGTACCTTTTTCGAAGGTAGTCTAGTCGAATCGAAAAAGGGATAAACTAGCACCAAAAATATGTCTAATAAAAACCATTTTAACGAGTTTGACAAAGAAAAGATCACTTGACAATCTTTTCAATTTTAAGGAGTCTGAAAATACCTTAACTATGGACTCACAACCTTTTTCTAGGTTTAGTCCCCTTAGCACGAAAAAGTATAAATTTTACTTAGGAGAACTCTCCCGGTGAGACGAATCTCCTGAGGTTTACCTTTTTCCTCCTTAATCTATAGGCCAGAAAAAGGGGTAAAATCATGCCAGTAGATGTTTTTCTGAACCAATTAACGAGTGTGAAATAACAAGGTCACTCGACGATATTTTCAATTTTAAAGAGTCTGAAAAGAGCTTAACTATGGACTCCATAGAGGATGCTCTTATGTACCAGTTTAACGAGTGTGAAGGAACAAGGTCACTAGACAATCTTTTCAATTTTAGGGGGTCTGAAAAGAGCTTAACTATGGACTCCATGGGGGTTCCTTTTTCATAAATTTAGTCCCTCAAGCCCGAAAAAGGGTTAAACTTATACTTGAGAATACTCTTCTAGCAAACCAAAGTTCCTAGAGCATACCTTTGTTCGTAAAATTGACCATCTGGAATGAAAAAGGGGTAAACTATCGTCGGATAGACGTTCCTTGATGTTTTAGTTTGGAAAGCGTGAAGGACAACAAGATCGCTCGACAATATTTTCATGTTTAAAGAGTCTGAAAAGGGCTTAAAGACGACTCATTTTCTGGGAGTCCCGAGGGTGAGGCCAAGAGTGATGACATATCAGACGTATGATGCTCAATCTCATAATCAGGACAAGACTAACAAGGAATCCCAAGCCTAAATTCATTAATGACGGCATGGACACCAAAATGTAACTAGGAACTACCTAGGGAATCCATGTAGAGGTAGGCTCTACCACCAAATTATGACACTTCTAAAGCAACAATGACGGTTTCATGTCGCAATTCGGTGGGTTCGATCCTATGGCAAAGAGAAAAAGACAATGAGATGAAAAAAGTGGAGGTGGAATCCTAACTTAAATGCAAAAAGTTAGAAAAATGACTTTTACCAAAGAATCTTCAAAAGTGACCCATCTCCCAAAAAGTTTTTCAAACCAAAAGTGAAGTGTATCGTAACATCCAATGAGAAACTCAAGAACCATGTTAAATGATTTTCAAGCCAGAAAAAATGACAAAAGGGTTCAAAAAGTGGAAAAAAAGGCCAAAAAAGTCTATAAATAGAAGCTGGCAGTTCATTATCACCATTGCAAATTGAGAATTAACCAAAAAGCCAAAAATACCCTTTTGCTAAAAGAGTTGATTCCAGGAGCTTCAGAGGACAAAATGAACTTCTGCTCGGACCAACTAAGTACAAATCAACCCCTCTTGCATTTCAATGCCTTCTTTTTGCATTTATTTTAGTTTTTTTGGGGAGTGCACTCCTAAAAGGGGTCAGCCCTAGGTGTATGCGGGTTGTCCAAGGACAACCCGCATATGCCCATGGGCAGAAAACAATCTTCCTATGTATGCTAGCGGGAAGAAAAAAATCTTCCCCCATGCATACGCGACTGTTTCCAATACAGCCCACGTACATCTTCAAAAACATGGAAAAATTTAAAGTACAAGAGTTAACTCCCCTTTGAACTTGTCATTTGACAGGATGTATGTCCAATGGAGAGAGAGGGAGCATGAAGACATAAATATCTTAGTCTATGACGACCCTACAACTATGGCCACATTGAGACAACGTGGTTTGTGTAATTTCTTCTAGTGTCCATTCATGAGGGCACAATCTAGGCTATTGAATGCCTTGGTGGACTATTGGTACCCCGACACAGAGGCGTTCATACTTGAGGGGCAGTCTTTGACTCCAATGAATGAAGAAATTTACTTTCTGATTGTCCTCTCGAGGAGAGGTGAACCAGTCAACTTGCATGCTTTTCCTCTCGGGCCCCACAACATTGCCGAGTTGATTGAACCACATTGTAAGGCCGACATTGAGAAAGTAGGTTCTTAGGTGCCAATCCACAAGATCACCAACCTATCACTAAAAGTGATATTTTTACTGATTGGGCATATCACTGGATCCACGGCCTTACATCAGGCCTCTCGGGCACACATGCATTGTGCGGTGCAGTGCTTAAATGCACGGATATTCGACTGGAGCACGACCATGCTAGACTGCATGAAGAGACAACTCACCAAGTGTCATAGGTGGAGTAACAACAACTTCAGATTTGGGACCATTTTGTGCTCATTATTTTTTAAGAGGGTACCCAGTCTCAGTCTGCGAGAGACAGTGTGGGGCATGTGGCCTTGCTCCCAACAATGTGTATATGGTTGAGATTGATGCCACGACAGGGGGGAGGGAGGACCATAGAGGCCTTCGATGACACCTTTTTTGACTGGTGGGCACAATAGATTCCAGCGATAGAGGACTACCCCTACACCGGGATCAACTTTTCCAGGGACCCAGACATGCCCGTACCTCTTGGAGTTGAGCGAGGAGAGATAGGTATGTTTGTTTTTAATGTTATTTAATTTTATTTTATTATTATTATTATGTGTGTGTGTGTGTGTGTGTGTGTGTATCTCATTTTTATGTGTACCAGAGTATCTGACAACTATGTATCTGTTATGTATAGATGTGGGGCCAGTGCATCCAGCATAATTCATGAGGACCAGGCAACATCCTCGACCAGAGGAGGTATCAGCCGCAGCCTCCGGACCAACAGTAACAGTATGGGGACCTCCATCCGAAGAGGCTGAGAGATTTTTTAGACAGGTGGAGCGAAACCTCACCACACTCACTCGTTCAGTTCCCATGATCGATATCGAGGATCTCTTGCCATTGATGCAGCCTCACATAGTTGGGGTACCACAGACCTGGGTCCAACTCTTCCGACATTTGGAAAAATTGTTTGTTCACTATGGTAGGACCAACAGGCCCCTTGCTTAGTTAGGATGGACTACTTACGTGCCGAGGGCACTCTTTGTATATTTTTTAGGGTATAAGCCCCGTGATGTGTACTGGACATGTTATTTTTTGAGGCGCTCATGCCCACCTGTGTACTATGAGACTTTTGATATATATATATATGCGTATTTACATATTTTATGTCTTATGGATCACATTTTTTACAATGTATGTACATGTTTATGTGTGTGCAATATGCCAATCTAATACATGATTAGCTAGATTATCTGTGATTTGATTTAATCTCCTAGGAACATGGATATACCTAATGTAATCAAAGCATCGTTCTAAGAGATGTACCCTAAGGAATCATCGGTGTAGAGTAGGATCCTAAATGCGTTAAACCCCATTTAACTGTGACACAACCAACTGAGCATCTAAGTAGACCCAGAGGTGAGAGATATCATGCGAGAAAGTGTCATGAAGTAACTCTATTACTGCATTGTATTTGACGACATTTTTATTCGTGTCACCTAAAAAGATACCTCCATAAGATACCAACTGGCCTTGAGGCGTGAATATCACTCAAGATGTGGAAGCAAGCCTCCGAGTGTGTTACTAGTGTCATTCGCGAACCCAATGAACACCTCTAATTCACTTGACATCTACCACAGTGAAAAATATGACATAAATAACGACACGTCCATAAACAAAAAGAGACAAAAACAAATTGTATAAGAACTATACATATGTACAAGAAGTCACCCAAGGCAACCCACCTATGAGTAATACTTCTTGAGGTAGAGCCGATTTCTAAGCTCTACTAAAGCGTTCCCCTCAAATTCAACCAGACAATAATCACCCTTCTTTCATACCTCCTTCACAATGAAAGGTCCGAACCACATGGGTTTGAACTTTCCTACCCCAAGGGGATCCTTATCTTGGTCATAGACTAGGACAAGGTCACCTTTGGAGAAAATCCAAGGAAAAACAAACCGATCGTATTGACACTTGAATTTTTTCTTGTGATCCTCATTAGCAAAGGCTTCATCATGACCTTTCTCATCGAGCTGCTCACGATATAATAAGTGTTCCTCAAGTAGTGAAGTGTCTGGAAATAATTGTACAACCAACTTTAGAGATGGGATCTGGAAATCTATTGGCAAGACTGCTTCTAGCCCGTAAACGAGTTGAAAAGGTGAAAAATTGGTTACAGTATTTACAGACGTTCGGTAAGCCCACAACACTGAGTATAGCATCAAATGCCAATTTGACTTGGCCGAATTGATTGTTCGCTACAAAATAGTATTGAAGGACTTATTCACAGCTTCCACCTGACCATTCGCTTGTGGGTAGTAGGGTGATTAACTATCTTGCCTCAACCCAAGCTTTGATGTTAACTTGGACATCATTTTGTTCTGAAAGTGACTTCCATAGTCAGTGAAAATCTCCTTCGGGATGTCAAACCTTGCTACTATCTGGTTAAAAATAAAGAGAGTTGCGGTTTCTCCATCATTATTGAACATTAGCATAGCCTTGACCCAATTTTTGAAGTAGTATACCACTACGATGATATAATGATTCCCCCTGGATGAAGCTGGGTGGCATGTAGTATAATCAATCCCCCACTTGGTGAAGGGACCAATTGTAATGACGAGAAACATGGGAGAAGGATGTGCCCTCATCTTCCGAGAGAAGATCTGACACAGGTGGCACTTCTTGACTGATTCAACACAATCCTTGATTAACACCGACCAAAAGTAACCAGCTCGTAGAATATTTTGGATTGTTTCCAACCTAGAAAAATGACCACCACATGCTCCAGTGTGGCAGTCGTTAAGAATAAGTTATGCTTGTTCATGAGTGATGCATCGACGAAGGATGCAATCTACACCTCGATGATACAACGTGTCCTCGAGCATGAGATAGTTTTTTTCCTGATGGCGTATATGTCGACGCTCATCGTGATAAGTAGAGGTGGGGCACTTCAAAGTCTGGAGATAGACTAATATATCTCCATACTAGGGGTCCTAAGATGAAATCAGAAAAAGATCTCCTTTAATCGATGATTCTTCGGGCGTAACATCACCTAACTCAACCAGAAGTTCTGAGATGAGTTCCACAAAGACCAACAACTTTTTAGATTTCACAGAAACAAAATGCAAGTCAAATTCCTAGAGGATAACAATTCATCTACTGAGCTTTCCGCCGATTACACGTTGTGTCAACACGTATTGAAACGGATTCACAACGGAAATGACGGTGGTCTTACGAAGAAGAATATAATGATGGAACCATTGGACATCATGAACTGCTACCAATGAAATCTTCTCAATGTGGGAGTAGTTGAGTTATGGTGCAACTAGGCCTCCGGTAATAAATCAGATTCTCTTCAAGGAGATCATCCTGTTGAACCAATACCATAACGATGGTCGACTCTGTCGTGGCCAAGTACAATAAGAAATCTTTATTATAATTGGGTGTTTGAATTAGAGGGGAAGAAATGAGGGCACATTTCAATGCTTCGAAATCGTGATGAGCAACTTCTTCCCAATAAAAAGGAACATCCTTTTTCAGTGAACGCATGAACCCTTTAGTGATCTTGGCATAGTTTTTGATAAAACGCCAAAGGAAGTTGGATTTTACCTGTAAACTCTAAAGTTGAGGGAGTGTGCACAGGGCAGGAAATTGAACTATCGCCTCAACCTTTAGAGGATCGACTATGATCCCTATTGTTGAAACTATGAAACCTAGCATCCGACCCGACGTCACGCAGAAACTGTATTTGTTTGGATTCAAGCGAATATGACAATAGCGACATCACTCAAAGATAAGTCGAAGGTGTGTGGGATGATCAGCTCTCTTACGAGATCGTGATGCTAAATCATCGAGATAGGCCTCGACTCTGTGTATGAGATATTGGAAAGCAAAAGACATCACCCACTGAAAATTGCCTCCAACATTCTTCAAGACAAAAGGAATCTTCCAATAAGCAAATTTACCCCATGGACAGATAAAAGTGGTTTTATGTTGGTCTTAGGGCTTAATCTGTATCTGATTCTATCCCCAAAAACCATCCATGAAATAAAATACCTCACAGCCTACGCATTCATCGACAATATGGTCAATGGATGGGGTGGGGAAATTATCCTTTGGACGAGCCTTGTTCAAATCATGGAAGTCCATACATACGTGAATCGTTTTCTGCTTTTTGTTGACCAGAATAGGATTTGACACCCATTGAGTCAACTGAACGGGGTAGATGAAACCGTCTTTGAGAAGTTTCTCTACTTCAGCCTTAATAGCTACTTCTTTCTTAGGATTTATCAGACAAATATTCTGTCAGATTGACTTAACGTCAGGATATGTCGTTATTTCATGTTTGATGATTCTTGGATCAATATTTGGCATTTCCTCGTAAGACCAGGAAAAAGCGTCACAAAATTCTTTAAATAAATCTATGTAGGTTCAAATCTCCTCGGGGGAGCAGTCCGTCCGATGAAGACATTCTCCACAACGCCAGGGGTTCTATAGATGTCAATAAGTATCATTTCAGTGATGGTTTCCATATTACCTTCGGCATAAACTGCGTGCGTAGACAAAGGATTGATATGACAAGACCTATCTCCAGTCATAGTCAACACGAATTCACCTACCTCAATTCTTCTTAACTCTGGGAGAAGATAAGATCTATGATGGAGATCATCCCATGATCTGTCTGGACTAGTCATTGCCTCAATAATTGCCTCGTCTAAGGGAAATATAAATTCTAACGAATCGATAGTGGTGAGGGAATATTGAGCCCAAATAGGCTCGAGAATCGTATCTAAATCCTATGCGGGAGTCAGATCCGGGTCGATGGAAGCTTGTTGGACTATAGAGTACATAGCCTCTGTCATGGACAAGGGCATGGACAAGTTATGATTCCCTGTCCCTTCCATCGTGGTCGATGGGGAAGGAAGATTCCATGGATCGTTAAATTTAGTCGTGCAGAATGACGACACTTGAAATATTTCAGCCTTAGGCTGGTCATGGACAACTAATATGAACTTGACATCATCGGAAGGAGGTGGGTAATCGAAAGTACCCATCAAAGGTGGGAACAAACCAACCCCTACGTTGACAATGTCGGGCTGAGGGTTATAAATCATCGGGACCGTGGATGCCCTCGATGAAGGGTCAGGACGAGAGAAGAACAACTGATCAATGGACACGATCCGACCCTCGTGTGGAAATAAAAAGACTCAAAAAACTGTGGCGACCACTGCATGCATAGCATAGGTCCAACTCGTTCCTAACATAAGGTTTTAGTTGAGAGGTGCATTGACCACTTCAACTTCGACGCACATGGTCTTCCCCCCTAACTGTACAGAGAAAGAAGGGATGATCCCATGTGGTCTAAAATAATGACCATCGATAGCAGTAATTAGAGTAGGTGACAAAGACAAAATGGGTTGGCCAATGGCCTTCCAACATGCTAATGGAATCACGCATGTCGAGGCACCCTCATCAACCACCGTGCATAAAATATTCTAGGTAAAATTTTTCGTGGTGTAAGCCACTACTATCTAAAATTCCTTATGATAGGGGATACGAGGTTTTAAGTCAGTCTTATCAAGGTTTTAAGTCTCTTCTTGAATCCAATCTACATCATAACAATTCTCCTCAAGAACCTATCTCATAACAATTCCCTTAATCTACATAATAATGAATCCTCTGATCTACATAATAATAATTCTCATCCCCTCCTACATAATATTGATTCTCTCTCTCCTCATGAAGAGAAGCCACTCCCTTTTATACATGAAATCTTTGAAAATGAGATAAATATCTCATAATTACAGATCCACTTTTCTCTCAACCCATTTCCCTTTATTACAAAATATAATCCCTTCAAATCCTCACACATATATCTCATATATCTTGGATAAGATATGACAACCAAATCTCCATGATCTTCTTCTTGGATTAGGATTGAATTATCTTCTCAAATCTTGAAATGGTGGAGGAAGTATTCGAGAAGTCTTTTGAATTAATCCTTCACATATTCCTACACATGATAAATCTCACACATTTTTGAGATATATGAAAACATGTCAAGTTTCTAATATTTAATCACAAATTCCATTTTGATACTAAAATAAATTATTTGAAAAATAATAAGGTTAAACCCATATTTAATTATGAAATGGCATTAATGAATGGTTTATAGAGCGATGAAATGTGAATAATGATGAAGGGAAACGTGGATGGAAATAAGACATTTATGAGACTCAACATACCCCCCAAACTAAACTTGTTGCATGTCCTCATGCAACCATGCATGGGTCTTCTCAAGAAATTTTGTCATCTGAACTTTGGCTTTGAGTGATGATAATGAATATTTCCAGGATGGGATTTACATGAGTAATAGCTGATAGTTTCTTATGGTTGGTTCTTCTGTGACAACCATGAATATAGATAATGTTGGTTCTTGTGTAAGCAACATTCATTTCGTTATATATATATATATATATATATATATATATATATATTCTTGTTGTTATAATAATAAAATGTTGGTTCTTGTGTAAACAACATTCATTTCATTATTTGTTTCGTTGCTTGTTATGATAATAATTTACCCACTTTCTTGCTGGACTAAGAACACATCACTGAGTATAAGAAAGCCCTTTTTACATATTTTTGAATCATGCCAGTATGTAAATCAATCTTATGAAGCAAAGTGCAACAGAGTATCGTTGGATGAAAAAAAAATGTTGGTAAATGGTAAATGAGATGAAAAATGGAACGGTGGTGGAAAAATGGAGTGATGATGGTGAATATAGTCCCCCCCCCCCCAAACTGAATTGGTTGCATGTCCTCATGCAACGTGGCATGAGTCATAAAAGTGAAAAGCAAAGGGAGCATGGTGAGGGAATTTTCCAAGTTCATTCACTCTAGCATGTAAGGAATTGCATGATTAAAGAGTAGAAAACAACATACCTCCACTTACCCAAAAGGTTGATGAACTATGCAATAGGAATATGGTTGATGTGGCTGTTGTAGCATGGAATATGTCACTGTTGCATGATCATGTGAAAGGTGATTGTTGTTGTAGCTGCGACTATTGTAACTGCTAGATCAGAGAATGTGAAGTGGAGGAATCTGAACTTTTGTTGATGAATCATGGAAAAGATGAAGTATGAAAGTGGAAATGTAGTAATCTCATATAGCCAGAGTCATGCTACTGTAACTGCTGAGGAGTCATGGAAAACTATATTGTCTTCACCCACTGCTAATCCAATGGTACAATTCTAGTCATGCGAATGAATGTGTCGATGTCGAGCATGAAGAGAAGTCATTGGATTACCGACCATTGATGAATGTCGTTAACCAATGTGAGGAAAACTCACCATTGATGTCAATGAGTGCCAAGGTACTCAAATACATATTGCGAAGTGAGAATAGATGTGCTGATGTCGAGCCACTTGCAAGATCTGACGATCAAGGGACAATGATGTAATCCCATGATTGTCAGCAAGAGAACTTTCCATTAAGGCATGCAAGCCTCCAGGTACTCAAAAGGAACTCTAGTCTATATCCGAGATAAGGTGTTGAGGTCGATGGGGCAAGATTTGTTGAAGGGTGGGCCTTAAAGAATCCCACATCAGTCAACGTGAGTTTTTACAAAATGATTGGTAGGACTATAGATGAAAAGATCTCGGTAGCAACAGTATGTATGAAAAAGAAAGCAGGGTAATGTAGTCATCAAAAGGGAACTGAATGGTTTTATTTGCAAGGAAAAATGAATGGAAAAAGATAAAGGGATGTATGCAAATCAAAAAGATAGGCGTGTGTGAAGTCATGAAGAATAAGGTGATGGGAAGTGGACTTCACGACATGGATGACAAATAATCTTGGAAGGAGAAAGGTAAGTGATCATGTCATGGCGTAATTGGTTTTCTGAAAGATGGCGGTGCGACAAATGTCATGACATGTGCGATGAAAAATTTAGCTCCTTCAAGCTTTTAATACAACATGCTTTTGCAATTCTTGAAAGTCATTGTGGGGTGGAATGTAAGCATCTTCATTCCTGCAATCAAAATTAGTACTAATCCTGTAATAAAACTTGTGAGATCATCATAAAACATAGAATGCGAGATTAAGTATGAATGAGACAAATTAAAAAGATAAAAATACATTCGTATACCTGTTGTCGTGGTTGTTGCACATGCACGCTTTTTCATTGCTGCATGAAGCGACTTTAAGAAAAACAAATTATCGTAAGGCGTAAAAAAATGTTTGGAGATTATTGTTTTCAAGAAATATTTTAGATCCATTTGCAATTTTATTTGTTTTTGCTATTTTGATTTTTAAATTTTAAGTGTTTTTAATTTTTATAATGTTTTTCTTTTGCAAAAAGATTATTGCGTAGGTTTTGTTTATTATTATTATTATTATTATTTATTACCTAAAACAAAATAGAGTAAAATTCTTTCTATTTTATCTTTTTATAATAAAACAAACAAATAAGATATCTCTCAAATACCAGATTTGTTTTGTAATTTTATTTTTTTTAAAGGCATGAACTAGTTTATTAGGCATGAATTATGGATAGAGTGAGTCGAGCCCATTGCCTCTTGTGTGCTTCACTCTTTGGCTCAAAATGTTGCCACCCTCTTCGGCTCAACCTGCATTGAAAACATATTAGTTTACCTAAAAAAATGATGGGATAATCAAATACCAAAATGTGTTTCACCCACAACTTATGTGTTGCAATCTCAATGCGATTTCCTTCTACCTGTGGAAATGCAGCGCTGATCCTTATACCTTGCCAAGTTAATAGCTGTGATGACACCAAAAAGGCAATCTTCATCTGTCTTGATAACAGTGCCTACTATTGTCTGAGCCAAAATTATGTCTATAAAACCATTTAAATCCCATTCCTCCCCATCACAATAGGTCGTCAGTAAACTCTTCAGTCCATTCTTCAGTCCATGGAAGTCATCCTGTTTAGGATTTAAAAACTCGAAATCTACATAAACAACATTCTGATCATCTCAGTGGGAGGTCTTGTCAGACTATCACCAGAAACATTATCCGAGTCACTATGACATGATAATCAATAAATCAGGATGCTTCTGAGATTTAAACCTGATTTTGACAAAATAGCTAAAGCTCCCTCACAAAATTCTCTAAACATCTCTACTAAGATTCATCTATAAGAGCTTTCAACTGCGATCGAAATGTTTTAATTTTCTCCGCCTTGATGGCCATAAGAAGTCGCATTGGCTTTACATCTTCTATCTCATGTGTGGATAAATAATCTGCATGAACTAGAAAGGTGAAGGACCAGGAGCTTAGCTGATGAAAAATTTCATCCTCGGGTTTAATATATATGAGTTGATCCTTGTCATCATTTTGATCGTCTCCATTTCGTAAGCTTCCCTTCTTTCTCTTTTTCTTTCCTATACTTTGGCAAGCATTTCTGGATCTATTGGACCGAGTATACCTATTATTCATGTAAGAAATGTTGCCAAGGAATCATTTTGGAAAAGGACATTTCCATAGCAAAGTTCTGCCAAGATACAGCCGAGGGACCAGATGTCAATTTTTTTGATCATATGGCAGGACCAGAATGACTTCTAGTGCACGATAGGAGCATGACTGTACATATGAACATAAATGATCTGTTTGAAAGCAATTGCTCCCCAGATCTATAACTTTCATTTCACACCGACTGTAACTTTTAACAAGAATGTTTTCAGGCTTCAGATCACAGTGAATAAGTCCTAGACCATGCAAGAACCCCAAAGCCTCCAAGCACTGACGAGTTATAGAATGTAAATGAGGCATAGTGAAATAAACCTCCCCACTTGATTCTTTATTGAATTTTTGGAACTCATATAGATTAACTCTCAGCAGTTCACATACTATGAAAATATACTCCCGATGATAGAAATAATCATAAAGATGTAAGATGTGGTATCTGTCAGAAGGATCATGCTTATTTACATACTTAAGAAGTTTGATGTCATCTAGGCTCTGATCAAGAAAAACTTTGTTGTTTTTAATTATTTTCATACAAACGTCCATTCCTGTATGCAGATTGTGTGCCTGAATAGCTTTACTAAATGCAGCTGACCCCAGATATTCACTAACATGATATCACCCAGCTATCACAAAATTTATCTCAACAGATATATCTTTTTCCTCTTCAAACCCAGTTCTGTTTTTCCTGTGTATAATCTTTAGATCAAATTCCTCGTATTCATCTTCATCACTTACTATTCTCTGAATCTGGTCCTGCGCAGCTTCCATATCTTCATCCTCTGCTGATATAGAATCTTCACAGGCTCTTTCTTTGCATGGAATCAAAAGGGGAGGGTAAAGAAGAAGAGGATATATGCAAAGAAATTCATTAATGTTCTGAGAAGACAAAGGTGGAGGGAAGTGATTGGGTCAAAGAGGGCGATCTGGCGAACTGGTGTTTAAGCAAGATTGGGATAGCCTCAAGTGCAACTGCATCCAACTGAAACAACACATTCCATGAATCGATATGCGAAAGGGGTGGTCGGATTGAGATTTCGTGGGATTGAGATCCCAAAGATCTCGGAGGTTAATTTATTGCAAAGAGAAGCCATTCTTTCAGTCGTTCGATTGAATCTTATCTGATCCGGATTCAAAAATTAGAAATTCTATATATCTGAGTATCATCGAATGGAGAATGTAGTGGATACCGAAGGTGTAGATAGTCTAGCTGGTAGACGAGATTGGAGTATGGGGTGAGTGTGGCGGTGTGGAAAGTGAATGGGAATGCCAGGTTGCTGGTTGTCATGGCCACCAACATTTGGACGATGAGATAAGTTTCTGGACTGTTGCCCAGTGCGAAGTAAGCATTGCTTAAATTACAAAGAGCCATGGAGTTATTGACGTGGCCGATCATGCGCACAATCCGGTCCACTGGATTACGATGTGGGAGATGAGAATGAAGTCCAAAGAGTGGGGCGACAATGGCATGGCAGAGTAGAGGACATTGGTGAGCTACTGCGTCGTGAAGGCCACGATCATGTTTCTGTAGCCGTCCACGTAGTCGAGCAATGCTTCTTGCGATATGGATGGATACTCGGCTACGATGTTGAGGGAATTGTCTAAAAGCACCGCGTGCTGCCTCAGCTGCTCCCAATTGGTGGCTTGTTTTCTGTATGAATTCCCACTCTAATCATTTTATATTTGATTTGAAATCAAGATGGTGCCGAAGAATGTGGAGCTTGGCTCCATGAGCAGGTCTCTCAATTTTGTATTTTTCCATAACAAACATGAGATAGCAGCAGAAGAACTAGAACCAGGCATGTCCGAAAACCCAGTTGGAGTTATATGCAAAATATGGACAACTGACGTAGAAAACCAGCTGACTTGGACAACTCCAAACCTAACAACCGCCACGGTCATAGATGTTCTGTCCAATGAAAAACTTCCCTGCAAGCCTACCGCTTCTTCAATTGGACCCAAGGCAATGGATTCAAACACGACATACAAACCTATTATATAAAAAGCTAAATTTTAATTTTTTTAATTCCTATAAAAATAAATAATCCTAATTTAACTTAAAAGTTTTTTTGTTGTTTTTTTTTTTTTTTTTTCTAATTGCATTATTCTTAAAAAGAAAACAAATTCAAATAAAATTAAAGACAATAGATTTATTATCAAATGGAGACAAAATGAATTTGCAAATTAAATATGAAATTGTTTAAGCTCATTCGCAAATCATCAATTTATTCATTTCTAAAAATGGTTTTAGTCATCCTACTTTCTGATCCTCGCGATCGCACGAAGCGCGGAAGAGAGCATACTTATTGAAAACTAACCAACCTACTGTACTCTACTCTAATTGGAAATTAGAAATCAATTACGTGTAATCAAACTTCCAGTGTAACCATAAGCGCAATAGTAATAAGAATATGCTCAATGTTAGCTTCGCAAATGACGATCGAAAATATACATAAACGTGCGAAATTAAGTATCGAAACTGTAAATTAACAAAATAGAAAGAAAAACTAAATGGATCTAACCTGGTACCTGCTTGAAACCATCGTTCGATAATGTTTTCGTAGGCATAGTTTTCACTTCTCAGATCGTGTCGCAACTCCTCGTTATCCTCCTCGATCTCTTGCTCGCATGATTGTTCGTCATCAAATGTATAGAGTTCCTTGTATGTTGTTTCGTCGTCCGCCTTTGGAGGAGTAATTAAACTTTCAACTGCTGTCAATATCTCCTCTTCCAAAGAAGAGGAGATCCTGACTTTTGTTAGGATATGAGTGAGTTGTTCCAAGCTTATACTCATAGTTAAACCATATTGAAAAAGGAGATTGATTTATCATCAAAGATTTAAAACTATTTGTAAAAATAAAACACGCAACTTGAACTCCTTACATTACTGGGACCCTGTTGTCACCAGGTTATCGGTTCGCACAAGTTAGCTCATCATCAATAAAAACTAAATTTGCATAAATAAAAACAAACTTTTGCATGAAAGGAAGAGGATGACCTAATCTTTGGAGCAACCGCATTAAACTGGATGCCCAAGTTCTTACCTCTCATCTTACTGTATTCTCTCCCCTCTTAGGTCGTCCATAACACCAATCCAAAATCATTAAAGCAATCTAATTCAAATGCTACCTATTACCGTTTACAACTCCCCGACAACGACGCCAAAATGTTGGTGCAACTATTTACATAATATATTACCAAACATAAATTATCAACCAGGATTCGTAATCAGTAGAGTTGATGTACTATATGCACCGATAATAGATAGGTTCCTATGTCTATTTAGTATAGATAAGAAAACCATTTAGAAACCAACACACTTTTTAAAAATAACAATCGTCACTCAATTCGAAAGATGGAAAGAAAAACTCATAAACAAACAAAAGATCTTTCTCAGGTGATGGACATGTTCATTCGTGGCTCATGAAAAGAAAAGATGAACTTTGATTCTATCCCCTAAAACAACTAAACTAGCAAGTAGGATGCTCCATTAAAGCTTATGTATGGTGAAATATGGAGATCCAACCATTCCTGCATTACCACACTTTGAAACACATTCGAATAGTGAAATCAAACAAAATAACATGAAATCAAAATAACAAATACATGGAATGAAATCTACACTAGCAATTTACAATAAGCTTACCATGTTGGATCTGTGGCCCTTAGTGATGCCAACATGGAAGCTCTTAGATCAACAGATGATAACTTCTAAGAGAGACAAAATCACTAAATCCAAACTTGCATTAATCTTTAACATGTAGGTTTACAAAATGAGTCTCTTCTTGAATCCAATCTACATCATAAAAATTCTCCTCAAGAACCTATCTCATAACAATTCCCTTAATCTACATAATAATGAATCCTCTGATCTACATAATAATAATTCTCATCCCCTCCTACATAATATTGATTCATTCTCTCCTCATGAAGAGAAGGCACACCCTTTTATACATGAAATCTTTGAAAAGGAGATAAACATCTCATAATTACAGATCCACTTTTCTGTCAACCCATTTCCCTTTATTATAAAATATAATCCCTTCAAATCCTCACACATATATCTCATATATCTTGGATAAGATATGACAACCAAATCTCCATGATCTTCTCCTTGGATTAGGATTGAATTATCTTCTCAAATCTTGAAATGGTGGAGGAAGTATTCGAGAAGTCTTTTGAATTAATCCTTCACATATTCCTACACATGATAAATCTCACACATTTTTTAGATATATGAAAACATGTCAATTTTCTAATATTTAATCACAAATTCTCTTTTGATACTAAAATAAATGATTTGGAAAATAATAAGGTTAAACCCATATTTAATTATGAAATGGTATTAATGAATGGTTTATAGAGCGATGAAATGTGAATAATGATGAAGGGAAAGGTGGATGGAAATAATACATTTCTAGGACTCAACAAAAATCTTGGACCAAAGTCAAACTTAGAAATCCTCGATGGAACATACAAAAGGACCTCTGACAGAAAAGCAAAACTGAACTCTAAAAGTTGGATCCTCTTGCCATAGATTGTTGCCCACTCGACTCTACGCAATAGCCTTTATTAGTCATGAAAATTAATTCACAAACAAAAAAGTCTACACGGACTATCAAAGATAGATCAACACCTCTAAAAAACAAGTCTCTAAATGGTTTGATTCAACCTTGAATATTGTTGTCTACAATAAGACCCTACTATCACAAAAGAGAATTAGGCTATGATGAATATGTGAATGAATGAAAACTAAACTATCTCAACATAAACTCAAGGAGAAAACCTTAGCATGCATTGTGCGTCTATCTCCTTTGTTCCTCCCTTTCCTCTTGCCTTTTACAAGTTAGAATTGGTTGAAGTAGTTAAACCAATTCATTAGTTAAGTTAATTAAAAGACTCAACCAACTTTGGTTAGGGGGACAAGTAATAATTATGATAAGGATCATAATAAATAATAACTAGTAAGTGGGACCCCTTGTGCTCCCTTTAGTTCATAACCATCATAACTATCATAACATAATCCATTAGTTAAGAAAACACACCTCCTTGTGCCTCCCATCAACATATTTACTTTTGGCAATTCTAGCTCATGAAAATCGAAATTATTTCAAAACTAATACTCATATATCCAAAATAAAACATTTTGTCCAAAATCTCTGAAGTCAATCTGTCATTGTGGGGCTTGGAATGGAGGCATTTTAGGCCAAGGTCAGACTATTTCATGCCCAATCCAATAAAAGAATCCTGCATGAAATGTTTGGCGAATCTCTTCTGAAACAACGCCAAAATGTATAGAGAACCTCGGCCTTCTCGAGCCTCGGTCTCAGTTACCTCTACCTATGTTTCCTCGGCCATGGCTCCCTCGACTAAAAAACTCATCCTGCATGTGTAATCGATTAGCAAATAGTCTTTTAAATAACCATGCATGACGACTCTTTTAAAAATACTAAATAGATTTGGCTCAAAATGTATCAGGCTCATGCAATCTAATCCATATAAATTGTTCTAATCTTAATCAATGAGCAGGGAAGGTGAAACAATGTTTTGGGATACGTGAGGGATTTGTATTGAGAAAAAAGATGATATAATGAAAGGGGAGAAAAAATGGTCACTGCTCAATGATAACAACAATCAACTGTAAATCAACTTAATAACCTTACTGCAATCCACTCAAAACACTGCTACTTCATCCATCTAACACATAAATTCTTTTGGTTGTAATCAATATTAGAACAGGGAGTGAACAAAATGAATATGGGATATGTGAGGGGGTTGTAATTAGCGGAAAATGAGATAATGAGGGGAAAAACTATTTATTGTTCATGAGATTAATCAAGCAATCCATGACATATTTTGCAGTAAGAAAAATATGCATCAACCAACAATCATATGTCTGAGTAAAATTCTTGTGTATTTGCCTAATTTCACTGTCCATTAATATCCCATAGCCATTTCAAAACAGAAGTAATTCACACAATCTGTAAGAGGTTTTGTTTCGTTTATTCATGCATTATGCACTCTATAACAGTCAACAAGCAACACTCATTCCCAATCTGTAATTATTAACATCCATCACTACCATACATTTCCCAAATCCACATCTATATTTAAAAGTAGTGTTTCCAAAAATAACAATGAAGTCATTATTTCTGTAATAGCCAATCAAGATCTGTAATGATATTCGTTCTCGTATGTATACCCAGTAAAATAGTCAAGACCAAAATAACCAAAACCTCACATGCCATGTCTGAAATGAAAATTTACTATACAACCAACAACCAACACTTTGACACAGGCTATGCAAGGGGAAATGTACAAGACAATGTAACCATGCCACTGTAAAACAAAACATGTCAATGTGACTTAAAAGCCGAGCCAAATATCCAACACAACTATCATCAACCGTGATCAATTGCAATAGATAACGCACTTAAAATTCAATGGTTATTACAGAGCATAAAACAAATCATCCATATTACACACAATGCACAAATGAGAGGATCCGACAATGTAATATTTCCAGTAATCACACAACAACATATGATCACGACATAACTCAAAACATCATTTTGGATTATTTATTAAGTCACCTGTGAGTGAACAGGCCGCGCATACTCAGGCTTATTCTACCCACAACAAAAAAACTGCAATAGATATATCCATTTCAGTAATTTACTTTGAAAAACATCATAAGCACAAATACTAATGACTATACATTAAAAAACAATTTGCCATTGTGGTAAAAAATACCAACCAACCGAACAATCATGGTAATTGTGTATACCCATGCACCCAATCGAAATGGGTGGAGGCTCTTCCATCAAAACAACTGAGCTCTTTTACACTAGGTTGGTAATTGTGTATTTTCAGTAGTGAAAATGCAATGTAAGTCTCATGCTATTATCACAGAGGTAGTGACGAAAGATATACCAACACGACTGCTATACGACCAACGCATGAGACCATATTCGAGGTAATAGTCCACAAAAATTGGGAACAATTTAATAGGCTCGATAGACTCCTTATGCGGTTCTAGTATGGAGGGTTAAGGGTTTGCATAGTAGTCATCATAGGAGGGAAGGCACCAACCATAGTGAAACTTCAAGGTTTAAAGGTGTATGCCCAAAGAGGGCTATGACACTTGTGAATGGGAGACAGTTCTCGGCAAGGCCAAGCAAGAAGACAGAGCTTTAGTTAAACTCAAGAATCGTGAAGACAACCATCTAGCCACGATCTATAAAAAAAACCTTTTAACAAACACGGTGGTAACCAAGCTATCACCCAGGAAGACCACCAACTCCAATGAATTCAAACAATTATAAGAAGAACCATCCATTTTCCATTCTAAACCAAAATTCCACATAGTTGCAGTACTCAGGACAAACAAAAACCCACACAACTGAGCCAAAAAATATTTCGTAACCAAAGTGAAGTCAAGAATGGCCAAAAGAGACATACCTCTTAATCTAAACCTCAAGATGAGAGGTGCTCGAACGGTTTCACCCTGCCAAAAATCTGGAGCACAATCACAACAGCTAGATCAAACAATAGTCCAACTAGGGTGGTGGCCAACTAGAAGGGTAAAGGTGACGTGCAGTAAATGCGCGTCGCCTCCACCCATATCGAATTTAATCCATAGTACATGCCAATGAGCCCCATTTACACCATTAATCAACCAATGCATCAAGAATATAAACACATTTAAACTAGAGCATGATCCAAGTTTCACAATTCAACCATTTAAATTGTTAACTTTCCAAATGCGCCACCCACTTTATAACTCAAATAAATCACTTGACCACTATACAACAAAATCATCACCAATAGAATAATCACCATAAAAATTGCAAAGCCATCACTTTCATGAGCCACCAAGGTTTATAACATATGCATATCAGCTACCGATTGCATCAACCATTGCATTATTTCCTTGCCAAAATGCGCTACTAAAATTTCCACCGTATGCATATATAAAAAATGTAATTTAACAAATAATTTTATAGCCAAATTTCCTTGTTGGCTAAGGCTTAACAAATATTTTTTTCATGTATTATTTTAGGCTAGGTTCCTTTTTAATCGTTATAATACTTTTCCTTCTTAAAACTGCCCTTCATGTGACTTTACTAATCAAGTTTGTTGTGCAGGTGCAAGAGAACAAATACCATATATGAATAGCAGGTTGTAGTATCATGAAGGGGAAACATCTCACAGCTTAACTCATATCAATGACAACCATATTAACATCAACTATGTAAACTTCTATAGCACATCATCATAACATAAAAATGAACAGACCTGCTCTTAAATAATTCAAGGGGGTCCCCACCTACTAGTATTGTTTATTTTTATAATAATATCTTTAGCAACACTTTGCGGGCAGAACTACATTGATGTTTTCAATCGTCAACAAACTAGTGACTCCACAAGGAAATTTGCTTTCAAAATATTAGAACTCAGAACCAATGGCTTCACAAACCAAGCACAATAATCTCAAGAAGACATAACTTGAATGATTATGCAACAGGGGGAAGTGAGCAGATTTAATGGAAAGATGACCGAAAATTTGGGAATAACTCATGAAAGACGTTGTGTATGAGGGATTTTTACCACTGTATGCATAATCCATCGACCATAATCTGTTCTTTAACCTCCAAGGAGGAAAATTTCCATATTTTCTCTTAAAATCTAAATGGATGAAGAAATGGCGAGAATGAGCGGGAGATAACCAACTCTTTATAAGACAATAGTGGAAATATATAGCAATTTCAAGGGTCCTTTAAATACGACATCCTAACAGCTATGTAAGCTTGATTGTTATTGACTAACAATGATTTTGCAGAGTTGTTACTATGGCAGAATTGATCCAACCTTCTACCTTGACCAAACACTTAAAAGATGATAACGACAAAAACTGCAACAGAAGTAATAATGCATAAATTGGAACAACAGTAAAAGAAAACGGTAAAAGATATAAATACAACGTAGCAAAAATTTCAACTCAGAAAGTAGAAATTTGTAAAGAAGTAAAAAGGAAGCACAAAAATTGAAACCAGAGCTAAAATACTAGTATACAGAAGAATCCAAACAGTGTAGAGATTTTCACGTTGGTTCCATGTAATGTTTCAAGTGAGAACTGTTAGTTCTGTAGGAAAACAATCGCTCCTGCAAATATTTTAGAATGTAAGATTTTGTACCTAAGACAAAAGCAATCTTGAAAGGACCCAGCCATAATTTATGAAATTTTGAATGTCTTCCCTTATCAGCGTGAGATGAATCCCATAGTAGAACCTTTTCATTGACCTTAAACTTGATAGTCTTGACACTCTTGTTGAAATATTTCCTAATGGTTTGTTGTCTCCTTTTAATATTATCCAAAGAAAAAATCCTTTGCTCTTCCAAATCTAGTAATGCATTTCCTCTTTGTGGAACATTTGAATAATTTAATTCTTGGGTCTGTAGCATTAACCTTAAGGAAGAAAGTTCCATCTTGGTTGGAAGGAGGGCTTATTGAACATAAACCAACTGAAAATGCATACAAAGAGTACTTACTTTGGTAGTAGTTCGATCTAACTAGAGGGCATAAGTGAGGAGGGTGTGCCACTGATGAGGTTTACCCTCGATTATCCCTTTGATGATCCTTACCAGATTTTTATTGGTAGACTCGGCTTGCCCATTCACTTGGGGATAATAAGATGATGATGTGAAATGATTAACCCCCAAATTGGTTAGAAACTGAGTCAGCTTAGCAAAAATGAAAGCGAGGACATTATCTATAATAATTTCCAATGGAAGACCAAATCTGGAAAATATATTATTTTCAAGGAAATAAATTACCTCATCGTCTGTCGAATGTTTAAGTGGGGTAGCTTAAGCCCATTTCATAAAATATTATGTGGTTGTCAAGATAAAAAATTTCCCAGTTGAAGAAGGAGGGTTAATAGGACCAATAAAATCTAATCCCCACTTAGAAAAGGGAAAATCTGACAGGACTGGTTGTAAGAGCATGGTTGAAAGGCATTCTCTCCCAATAAATTTTTGGCATTTGTCGCAAGACCTCGCAAAAACATAAGAGTCATGAAATATCAAAGGCCAATAATATCCCTTCCTAATAATTTTGAAGGCAATGGTCTTTGCATAAAAATGACCTCCTACATGAATGACAGAGCTCGAAGAGTCGTGATCTTGCTACAACAATTTTTGTGTGTCTTCATTGTTTACACGGCGAAGTATCACACCATTAACAGATCTTTGAAATAACTAGTCTCCTATAATGAAATATATTGTAGATTCAAGACGAAGTCTCCTCCTTTGATGAGTGTCTAAGTTGTCTGGAAATCCTTGGTTCTGTAAATAATAAACCAAATTTTTGTACCAAGGATGTTCAGACACAGGGAGGGTCTAATCATCGATGTAAAAGAGAGTTGAAAGGGAACTATATTATTCATCAATTTCTTCACCATTATCATCATGCTAATCCAAGTGAAGGGATAGGTCACGTCCCTTGATAGTGGTATAAGTCACGATATTTAAATCATGCTCCTAGATCTTGGCAATCCAATGTGCAAGTTTTCCTGAAATATAATTTTGTGATCTAGCAAAAAATTAAGAGCAGGTAAAGGGAATTTTACCAACGTATGCTTACCTAAGATGTAGTGGTGAAACTTTTCAACGGCCTTAACAAGAGCATAAGAGTGTTTCTCAATAAAAGAGTATTTAAATTCATCATAAAAAAAATTTGACTCATGTAAGCCACATGTTTTTCATTTCCTTGACCATCATCTTGCATGAGGACAACATAAACTGCCTCCTCAGTGGCATTATTATAAATCGTGAATTCCTTCTCAAAATATGGCTTCACCAAAACCAATGGAGAGATGATTGCTTTCTTAATCCCTTCAAAATCATTTCCAACTTCACCAATCTAGGAAAAAGAATGGTCCTGCTTAAGAAGATTATGGATTGGCTTGACCATCACTACAAAATATGGAACAAACCTATGGACGAAGTTAATAACTCCCATAAAGGCTTGAACTTCTTTCTTGGAAGTAGGAGAAGGAAGGTTAAGGACAGCAGTGATTCTTTCAGGATTGATACTTATTCTTGAATCAGAGACAATGTGTCCAAGGAGCTTGCCTTTGGTAACACCAAAAATGGACTTGGAAGGGTTTAGGGAAATACCAAATTTCCTACATCACATGAGAACTTTTCTCAGATGGACAAAATGATCTGATTGGATTTTAGAGTAAACTGTTAAGTCATCAAGGTGGATCTGAATGATCTTACCGATCAAATCATCAACATATAATTGCATATCTCTTTTAAAAGTGGCACCTGCATTAGATAAACCATATGGCATATGTGTTGGACAACTGAGAGGGGGGGTGAATCAGTTGTTACCGTGCTTAAACAATTATGGTTCTTTTAAACTCTTTGTAGAGATATTGACTGATGATCACAATAATGTAGGGAAATAAACAATGGCACTTTCAGCATCATTCACATATATGAGAAACACGGAGACAGATATTTCCCGAGGAAACCCATGCAGGGTAAAAACCTCTTTTTCTTTATATGATAAGTAATAGTTACATTCTTTACAGTATCATACATATGAGCACCAACTCATAATGAGGCTACAACCTCAGTTTTGCAAGTTGCAACTTGCTGAGAGCACCAACTCTCTGTTTTCTCTAACACCCACTAGAAGGAAGCACCAACTCCCTGGTTTATTTAGCACCAACTAGAAGGAAGCACCAACTCCCTGGTTTCTCTAGCACCAACTCCCTGGTTTCTCTAGCACCAACTAGAAGGAAGCACCAACTCCCTGTGTTCAAGCACCCACTTGAACCTTTGAGGACACCAGTCCTCCCTAGCTCCTCCCAACCACCATGAAATATAAATCTTTGCTACTGAAACTTATTACAGTGATATGATGTTCAACAATGACTTACCAGACTCATCACTGTTCTACTGCATTTCGTTGCTCTGTCTGCCTCATTTCCTTTCTGCACACATCACTTGCGTTGTTTGTTCTTCCGCTTTTTATGCTCTGTGCACCATGTCCATTCACTGCACAGTTCCTCTTCTCTGTTATTCAGCTACTACACTCTCCTCCTTCTTCACACATGAATCGCCTTCACCAACAACAACCACAAAAAACTCCAATAGCAACAACAACCCTTCTCTTCTCTGTACCATGTATATATAGCTTCTGTGCATCTTGTGCATGCAATATTCACCATTCCTCTGCATGCTCATACCACGCCAATCTCCTCCACCTCTCGAGTGCTCTACGTGATCATCATCATAACTCTTCATCTTCTCTAACCGTTTTCCCACGCGTTCAGCATCACTGGATGTTATGTTGAGATTCCTCAGCCTCTCTGGTAGTTGAGACTCTTCGTCTTCTCTATGACAGTCGAACTCACCTTCTCTATTTTAGTTACAGGCTTCCACACTCATCCATCTGTCAATCCCTTCTAAGAATAGTCTTCCTTCACTTGGACGAAGCTTGGAGACTCTTCTTCTCCTCTGGCGATCACACAGGGGTCTCTTCGAATTCTCTAGCAGACGCCATCAATGGTTTCTGGTAGTTTCACTGTGTTGTGCATCAGTAGCCCTCCGATCAACACTTGATCTGACGGTTCAGATTACATCGCGATTTCACATATCGCGATATCAGGATTCCTGATGTCAATAATCTTTGACATGTCCAACTCTCAATCCCCGAAACTCTGACAAGGACTGGAATCAATGATCCAGATTCAACCTTAATCTGACGGCTCAGATTACATCATGATTTCACATATCGCGATATCGGGATTCCTGATGTCAATAATCTTTGACATGTCCAAATCTCGATCCCCGAAACTCCGACAAGGACTGGAATCAATGGTCCAGATTCAACCTTAATCTGACGGCTCAGATTACATCGTGATTTCACATATCGTGATATCGAGATTCTTGATGTCAATAATCTTTGACATGTCCTACTCTCGATCCCGAAAACTACGACAAGGACTAGAATCGACGGTCCATATTTGATCTTGATTCAACGGCTGCGATTTATGTTGCGATTTTTCATATCGCGAAATCGGGATTCCTGTTGCATTGTTTCTTTGACATTTCCAACACGCGATCCTCGAAACTCCGACATGGTGTAAGTCTGCTGACATCACATGTGTTAAATAATTGCCACATGTCACCCTAATTCATGACTTACATGTGCTTGGCATGTTGAATCAGTCTGACACTTGTCATTACCTGGTTGTGTCACGTGTTCCTAGATGACGTGGTTTGCTGACATGAGTCAAATCGACAATCTAGATCACATCTTGATCTGACGGTTCAGATTCAGTCGAGATTTTTCATATCACGAAATCGAGATTTTTGTGGATGATATTACTTGTCATCTCCAACTCTCAATCCACGAAACTCCGACAGGGAGTTGGGTCAACGGTCCACATAACCCCCTGAGATGGACGGTCCTCCTACTTTCGGAATTTGTGAGCCCTCTAATCCTTGCACTTTAAAGAACGTGCAGGTTCTCCTCGATTCAACAGTGGTCAGACCCTGCGCTCGGATCTAATGCCCGAGATCTATCCTCCATATATTCGCTCTCCTCTTGTCTACATTGAGATCTGATGGTCATCGTGAATTCGGGATGGGATCCAACGATCACCAACGCTTCTCCTCCAATCTTACACATCCTTCTTACTTGGAATAATTTCTAAGTATCAAAGGCCTCAACCTTTGATCCGCCTGTGATCCTAAGTACGCTATCTCCCTTGAGCTTTAGTCATGAGTTAACCTCATCCCTAGTGCACACCTACGCACTGCATTCGACTCTACGCTAATTCCTCCTGAGCTTACGTTGTTCCTGTTTTTCCATCGATGAACACTCTGATCCTGCCATCTTCACTGTTGTACTTTCCATCAATGACAAGCATACGCTACCTGTTAAACATTTGCCAACAATATGTTCATAAGCAAATGTACCCTAACAATTAATAAATGTGGTTTTATATTTATTTTTCCTCTTTACCTTGATTTGATTGTAACCGAAAAACCCGTCAAGTAAGGACATCATTTGTGACCCTGCGACTTGCTACAAAATCATTTTCATGTTGGGAAGAGGGAAGTGGTCCTTTATACTAGCTCGATTTAATGCACAGAAATCAACGCATAATCTAATCTGACCAGTTGTTTTCCGAACAGGGACTCGATTTGAGACCCATTTAGAATACTTGACTAGAAAGATAATTCCAGCCTTAAAAAAAATTTCCAACTCCTTTCGAATGGTTTCTTCTAGTGCAGGGTTGATAGGTATTTGTTTCTGCCTAAATGTTTTTACACCTTCTTGAATGGGGATGGCGTGTTGTATAAGGCTAGGATCAAAACCACGAATATCCTCATAAGACAAAGAAAAAACGTCTTGAAATTCGCAAAGCAACTTGGCAAACTTCTCCTTCCCTTCATCTGAACATTTGGCACCTATTTTCACATTCTTTGGAGTCTCGAGTGTCCCAATGTTCAAGGATATGGTCTCACCCACCTTCCTTTTTTACTCTTCTTCGTTTTGTTTTTCCTTGTCTCGTACATCACTCAAATAAAATGAAATTTCTAGAGGAGTCAATCCTTTAGTAATCTTGTTATATTCCATGGATATAATTTCCTTAGGCTTAGAAGGTTCATTTTGGATAAAATAAAAAATGCTCTCAGTGTTGGGGAAGACCTGCCAAGATTCTAGATTTTCGGGAATATCTGGACGATATAGAGATTGAAAGGTACAATCAGGTCTACATGGAAGAAGTTTTCGAGTAAGAGAAGCTGCAAAAACAACTAATCGATCAACCATTGATTTTAGTTCCCTTTTTACATGAGTGATATTGAAAGATAATAGGTTCGAGATAAGAGCCCAAACAATTTGGGTGTATCGTTTCATCAACTTGTTTCTAGGGGAATAAATCTTACATACGAGGTTAACAACAAGATCGGAATCCCCAAAAACCGATAGGCAACTGCAACCAAGATTATATGTGTTTTCAATGCCTAATAGTAGGGCTTCAAATTCGGTGATGTTGCGTGTGCAAGAAAACTCCAAACTATAAGAAAAGTTATGGATTTTACCTACATGAGAAATGACGACAACACCAGCTCCATTTCCCTCATTAGAGAATGAACCATCAAAGTGCATGTGCCACATACCATCATCTAAATTTATTTGTTCCAAAGGAATATTATCCTCCTCGCCAAAGATGGACTATAATATGAGGTCCTCTTCAAGACAGTTTACATTAGGTTGTGGTACACTCTCTATATAAGGGGATATCCTTCCTTCTATAAGCACTATAATGTTTTTTCCGTTCCGCAGAATAGTTAAATGTGTTCTGTCGAGTGAGAGGTATCCACCTGTTAATCCTTTCCAATATCTTTCAAAAATAATTGAGTAATTGGTTATAGGCATATCAATTACCTCAATGGTGAGGATCATCCTTATTTCGAGGTGGGGGCACAAAAATAAGGTCACATCTTTAATATCACCTATGGTATTTTGTTGTAGATTATTATAGGAGAGCATGATCCTAGTGTTTTCACCTATACAAGGCAAGCCTAGCTCTTCCATAATAATCTTTGACATCACACTAGGGCCCGAACCACCATCAATGAGGCAACAATGGGCAATTTTATCCATGATTTTTACATAAATATAAAAAGGGGGATTTTTTACAAGATATCTAAAGATATGTACAACTATTTTATTTACAGAAGAATCCTCTTCAGTTACCTCCTCGAAAAGATTGGATACAACAGAAGCTCTTCCTTCCATGAATCGTTTTAGATGCATTTTTTGTTCAGAGATGACAACCATGTCTAGGAGGGTTGGATCTTCCTTAATGTTGGCCAATTGATTCAGGATATTGTATTTGGAAGAGGGGAGAGAGGGATTGATACCTTGACTTTCATGAATTTTAGGAACTTGGGGTGCAATAGAGGTTGAGGATGAACTCGGGCTAGAAGAACTGCGAGGAGGGTCAAATTTTCCTTTTGGGGAATAGGCTTTGTTTCTAGTATTGATAACCATGACATTTTTTGGCTCGACAAAATCTAGGAAAACGATAGTGTCTTCTGGTATTTTACCAAAGATCTTGTCTCTGACACTCTTCCTTACTTCACACGTGGTTTCTTCATGGTGTTACTCACAAAAGTTACACCAAATCCTAGGCAGGATAGCCTTGGGCTGAAAATTATTTTCAACCAAACTTCTAAAAGGAGGCACAAAAGAGGATGAAGCTCCAGGGGTGATAGGGGAGACAATACCCTTCCACTCAAATGCTATCATACGATTGTTCATATCTTGTAATAGATATAAGAGAGTAGACATGTCTGTCTGTCTAACTGATTCTCCCTGGGGTAGACCAGTTAGTTCGAGTTGTTCTTCGTACTTTGAACAAGTGTGCAGAGTGGAACCGAGATTATCAATGGATTTTTCTTCAAGCCTATGATGGTAAGGAGAAGGAAATACATTGTAGTAATGCATGAAGGTGGTTTGGTTCTAAGGGCGGATAAGTTTGGTGTTTTGATTATACAACTTGGTGAAATGCAAGTTGAAAGACCTGATGGTCTCACCATATTTGTAAGTGATGTTATTGTACTCCCTTAACTTCTGAGCAAGGATTTTGGATTTCTCGTAAGTGGATCTGAACTAGTATATTAATTCTTCCTAGGTAGAAAAAATCTTAGGAGGAAGGTCAAAAAAGTCGATCGTTGCCTTCCATTCCAAGTAATTGACGAATAAGTGCATGCAAGTATCGTTGTCGTTGGCCCCTATGTTATGACAATCATTTGAAAATGCCACTAGGTGTTCATTGGTATTGACAGTGTTATTTCCTGAAAACTTAGGCAAATTCTCTTTAATCTTTGGAAGTGAGCAAGTAGAAGGTGCTAGGCTAAGAGGAGAGGACACATGCCATGGTGTGGTTGTGGCATCTTCTTTGAACTGAAAATGTCCATACTTTTTAATGACTTTGGTGGGGTTTGTAGTAGATTGGGCAGGGATATGGTGGTTGTATAAGCTACCAATCACTATTGATGATGAAGATTGGGAAGATGGAGCACTTTCAGTGCCACCAGAGCCACCACTAGATGCCATATTGTGGATGATAGATGAGGGAAAGAAAGACAAGCTAGATCAATCAAATAAATTTCTCCTTAGGGAAATTTGTTGGGCAGATAACACAATGTTTCTTCTTCCTATTTCAGCAACAGGATTGATTTCAGGTGACAAGCCTCTTCTTCTTCTAGAAGCACAAGAATCTAAGCACATGAAAGAAAGGCCAAAAATGAAGCAACAAAAGGTTACTGTTGATTTATAGGATGCCTACATCTAGCTTCCAATTGTTCTTGAATACTAATATCTCTTTCAATTGTTTCCCAAGAATGGTTAATCTCAGCATGGGTCCTAGCACTGTCTAAAATAGTATGAAATAGGTTCAAAGCAATGTCAGTTTGGTGTTGGAGACCATGCTCAAGATTGGACTGCCTTGCAACAGGAACAATCATGAATAGAAAAACAATCAAGGAATCAAAAAAAAAAAAAAAAAGATGTATCAATGAAAAACAAGTATAAAATTTAATCAAAGAGATATCGAAGATTTCACTAGTATGGTCGCCAAATAAATGTTGAGGAAAAGATATTATTTGATCTTACTCAAGCATTTTCAGACTTTACTTGGCTAAAGTAACGTAGACATGAATATCACCCTATGTTTATAGCTAACAAAAATATATATCCTAACTCACAAGTATTAATTACAAGTGCTTAGGCTAGTCTTTTATCAACAAAAACCTTGTTGGAAATTCACTTTTTATGTATTTTTATGAACATATCAGTTGCTAAAATAAGTGTAAGAACAAAAGTAAAGATGCCAATATGATATTCAAGATATATGAGACATAAAGAAATCCTTTATTTCATTCCAATTCACCAAAGAGTTGTTGTCTTTACAAAACTTCGCACAGAAATCTTGGACCAAAGTCAAACTTAGATATCCCCGATGGAACATACAAAAGGACCTATGACAGAAAACCAAAACAGAACTCTAAAAGATGGATCATCTTGCCACAGATTTTTTCCCACTCAACTCTGCACAATAGCCTTTATCAATCATGAAAAATAATTCACAAATAGACAAGTCCAAAAAGGCTATCAAATATAGATCAACACCTCTGAATAACAAGTGTTTGAATGGTTTGATTCAACCCTGAATATTGTTGTCTACAATAATAACCTACTATCACAAAAGAGAATTAGGCTATCATGAATATCTGAATGAATGAAAACTGAACTATCTCAACATAAACTCAAGGAGAAAACCTTAGCATGCGTTGTGCTTCTATACCCTTTGTTCCTCCCTTTCCTCTTTCCTTTTACAAGTTAGAATTGTTTGAAGTAGTTAAACCAGTTCATTAGTTAAGTTAATTAAAAGACTCAACCAACTTTAGTTAGGGGGACAAGTAATAATTATAATAAGGGTCATAATAAATAATAACCAGTAGGTGGGACCCCTTGTGACTCCCTTTATTTCGTAACCATCATAACTATCATAACATAATCCATTAGTTAAGCAAACACACCTCCTTGTGCCTCCCATCAACATATTTACTTTTGGTAATTTTAGCTCATGAAAATCGAAATTATTTCAAAAATAGTACTCATATATCGAAAATAAAACATGTTGTCCAAAATCCCTGAAGTCAATCTGTCATTGTGGGGCTTGGAAAGGAGGCCTTTCAGGCCTAAGTCGAAATATTTCCTGCCCAATCCAATCAAATAATCCTGCATGAAACATTTGTCCAAGCTCTTCTGAAAGAACTTCAAAATGTATAGAGAACCCAGGCCTTCTCGAGCCTCGCTTTCAGTTACCTCTACCTCTGTTTCCTCGGCCATGGATCCCTCGACTGAAAAAACTCATCCTGCGTGTATAATTGATTAGCAAATAGTATTTTAAATAACCATGCATGAAGAATCTTTTAAAAATATGAAATAGATTTGGCTCAAAATGTATCATGCTCATGCAATCCAATCCATATAAATGGTTCTAACGTTAATCAATGAGCAGGGGGGCTGAAACAGTGTTCTGGGATATGTGAGGGGTTTCGATTGAGAGAAAAGATGATATAATGAAAGGGGAGAAAAAATGGTCACTACTCAATGATAAAAACAATCAACTATAAATCAACTTAATAACCTTACTGCAATCCACTCAAAACACTACCACTTCATCCATCTAAAACAAAAAATATCTTGGTTGTAATCAATATCAGAAAAGGGAGTGAACAAAATGAATATGGGATACATGAGGGGGTTGTAATTAGCGCAAAATGAGATAATGAGGGGAAAAAATGTTTATTGTTCATGAGATTAATCAATCAAGCAATCCATGACATATTTTGCAGTAAGAAAAATATGCATCAACCAACAATCAGATGACTGAGGGAAATTCTTGTGTATTTGCCTAATTTCACTGTCCATTAATATCCCATAGCCATTTCAAAACATAAGTAATTCACACAATCTCTAATAGGCTTTGTTTCCTTTATTCGCACGTTCTGCACTCTATAACAGTCAACAAGCAACACTCATTCCCAATCTGTAATTATTAACATCCATCACTGCCATACATTTCCCAAATCCACATCTATATTTCAAAGTAATTTTTCTAAAAATAACAATGAAGTCACTATTTTTGTAATAGCCAATCAATATCTGTAATGATATTTGTTCCCATGCGTATACGCAGTAAAATAATCAAGACCAAAATAACCAAAACCTCGCATGCCATGTTTGAAATGACAATTTACTATACAACCAAAAGACAACACTTTGACACAGGATATGTAGGGGAAAATGTCCAAGGCAATGTAACCATGCCACTGTAAAACAAAACATCTCAATGTGACTTAAAATTCGAGCCAAATATCCAACATGACTGTCATCAACAGTGATCAATTGCAATAAATAACACACTTAAAATTCAGTGGTTATTACAAAGCATAAAACAAATCATCCATATTACACACAGTGCACAACTTAGAGGATCCCACAGTGTAATATTTCCATTAATCACACAACAACATATGATCACGAAATAACTCAAAACATCATTCTGGATTATTTATTAAGTCGTCTGTGAGTGAATAGGCCACGCATACTCATGCTTATTCTACCCACAACAAAAAAACTGTAGTAGATATATCTAGTTAAGTAATTTATTTTGCAAAACATCATAAGCACAAATACTAATGACTGTACATTAACCAACAATTTGCCACTATGGTAAAAAATACCAACCAACCGAACAACCATGCTAATTGTGTATACCCGCGCACCCAATCGAAATGGGCAGAGGCCCTTCCCTTAAAACAATTGAGCTTTTTTACACCAGGCTGGTAACTGTGGATATTCAGGAATGACAATGCAATGTAAGGCTCATGCTATTATCACAGAGGTAGTGACGAAAGCTATACCAACATGACCGCTATACAACCAACGGGTGAGGCCATATTCAAAGTAATAGACCACAAAAATCAGGAACAATTTAACAGGCTCGACAGACTCCTTATGCGGTTCTACTCTGGAGGGTTAAGGGTTTGCACAGTAGCCATAATAGGAGGGAGGGAACCAACCATAGAGAAACTTCAATATTTAAAGGCATATGCCCAAAGAAGAATATGACGCTTGTGAACGTGAGATAGTTCTCGACAGGGTCGAGCAAGAAGACAAAGCTCTAGTTAAACTCAAGAATCGCGAAGACAACCATCTAGCCACAATCTATAAAAAAAAAGTCTTTTAACAAATGCGGTGGTAACCAAGCTATCACCCAGGAAGACCACCAACTCCAATGAATTCAAACAATTATAATCGGAACCATCCATTTTCCATTCTAAACCAAAATTCCACATAGTTAAAGTACTCAGGACAAACACAAACCCACACAACTAAGACAAAAAATATTTTGTAACTAGAGTGAAGTCAAGAATGGCCAAAATATACATACATGTTAATCAAAACCTTAAGACGAGAGGTGGTTGAGTGTTTTCACCCTGCCAAAAATCCGGAGCACAATCACAACAGCCAAATCAAACAATAGTCCGACTAGGGTGGCGGCCCACTAGAAGGGTAAAGGTGACGTGCAGTAAATGCGTGTCGCCTCCACCCATATCGCATTTACTCTATAGTACATGCCAACGAGCCCCATTTACACCATTAATCAACCAATGCATCGATAATATCAACACATTTAAACCATAGCATTATCCAAGTTCCACAATTCAACCATTCACATTGTTATCTTTCCAAATGCGCCACCCACATTATAATTCAAATAAATCGCTTGACCATTATACAACAGAATCATCACCAATAGCATAATCACCATAAAAATTGCAAATCCATCAGTTCCACGAGCCACCAAGGTTTATAACATATGCATATCAGCTACAGATTGCATCAACCAATGCATTATCTCCTTGCTAAAATGCGCTACTAAAATTTCCACCATATGCATATATAAAAAATGTAATTTAACAAAAAAAATTATAGCCATTTCCTTGTTGGCTAAGGCTTAAAAAATATTTTCTGCATGTAGTATTTTAGATTAGGTTCCTTTGTACTCGTTGTAATACTTTTCCATCTTAAAACTTCCCTTCATGTGACTTTACTGATCAGGTTTGTTGTGCAGGTGCGAGAGAACAAATACCATATATGAATAGCAGGTTGTAGTACCATGAAGGAGCAATATCTCACAGATTAACTCATATCAATGACAACCATATTAACATCAACTATGTAAAATTCTATAGCACATCATCATAAAATAAAAATGAATAGAACTACTCTTAAATAATTGAAGGGTGTCCCACCTACTATTATTATTTAGTTTTATAATAATAGCTTTAGCAACACTTTGCGGGCAGAACTATGTTGACATTTTCAATCGTCAACACTGCTGACTAGGGTTATGGTAAATACCATGGCCATGGTCGTTGTACATATATTGTGCTTGTTGATACGTCATCGACTGACTCCCTTAATTGAACATTGAGGGTTGGGCAGGGATTGCTCCCTCTGTTGTGATCCAAAGATTCTGGAAAGGGTTACCCCCTGCTAATCCAATAAGAATAGGTATTGAGCCTTGTCCGAGGTTCCATTGGCCATGGAAGAGGTTTCCCCCAGCCGACATCCATGACGAGGGGATTGATCCATGCTACAGATTCCAAGGTCCTTGTGAGGTGTTTTCCCCTTGTGTAGGAATAGTACCCTGCATAAGATTTTGTTGTCCAAAACCATGGTTTCCCCCAATCGAGATGAAAGATAACGAGAATGTGTTATTACCAAACACATCGAACAAACAGAATGACAAAGAACTGACCGACGTTGTGTTGGAAGAAGATCCTTGACTACCTTCTTCGAACAAGATGTAGTTCATGTTCGGCAAGATGGGTTGTTGGGGAGCACCGCTTAGTGAGGGGGATGATAGAGGTATGTGACCTTCGTCGTAAGGGAAAGTGTTATAGGGGGATGAGGTGACTCCATGGACCCTTGCAGAGGAGAGTTAGAGCTCCCTGCCCCCAGACCCATGGTCTGTAGGGTGGAGTAGGAGAGGAAAGATTTTGTATCAAAGCCAGGCATGCCACATGAAAATGGAGATTTCGTCGCACTCTAGGTGAAAGGAGTAGTGATCACCGCCATAGACAGAATCAGACCACTACTCGAAGTAGAGGCATTCGATACCATGGTGGTCCAGAATGGTGAAGGTGGGTTATGAGGCGGAATTCCCCTTGTGGTGGCATCCATTGAGGGGAGTATGAGGACTCCCAGACGAAGTAGCAACATTTGCTTCCATCGTTGGTTGCAAAACTATCTGACGCTCATGATGAGTTACCCTTGGAGGGAGAACTTGTATCAAAACTAGTGCCAACAAGTAAGAGATCAGAAGGTTATATGGCTCGATAGCTTCCCCTCCAAGGTCAGAAATAGTCTGTTCCTTCGGATTCGAGTGTTCTCCTCTCGAGGATGGCTCGGGTACAATTTCCTGTAGCCCAGTCACCTCAAATGACCCTTGTTGGTCAAGTCTTCGTTGTAGAGGTGGTGATGGTGGCTCCAATGAAACCAGTGACAGGCCCCAAGTCTTCATGATCGAAGGAGCTCCTGAACTTCCACTTTGTTAAAGGATCAACGAAACTATAAGGATTTTACTAACGTTGAAAACTAGCACACACTAGAAAAGTTCCTATGAGATAAAGAAAGCAAACCACTAGCTAGTTGGAAGAACAGTTATGCCAACCAACACTAGAGAAACTTACCAGTGCAAGTGAAAATTAAATACGGAAGCACCCTCTGGGTATACTCTACAAAGAGTGGCCTGACATCTTCCCTAGGTACCACGGTATACCCCCACAACCACCTGTGTAAGTCACTAAAATAAAGGCAACTAGGTTGTCAGTGCACGAACAATCACCAGGCGGGTACAATCGACAGTCGGGTGGACTGCAATGAGAAAGGTATCAAGCCCAAAACCTATCGAGGGTATTGAAATAAAGTGGTCCATAAGACAACTGAAGACCTCAAATAGATTCAATATCCAGGAAGCTCTATGGAAAATGTGACCGATAGAATCCCACGACAAGTCCTCTATATGCGTTCCCCACTATGCTTGGTCTGGCTTTGGAGGGGTTATATCTGATACCTTTTCACATGCAACCTCATGTTTAGCCCCTATGTTAAAGGGGGGTCCCTGATAACTTTCACGTTTACTGGAGTTTTTACACTCCCTAGTGTTGGGGCTCAGAAATGTCCTATTCTCATCCACCTTTCCCGTCATCCTTCTTCACATTTGATCACCCCATTAACCTTTCATGATATAATTTCCATAAATATACTTGGGTTTCACCTTATTGTTATCCACTTTATTCATTTTAGTATTTAAAAGGAATTTGTGATTAAATGTTAGAAAATCAACATGTTTTCATATATATCTCAAATATGTGTGAGCTTTGTAATGTGTAGGAATATGTGAAGGATTAATTCAAAGGACTTCTCGAATACTTCCTCCACCATTTCAATATTTGAGAAGATAATTCAAGACCATTCCAAAGGATAATATCATGGAGATTTGGTTGGAATATCCTATCTAAGATATATGAGAGATATGTGTAAGGATTTAAAGGGATTATATTTTGTAATAATGGAAAATAGGTTGAGAGAATAGTGGATCTGTAATAATGAGATGGTTATATTATCTTCAAGGCTCTCCTGTATAAAAGAGAGTGCTCTCTCTTCATGAGAATTCAATTAGGATGTAATTAGAATCAGAGTAGTCATTAGAATTCAAAAGAGAAAGGGATTCTTAGCTTTGATTCATATTCATTCATTGTTATGCTTTCATTATTGTCATTTGATTATTGTTATGTAATTCAAGATAGTTTTATTGTGTGAGCTCACACATGTTATTTTTCGTTAACTCTTCACATGTTGTATTGCTTTTCCTTTATGCAATTTCTTGCTTTCCTAGATTAATGTTTCCTACTTTCCTAGATTAGTTTCATTTCAGCAATTTAGATTAAATTACTTCTAATTCAGTCCTAGATATATAGTGTGTGTGCTTCGTAAGCCTACGAACCTCGGATTGACAAATTAAATGGTTGGGCAATTACTACAACAGAATTAAACGACAATATTTATGCCTAACATTTTGGCGTCATTGTCGGGGAAGAACGATGGATTGAGGTATTAGTTTCTTTTTCATTCCAATTTATGCAAGTGTGATTAGACATGATCCTAACTCTGAGGTGACATATGAGTAAGGACATGTAGGGTAGTGTAAATTTCAATTCCTGCATGTGTTGGTAAGGGGTCATAGTAGCTACTTAAGTGGAGACTCCTCATGTTCCCCCTGCCAGCTCTAGAGTGTGAATTTCAATTCCTGCAAGCGTAATTAGAGTGTAAATTTCAATTTCCCCAAGATCAGTTTAAATTTTTGCAAGTGTGATCTACATGTGTTGGTTCTAGGGTTCTTAACAGCTACTTGAATGGAGACTGCTCATGTTCTCCCTAACCAACCATCGGGAACGTTTTAATTTCCACAACTGTGAAGAGTAATTTTTTTTATGTTTTAGCAAGAGTGTTTTTTTTAAGTTTTTCATTTTGATTTAAGTGCTGTAAGAATCCTTCTTTTTAACATGATTTAACAATGAGTGTCAGCTTGGAGCTACTCACTTAGATCCTGGCATACATCGGGATCTCCTCTTCCTTGGAAGGGGAGATCTTGACAAGGATCAAAGATTCAAATACTCCAAAAACAATTGAAGATTCAACATCTGAAGAATCATGCATATCTGATGACGAACAATCATTCAAACTGAAGATTGAGGAAGATGAAGAGGATTTACAGCATGATCTGAGTGAGGAAAATTGTGCCTACGAAAGCCTTATTGAACAATGGTTCCAGGTAACTACTCAATTAGATCAGTCTTTTTGTTTTTACTTAGTTAGTTTGTCGTTACAACGACTAGATTCATTCACTCTCGTATATTTTCACTTTTCATTCAAGAAATTGCCACTGAAAATATTGTTGTTACTGCTATGTGGGTGGCTACACTAGAAATTTAATTACATGTAACTAATTTTTAATTCTAATTAGCATAGAGTAGGTAGGCTAATGAATAAAAGAACGTTTTTGCTCTAATTTTTATAAGTATGCTCTCCTCTACACTTCATGCGATTGCGAGGATCAGAAAACAGGATGCCTAAGTTGATTTCAAGAATGAATGTTTTTTTTTTTTTTTTTTTTCCCGTCCATCCTTTGACCTGCAAATAAACACAATAAAAAAAAATAAAAAAAATAGATGAATAAAACAAAACCAAATTTTAAAAGTTGTTACAGCATGCTGAAACAGTGAAATTTTGACATGCTGTTACAGCATGCTGAAACAATGAAATTTTGACATGTTGTTACAGCATGCTAAAACAATGAAATTTTTTTACATGCTGAGATAGTCGTTGTTACAACAACATTTTATATGCTGAAACAGTGACGTTTTTTTTAGTTGTTGTTGTAACAGTGATCTGCAAACAATAAAAAATAAAAAATAAAACGCTTTTTCAAAACCTTGGTAGTATGCGCATTTCACCTTCCATGAATTTCAGTCTACATTGAATATGGCGGAATCATATCAACTTGCACATGACACACTAAAACTTTCAAAAAAAAAACAATAAATATTAAGATCTAAAACTTTTCTAAATTTCCACATTGCCTAGATCTGAATGTTTAAATTTCATTGTTTGGCTCGGGCCAAGAATAGTGAAACTAAAACTGCACTATTCGTAAAACTTCATTGACTATGCAAAGGCCTTGTTCTCATTTAAACTTCGTTTAAATTTCCACAATAATCTTCTGTCTCAGCCAGCTCGTCTCTGGTTTGAGTTGCAGCAACGACATTATAGACTCATGGTAGTCTCTTTTGGACAAACAAAATTTTCTTTTCCATTGCTTCAATCTTCACTTCTGGTGCTTTGAATGTAGTTTGTGTGGCCAAGCTAGAGACTCTTAGCATAGTATGGGATGTTTTATGATCTAGATTTTGATTTTTTTCATACGGGAGAGACAGTAATGGCTCTTTAGGAGGATTCAGGATCAAATCTTTCCAAGTTGGATTGACTGGCTGATAGTTGTGAGAAAAAAATTCCACTCTTTACTTAACAGTTTGGTTAGATCTGCTTCATCTAATATAGCCATCACAAGAAGATTCATGTCCATCAAATCTCCTAGAATATCCATCAAATTCCGTTGCATATTTATCAAATATTAGGTATTGGCCTGAGAATAGGGTGATCGGATGGGTTTGTTGCAAACTCCATTCAATGCACAGGAGAAAAAAACAGCATCCAATTAATTACCCAAACTGAGATCTCAGTGTGGATCATAGAATAAGGAGGTTTGAATGCTTGACTATTAAGGGAATAAGCTGAGGTTTCACATGATTGGTTGGGTTGATTATTATCTACTCACAATTATCTTCCATGATCTCATACTTGGCAGGACGATCTTGCTCGTTGGTCCAATATTTCTGTCAGTTAACGTCCACTCACAGACTATCAAATTTGGGTTCAATTTCTGAAAAAACAGAGAAAAATTTTGAAAATCGGCCACATGGGTTTTGTGTACAAGGGTCTTATTTAGTTGACACATGGACAGTTAGCCAAAATTCTACTTGGTTTGAGAGCAGTTTGTGTTTCTTTGAACGTGTAAAAGACAGATTTCGGGAAATAATGGATTTGCAAGAAACGCCTATGCCAAGTGGAACGCCCAGTCATTACTCAAACTAAATGAAAAGTGGATACCAGTCAGCATGGAGGTTTGAATATTATTTTCTTATGGATGCATGCTGACAGAGGATTCATGGAGAATCGAGAACAACAAAGTTCATTCACATTCAAATTTAGAAGATAAAAAGTTATCCAACTGCCTCTTACTCATCTTAAACTGTATGAAGGAATGATTGTGGCACGACATGGTTGTCACGAATTGAAATTTTGTATAAGCAATTGTAACTTGTGTTTTGCTTGCAATCCTGGTTTATAGTCTAGTAGAATTTTCGTTATTTTAATTTTCTTTAGATTAAAACAAAAACAATAAAAAAACACTTGATTATCGATACTTTTGGTTGGTTAAACATTAATGTTTTAAAATGAGACATTTTCTTTAAAAAAAAAAAAACATTCCTGAAACCAATAACAAATACATGTTTTCATGTCTAACATTCATTTGTTTTTCTTAAGTCACTTTGGCAGCCATCAATGACGAAACAAATAAGTGCGGACAATAGGTATAATTGCATTTATTTTCCATCTCAATTAGCTCGCATTTTTCATTTTTTGTTTTGCGATGCTCTCACGAAGTTTTGATTGCAGGATTAATACTAAACATTGATTGCAGGAACATGACACTCGTTTTCCATTCCACAATGATCTTCAAGAATCACAACATTTCAGAAAAACATGTTTACTAGACAGCTTGAAGGAGTTGTTACTCATCAGAAACATCATGACGTTTGTTGTTACACAGAAACTTTTTGCGCTTCTTGATGTTTGTTGTTACACAACGACCATGCTGATACACCATGTTGTGATACACTATTATTTCCGAATTTTTCCAAATTTCATGCTATGACACTATCCCATTTTTCCTTCAAACGCACATTGATCATCCCTGTGTTGAAGCCATCTCCAATTGTATTATCCATCATGACTTTAAACATGCCTATCTTTCTGAATTGCATGCATTCCTTTATCCCTTTTCAGTTCATTTTTTTCCTTCCTTTTCCCTTCCAGTTTGCCTTACAAATAAAACCATTCAGTTCCCTTTCCATGATTACATTGCCTTTTTTTCCTTGCCCTACTAATCCACACTGCTTGACCGTGTGATCTTTTCATTTATAGTCCTACCACTCTTTTTATCTGAACTCATGTTGACTGATGTGGGATTCCTTAAGGCCCACCTTTCAATAAGTCTTGCCCCATCGACCTCAACACCTTATCTGGGATATAGACTAGAGTCCATTTTTAGTACCTAGAGGCTTGCATGCCTTAATGGCAAGTTCTCTCACTGACAATCATGGGAATACATCAATGTCCCTTGATCGTCAGATCTTGCAAGTGGCTCGACATCAGCTCATTCATTCTCACTTCGCCATATGTACTCAGGTACTTTGGCACTCATTGACATCAATGGTGAGTTGCCTCGCATTAGTTAACGACGTTCATCATTGGTCGGTAATCCAATGACTTATTTTCATGCTCGACATCGACACATTCATTCACATGATTAGAATTGTACCATCAGGTTTCACAGCAGGTGAAGACTATACACTTTCCATGACTTTATCAGTAGTTACAGTAGCATGACTTCAACCATATGAGACTACCACAGTTCCACTTTCACACTTTCTCTTTTCCATGATTCATTCACCAGCAGTTCAGCTTCCTCCACTTCACATTCTCTGATCCAGTAGACAACAGTCATAGATACAGCAGCAGTCACTTTCCATATGATCCTA
>ML777793.1:923641-944638 GCA_009831015.1 Picea engelmannii
ATGAGATGGTTATCTTATCTTCAAGGCTCTCATGTATAAAAGAGAGTGCTCTCTCTTCATGAGAATTCAATTAGGATGTAATTAGAATCAGAGTAGTCATTAGGATTCAAAAGAGAAAGGGATTCTTAGCTTTGATTCATATTGTTTCATTGTTATGCTTTCATGATTGTCATTTGATTATTGTTATGTAATTCAAGATAGCTTTATTATGTGAGCTCACATATGTTATTTGTCGTTAACTCTTCACATGTTGTATTGTTTTTCCTTTATGCAATTTCCTACTTTCCTAGATTAATGTTTCTTGCTTTCCTAGATTAGTTTCATTTCAGCAATTTAGATTAGATTACTTCTACTTCAGTCCTACATATATAGTGCATGTGCTTCGTAAGCCTACAAACCTCGGATTGACAAATTAAATTATTGGGCAATTACTACAATAGAATTAAATGACAATGTTTCCGCCTAACACCTAGCACAGACTCATATGTTTTTTTTATAGCCTTGAAGAGTTTCCTCTCCAACCTAAATCAAGGCTCTAGCCTAGACTAGTTGATGGACCCTACAAACATAAAGTTTAATAAATTTTAATTTTAGCATTAATTTTAAGTGGATTATCATAGGTCAAGGAAACATAAATGAAACTAGTGGTGTGTTTTGAGAGACGAAGGATACATAATCAAATACTGAAAGAAAAATTACTTCTTTTTGACAAACAAAGATTTGCAAATTTAAACTCTTTAACCAACTTTTCGTAACTACTTTTTCTAAGATATTTTAAAAGAAAAAACCAAAACTAAATTTCTCTCAACTATAAGCTACTTAAATTTCTAAGCATTCAGTAAAGAAATTAAGAAATCACTCTTTTCCCTGACAAGTAAAGACAACTAACCTAACTACTTAACCAAACAAAGAAATATTTTTTTATTTTATTTTTTCTATGCTTCGAATAAGAAAATTGAAATAAATTATTTTTATTCTTATTTAAAGCAATAAAAAGGGAAAAAATGAAGACAAGACAAGACCAAGAACTGAATTTTGTCCCACTTCGGATCCGAAAAGACTCACAAACTTGTCTAAAACCGTTTCAAATAAAACACAAGAAATATTTAACAGATAAGCAAATTGATGTCAAACCTAGGCTAAGGATTGTAACAATAGAGACCAGTACTAGATCAAGAAACCCCTGAGAATTATGACTTCAATCAGGGAAGAGTTGACTTCCTCTTCTTCCAGAAAATATTTCTTGACACAGGCACACTACTGACACTTAAGCAGCTTGCGTATGTACATGGGATATCTAAAGGTAGGCCACATATGTACGTGTGAAGACCCACTATAGGTCGTGTACACCTCTGTGACTTCTCAAAAAATAAAACTAACATGTAGACTGACAGGGCAGGGAGTACTGTTATGGAAAACCAAAATCCCTTAAAGACTCAACAACTTACAGAAACTCAAAAAAGGTAATCAAACCAATTAAAACACACAAAAACTATCCCCTAAAACCCTAGAGGTTTCCCTAGTATGGTCGTTAGTTCTTCTATAGTGGGAAAACCCCACTATGGAATACACTAGGCTTCAACATGTAGTCAGATCTAACCTTCTAAAAGTCTCATAATTTTTATAACTACCCCGAATATACCCCACATTCATTCATAAAATACAAAGTAAAAGATCTAGTAACTCTACTTTAAACTCCGCATCCGGTGTCGATCAGTTTGCGTTCGATTGCTCCACTAAGTACAAGTCTCCTCCCAAGGATGACCTGCATTCACAAATAGACAAACAAGGAAATATGAACATGCATATCATATATGAATTAGTGGGATAGATGTTAGTGTAAAACATAAATCAAACATAGAGATTGAACACATCATATTGCGGAACAGAAAAAGTATTTCTTTTAATTATATCACAAAGTTTACTTACAATGAGATCGACAACTACTCCTCGAACCTGGTACGGGATCCTCTTCACCAATATCCAAATGTGCTTCCACATATCTTTCTCCTCTCACACTTCTCTCTAGGGAAATGGCATAGTATTATAATGGTGGAAAAAGGCAAGAATGGGCAATTCTGGCACAAAACTCACAAGGTGGCTGCAAATTCTTGGGGCAAGGAGGGGATGTGAAACAGGCAGAGTTTCAATATTCTTATGCTTATCTTTGGAATGAGACCCCAAAACCTCCTTTTATATGACAAAATTATTGTTATTCAGTTGGGTGACGGACTATAGGCGGTGGGAAAGTTGGAAAACTACCCAATACCCCGTAATCTCAACGAATTCCTTGCAACTTTTTATTTTTTTGCAACATTTGTGGGTATACGTGGGATGTAATGGTGCAGATAGCATACATACGTGAGTTGCAATGGTGTTTAAAGCGTGTGTACATGGGAAATGGTGGTGCAGGGCATGCACATGTTCAAAAATAGGGTTTTTAAGAAGAGTTCCTCAATGATGGCTTGGCAAAAATAGCAAGTAATAGGGCCAAATGCCAGGTATGCATGTATGGTTCAATTTCAGATTATAACAAGTAGGTTGTGGAATTAGTGTTCAGAGACAAGAGGGATAATAATTCCCAAAGTCTCGATACTTTCAAGTTTTGAAGCTTTGGCCCACGGTTTTGGCCCTCAGTTTCTAAGGAATCTTTGTAAGCGTTCGGGGACTCCCAAAAAGGAAAAATTGCAGTTTGGAAGAAGGTTTAAGGACCTGTGCATTATTATTATGTGCTCGGAGGGAGCCTATGATATAATTTAATCTCTAACTAGAACGATCCTAGACCATGAGCTTGCACAAACCCTATGAGAAGGTGGGGTCTCCATCAAGTTGTATCCGATCCATAATTAATCTCTTTGTGAAGAAAATTTGGAACCAAGCCACCAAGAAGATGTGGGGACATAACTATATCAAATCCAGCCATGGAAGAAGAAATGAGGAAACTTCATGCAGTATTATATTCCATGGAGACAATGCAAAGAAGAGAACCTGATGTTGGTGACGTCAGTGAAGCTGAGAGTGAAGAGATGGAAGTATAAGGAGTTGTAGGAGAAGACGTTGCAGAGGATCAATTGTTGAAAGTTGTTGTAAGAATGGGAGCTAGAGAAAAAATGGGAATCCCAATGTATGAAGAAAACTTGGATGTTGAAGAGCTTCTAGATTATATAATATCCTTAGACAAGTACTTCGATTATGGATATATTGAATATGAAAAGAAGGTGAAACATGCTCTTACCGGACTAAAGGGACACAGAGCGCTATGGTGGGATGAACTGCAGGTTGACAGAAGGAGCAAGGTTAAGCAAAAAATTAAAGGTTTGGATAGGATTGTAGCCAAGTTAGAGGCCAATTCTATACCCAAGGACTATCAGATAAATGTGTTTAGGAGATTACAAAACCTGAGACAAAAGGGATTATCAGTGAAGGAATACACTGAGGAATTTTATAGGGTGAACGTCCGAGCAGGACATCATGAGAGTGATGAAGAGAAGGTTTCCAGGTATATTAATGGCCTGAGATACAAAATCGAAGAGGAAATCAACATGATTACCATGATAACGGTGGAATATTCTTATCAGTCAGCACTAAAAGAAGAGGAGAAGTTGGATAGGAAACAAAGCCAATGAAAAGGAGGGAAAAGTCCAATCAGAGGAAAATGAGCTATCTGAGAGAAGTTCTAGAAACCAAAACCTAAAGTAAGAAAGTCTCACAGTCATATAGAAAGAGGAGGAAGTTCCATAGGTGGACAACATCGTGGAAGAAACTATTTTACTTGAGGAAGAGGAAGAGGTAGAGGAGGAGAAATGAGATTTTGTTCCTGTGGAAAGACAAGGAATATGTCTTATAAATGTCCTGAGAGGAAAAATAAATGATGTGGATAAGATCACATTTCCAAATATCAAAGAAGGAATGTTGAGGCAGAAGCACTAGAAGATGGGAAATCTCTCATGATACAGAAAATTCTCTTAAATCCAGAGAAAGAAGCAAAAGATCCAGTTTAGAGAAACAATTTGTTCTAGACTACTTGCAATACCAAGGACAGGGTATGCAAGGTTATCATATACAGTGGGGGAAATGATAACCTTGTATCCACATAAATGGTGGAAAAGATGGAGCTAGAGACAAATACACATATGAACCCATACAAGGTATCGTGGTTGTAGAATGGACACCAAGTCATGGTAAGTCGACTGCGTAATGTTGAATTCAATATAGGAGGTTATAAAGATGAAATTTTTTGCGATGTAATACCCATGGACATTTGTCATGTTCTGTTGGGAAGACCATGGAAATTTGACAGAAATTTCATACATGATGGGAGAAAAAATACTTACACCCTTCAGAAAGATGGTCGCACACACATGTTGTTGCCAATGGAGGATAAGAAAGTGAATGAAGAAGCTATCGCAATAATACTTCTCATGAGTGGGAAGGAACTCTTGAATTAATTTAAGAAGTAACAAGAAATGCAGTTTGTTGTGGTGAGAAATCCCAGAGTCATCCTTACAAATACTTATGTTGATGATTTTCCTGTAGAGATTCAGGAACTATTGGACAATTTTGCTGACATTGTGGTGGATGAGTTACCTCGTTATTTTCCACCCATTAGGAGTATTAGTAATAAAATTGATCTTATTATAGGAGAACATTTTCCAAACTAAGTATCATATGGTTGACACCTCAAGATAATGAAGAGGTCAAGAATCAAGTCCAAGGTTTGTTAGATAAGGGTTTGGTCAAATAAATTTTTAGTCCATGTGCAATACCAATTGTGTTGAGTCCAAAGACAAATGGAGGATGGAGAATGTGCACAGATTATAGAGCCATCAACAAGATTACCATCAGGTATAGATTCCCTTTACCCAGAATGGATGATTTGACAGATTTCTTAAGTGGAGAAAATTATTTTTCCAAGATAGACTTGAAGAGTGGCTATCATCAAATAAGAATGAGAGAAGGAGATGAATGGAATAAAACATTCAAAACAAATGAAGGGTTGTATTAATGGCTTGTTATGTCATTTGGCTTGACAAATGCCCCAAGCACATTCATGATATTGGTTAATGAAGTACTCAAAGACCTCATAGGTAAGTTTGTAATTGTGTATTTGGATGATATCCTAGTCCTCAGTAAAACTAAAGAAGAGCACTTAAGGCACTTGACATTAGTGATGAGAAGGTTGCAGCAAGAGAAGTTGCTGATAAATTTGAAGAAATGTTCTTTCATGAATACATAACTCATATACTTGGGTTTTGTTATCTCTTGGAATGAGTTGAATATGGATCCAGAGAAGGTAAGGCCAATCAAAGAATGGCCTTCTCCAAGAATCATATTTGAGGTGAGAAGCTTCCATAGATTAGCAAGTTTTTATAGGAAATTCATCAGGAATTTCAGTGGAATTTTTTGCACCTATGATGGACACCATAAAGAAAAAGAACAAGTCTTTTAATTGGACAACATAAGCTGAAAAAATCTTCAGAGTGTTAAAGGAGAAGATAACAGAATAGTCTATTATGGTTCTTCCAGATTTCAAGAAGATATTTCAAGCGAGGTGTGATGCAAGTGGAGTAGCTATTGGTTCAATCTTGAGCCAAGACAATAAGCCTATTACTTATTTTAGTGAGAAGATAAATGACACTAAGAGAAAGTATTCTACATATGATAAATAGTTTTATGTTGTAATACAAGCTATGAAAAAGTTGAGGCACTATCTCATTCCAAAGGAGTCTGTCTTATACATTGATAACCAGGCTCTACAATTCAGAACCAGACAAGCTAAATTGAACCAAAGACATGCAAAATGGGTAGAATTGATGCAGAATTTTACTTTTGTTATTAAGCACATTAGTGGTAGCACTAACAAATTTTTTGATTCTTTGAGCAGGAGATGTCTGATTATGAAAGAATTTCAAGTGGATACCTTAGGGTTTAAACACCTTAAGGAAACTTATCATGAAGATCCATATTTTAAAGAGGCCTATGAAGCATGTGAGAACCCTTTTCTAAGGGACATAAGCCAATCGATAGAGTATCTAATTCAGGATGGATTGTTGTTCAAAGGAAGCCAAATCTGTTTTCCAAAATTCTTAATGAGAGACAACCTGTTGAAAGAAAAACACAGTGGAGGATTGTGTTAAGTTCCAAAGACCTGAATACAAAAGTACCACAATAGATATAAAAGAACAATATGAAAAATATCTTTTATTACTATCAAACCCTTAGAGTAAGGCAACACCATACAATAGATCCTATTATGAAAGGGATCCTCTCCTATTCACTTTCCTCTTCGAGGGGGCTTCCTCCTAATGAGTTTCAGCTCCAAATACAATATTTCTCTTCATGTCCCATTACATTGATTGAACCCCTTTATATAGTGCTACCATTACCTAAGAACATTCTAGAGGATTAATCTTCTAGAAGTAGAACCTTCTACGAAGTCCTCTCACATTTATTATATCTAAATACTCATTTATTATATCTAACTACCATAGTGGGCCTTATTTAGTAATATAGTGGACCTAGTCCAATTTCCATTGAATGGCCTTTGTTATTATCACTATGGGCCCTCTGGGCCCCCCCACTACCTCTCTAGATACCTAAAATTCCACCCCCCTTATGAAAGTGTTGTCCTCAATGCTTGATGTACAACCATATACCAGGGTCCCATGGATAAGTATGGACCATAGTGCTGAAGTAGACTAGAGAACCAGGGTCCCATTGAGAAATGGAAGACACCATGCTTAAGTAGTCCAACCTCCATTGTAAACCAGGGTCCCATGTTTAATTGCTCATGTCAAATCCACACAGTATAAGTTTGCACCTAATAACCAACTGGAAATGATCCTCTCAATACTGACACTTATCATGTGAATCCAAATAAGAATATCCATCCACATAGTGGGAAACGGTCAAATATGAATCTGGAATGAACAATACTGTTGTAGAATATGAAGGTTGGACACTGGTAATCATAACTAGCTCCTAATGTGTCACATTGATGTGCTCTACATAAGGTGGAGTAGAGTCATCAATTAAAATATGGAAGTGGTTGTCATCCCATAAATGACAACTATCAATATACCAATCATCACAATCATCCTCCAAATCATACCAAGAATACACTTCTTGATGATATTCATTCATGATTTTCACCAAAGTATATTTCTCTTGGATGCTCACCAAGGACTCATGAATACTATGAAAATAATCCTTGATATCTTCTTTAATGTTATGCAATGTGTCATGCATTTGGGATTTGAATGCTTCAATTGTGTGTAGAATTTCCTTGAGGGTTTGAGAGTGAACATCCATTGGAAACACCACATAAAATATACCAAAATAAATCTCTTAAAATTCTTTATCCAGTGACATTGATCTAGTAGCAATATGAGAACCCTATGAAAAGTTATGAACTCTACATTCCCATTGTCGTCATGAAAACCCCCCAAAATAATTGATTTTCAATCAACGATATATTCACTTCCAAAACTCTGATTCAGACGATTGTTTTTTTAAAATTGGGTGAAATTGTGAGAGGAACTCAAATATGTAATTATTTTGGGAAAATTCATCCCCCGGCCACTATATAAATCAAAACAATTCGTTGTCGTGTTTGGAAAAAACCCTGAAAAGTCGCAGATTTTAAAATGTCTATATCTTGAATTTTCGAACTCAATTTCAAACCTTTTTTTCTTTTTTTATTTGGGTGTTTTTTTGAGATGAAATCAGATATACAACATGTTTCTGCAATTGTTGTAGAGAAATATATATAAATATTCTTTAATTTCGCGGCCCTCTTTTTTCTTCTCCAAAAAAAAATCTGGAAAAATAAAAAAAATTATTTGCCTACAATGTCTGCCAAGGAAAGTTCTCTCATACCACTTGTTAAGTTCCAAAGACCTGAATAAAAAATTACCACAATATATATATATAAGAGAAATATGAAAAATATATTTTCTTACTATCAAACCCTTAGGGTAGGGCAACAACATACAATAGATCCTATTATGGAAGAGATCCTCTCATATTCACTTGCCTCTTCAAGGGGGATTCCTCCTAATGAGCTTTAGTTCCAAATACAATACTTCTCTTTATGTCACATTACATTGCTTGAACCCCTTTATATAGTGATACCATCACCTAAGAATATTCTACATGAGTAATCTTCTCGAATTAGAACCTTCTAATAAGTCCTCTTACATTTATTATATCTAACTACACATTTATTATATCTATCTACCATAGTGGGCCTTATTTAATAATATAGTGGACCTAGTCCACCTTACATTGAATGGCCTCCACTATTATCACTATGGTCCCTCTAGCCCCTCCCCACTACCTTTGTAGCTACCTCTCTAGTTAGTTATATGTGAGAACCCTTTTCCAAGGGACAAAATCCAATGGATAGAGTATCTAATTCAAGATGGAATAATGTTCAAAGGAAGCCAATTCTGTATTCCAAAATTCTCATTGAGAGACAACCTGTTGAAATAAAAACACGGTGGAGGATTGGCTGGACATTTCGGCCATGATAAAACTTATGCACAACTGAGTTATTCATACCATTTGCTAGGTATGATATCTGATGTGAAGAAATTTGTGGAAATATGTAGATTTTTCCTGTATGCAAAAGGGAAGCAACAAAACACTAGTTTGTATCAGCCATTGCCTAATCCAGACAAGCCATGGGATGCCATAAGTATGGATTTTGTGTTGGGATTTCCAAGAATCCAGAGGGGGAGTGATTCCATATTTGTTGTAGTTGACATATTTTCAAAGATGGTACATTTCATACGATTCTAGAAAACTAGTGATGCTACTCACATAACAAATTTGTTTTTCAAAGAATTTGTGAGATTGCATGGCTTTCCCAAAAGTATAGTTTCAGACAGAGATGCCAAGTTTGTAGGACACTTTTGGAGAACCCTATGGAAAAGGCTGGGGACAAATTTGTCTTTCAGTTCATTATATCATCCTCATACAGATGGACATACTGAGGTGGTAAATCAGAGTTTAGGGAATTTGTTGAGGAGTTTAGTCACTAAACATCATAATCAGTCAGATCAAATTCTACCCCAGGAAGAGTTTTCTTATAATGATTCTCCAAATAGAAGCACAAGAAAAAGTCTATTTCAAATAGTGTACGGAATGCATCCTGGAGGAATTTCAGAGTTAAGGGATTTGAAACATGATGAGTTCAGAAGTGTAGGAGTTGAAGACTTTGTTGCAAAGATGCATAGCCTTTGTGATCAGATAAAGAGACAACTGCAAGAGAGAAGCTAGATGTATAAAATCCAAGTTGATCAGAAAAGGAGAGAGGTTCATTTCAAAGTTGGAGATCAAGTTTTAGCACACCCAAGGAAAGGGAGGTTTCCAAGGTGAACATATAACAAATTAAATATGAAGAAAATAGGACCATGTAAGATCCTAAGAAAGTTTGATGCAAATGCATATGAGATTAAGCTACCATAAGATGTGGGAAGATCACCCATATTCAATGTTGAAGACCTGTACCCTTACAGGATGGATGATACAAGAGAATCAAATGATCAAAAGGAGATCTAGTGGGAGAAGCAGATGCCAAAAATAGAAAATCCATAGATAGCAAAGATCATAGATCAGAGGATTGGTAAGAAGACTAGGAGGAAGAATTATTTTGAGTACCTGGTGAAGTGGAAGGGTCACCCAATAGAGGATGCTAGTTGGATTAATGAATCTGACATTCAGAAGCATGAAAAAATAGTGCAGGAGCTCATGGACAAGATTCCATGAATTTTTGGCCAAAGGAGTATGATGCAGAAGCATCACCATCAACATTAAAGGAAGCTAGGTGGAAGACAACTCAACACCCAGCATGCATATTTGAAGTTATTTTTGAATTCCAAGGAGGAGCGCATATTTCTGTTTTGAAAAGATTCAAATGAAAATATGTTAATGTTTTGAGTCTTGAGCCATCACATAAGGCCACTGAGGATTGTAATCGTTTTAATTATGATATAAGGTTGTATAGATATTGAGTATCAACTCATATCTTATTATAATCGCCATTCAATGTAATAGTCCTTATTATATGGATGTAATTATTGTGATAGGATAGCTCTAAGGTAGTCTGTAGGGAAATCTCGAGAAGCCCCTCGTTGTATAAATATATGCATAGTATTCCCAGATGAGGCTGTTGAATTTCATAGTAGACGTTGTTGAAATTTGTGTTGTTGATGAATGTTATTGTTATTTATGAAGAGAGAGTTGTTGAATCTTATGAAGAGTTGCAGATAACTGTATGATTCCATGTACATATTTTACTGAATGAACATAAGAAAAGAGGTTTGATTGAAATTGTATGGTGTTGTGTTCATCTGAGTTATTTGAGTACATGTGATATTTCATTATGTTCTCAATGTTTTATCTGTTTATGTATATTTTATGTATGAATATGTTTTTCATGGTTAAGTGTGGAAACCTTTGATGTTTCAACAAGTTTCATTTTTTTGTCTTATGAGATTCATGGTGCAAGGAGTGCATAGAGCTTGCAAAGAGTGCGTAGGCCGAGTCGAGATAGACTCAGAATCTCAGGAGAGATAACACGAATTTATAGTGGAAGTGAAAGAAGTGCACAATTGTTTAGTTGAAGTGAAAAGAGTGCACCATTGCTCATAGGATAGAAAAGACTGGAGAACACTCATGCAAAGAGTGCATTGGGCCAACACTTTCTTTAAGTTTTGAATAAGTTTTAGAAGGGATGAATGCAAGGAGTGTGTAAGGGAGTTTTTCTTCAAAGTCTCTAAGCCTAAATGTTTCTCAGAAATCTCTAAGCTTGAAATTCATCAGAATTTTCAGGGACACAAGGTGTGTGCTATAGGTCTATAATACCTTCGAGGAACAAAGATCAGAAGAGATAGTGAGTATAAAAGTTCCATAAGAGGGACTTAGAAAATTTCTAAGTCTAAATCTTTAAAGTGTTGAAAATTCAACAAGAAACATGTGTCTAATTTACTTTTCCCTTAATTAAATTAGACAATAAATATTAATCTATTATCTCATTCATAACTGAGTGATTTGGATTTGTAACCGAATTATAAGTGTAGTTAAGTGAGTTAAGATCAATTGTGCTAGTTGTAACTAAACATGAACTAGTGAGAGTTTAGTTAATCAGTTAACTCACATGCAACTAAAGATTCGTCATGGTTAACTACATGCATGCAAATCCATTGGAGATCTAGTTGAGATAACAGGTGAAAGGGGCAGTTAGCTATCAGTTGTGATTTGTTCACACATGCAGTGAATATGCTTATGAGCATGTGCAAATGAGACAATTGTATTCATTCGATTCATTGTGAGAATTTGGATTGCAGAGATTGTGCAAAGGAGGCAGGTTGTCTGGACACAGGAATTGGTGCATGTATTTGCTAATTTGTGTATGACAGTGTGAAACGATTGTATTGTACTGAGAGATCTTGGATTAGAGTTTTGTATGAGATTGTTTCATGATTTATGATATACATAATATATGATAGTGGGGTTTTTTTATCTTTACGCTTTCCCGGTAAAACTTTTGTGTTGTGTGTTATTGATATTTCACTTTGTGCATTGTGGTTGTGATCATGGTTTAATTGCTTCCGCAATAATAATAGTAGAAGCATTTATGTATTTAACAAGTGGCGGAAATTGTTAGATCAAGAGAATCGCAGGAATACATTAATTTGTATCGTAATTTCTACATCGTATCAGAGCCACGGAGGCCACGGAGCTACGGAAGTGAGGTGCTAACATAATTGCATTCTCGCAGGTCCTATCTCTAGCAGGGTGCGAACTCTAGTACTGAAAACTTTTGGTGTTTTCAAGAAAAGTAATTCTCGCACCCTAGACAAAGGCAAGGTGCAAACTTCATTGGCATTCTAGTAGGAAAATACACTAGAAGGGTGCGAACTTCCCTCACCCTAACAATGAAGCAGGGTGCGAACTTCATTGGCATTCTCGCAGGCTACAATGGAGCAGGGTGTGAACTTGAAAGGCAAGTTCGCAGGCTATACACAGGTAGGGTGTGAACTTCCCTCAAGTTGCTCTCAGGTGGGGTGTGAACCTCCCAGGGCAAGAGGAAATTGAAGGGGTTGAGTTTTGGGTTGGATAACATTCGAATTTGCAATATTTTCTTGGTACGACACTTGGTTCAAGATCGAAATGTCTTTCAATGGATTGAGCTTGGAGTATGCACTCGAGGGAAGCTCTAACTACATTTCTTGGAAGGACAGGATGGAGGCAGTGCTCAAAGACAATGGCTTGAAGGGTTACATTGACGTAGATGTTCCTAAGCCAGATGCGACAGATACTGCAAATCTTGATGCATGGAAAAAGAAAGTAGAAAAGGCGAGGAGGATTCTGTTGGAGGGAGTACGAGACCACATTGTCTCAAGCCTCCATGGGAAAACCACACCATATGCAATGTGGAAGGTTTTGACAGATCTGTTCCAAAATAGTAGCGACCATAGGAAATTGGCGCTCAAAGATAAACTCAAGAAGATCGAGATGGAGAAAGGTAACACCATTCCAAAATATCTCACAAAGTTTGTCCAATGTCGGGATGAGCTTGGAAGTGTGCGAATAACAGTCGTTGTTGATGATTTGGTGAGCTTGGCACTCCTAGGGCTTCCTAAGAGTTGGCACAGTTATCAAGACTCTGTCAATGGAAGGGAAAAATTACCGGATTGGGAATGACTATGGTCGGATATGGTGCAAGAGGAGTTCAGGTGGAACACCAAAGATGGATCTTCATCAAAGCGTGATGATGAAGAGGATTGTGCTTTGACTGCCAAGGCAAGGAAAGGGAAAGGGAAGAAATCCCAATCAAATTACGAGTCTAAAGTCACGAAGCTAGATTTGTCCAAAGTGAAGTGTTTTTACTATCACGAACGTGGTCATCTCGCTACTAACTGTCCGTAGAAGAAGAACTTGAACAAGGCGATTGCTGGAGTTGCAACTGGTGAGGCTCTTGTCTCACAATTTGATCTTCATTTTTCTTTGATCACATGCATGGCATCAAGTGCATCGGGATCAGTGTGGTATTTGGATAGTGGTTCTTCCTTCCACATGACGGGAGAGAGAAAGTCTTTCATTGACTTGGAGGAGAAAGATCTCAGAATGCATATAGAGATGGGCGATGATGGATAATACAGTGCGACTGGTATAATTACCTTTCAGAGGGAGTCAGGTAAACCATTTCAATTGAAAAATTTTATGCATGTTCCAGGTTTGAAGAAAAACTTGGTCTCAGTCGCAATGTTGGAGGAAAGAGGCTATGATGTTTTTTTAGCAGTGGTATAGCCTACCTATGACATAAATAAATGGGTCAAGTCAAGAAGATAGGGATTTGAATTAAGAATCTCTACATGCTGTAGGTAGATGGATGTGGTGCCATGATAGGCAAGGCAGAAACAATGGTGAGCCGGGATGAGGGCGAATTATGGCACAGGATATTAGGCCATCTTCATCATGGAGCCTTGAAGATCATGCAACAAATATCTACTGGACTTCCAAGGGGAACACTTGCTCAGTCAGATCAGTGCAAGGGGTGCACCCTGGGGAAGTATGTAAAGTCCACCTTTTATGAAAAGGAGAACCGTGCTTCAAGGATCCTGGAGAGAATTCACACAGATGTGTGTGGACCATTCTCAGTTTCTTCAACAACAAAACATAGGTATTATTTTATTTTTGTTGATGACTTTTCTCATAAATGCTGGATATTCTTCATGCAGAAGAAGGATCAAACATTCTCAAAGTTCTGTGAGTTTAAAGCATTGGTGGAGAAAGAGTTGGGGAAGAAAGTGAAGGCTCTAAGGAGCAATAATGGTGGAGAATACATCTCTAATGAATTCAAAGACTTCTGCATCAGAGAAGGGATTCAAAGAGAACTCATAGTGCCTCATAACCCACAATAGAATGGGGTCACAGAGAGAAAGAACAGAACGATCATGGGTGCAATAGGAGCGATGTTGCATGATCAGGGCCTACCAATGCATTTGTGGGCAGAAGCATGCAATACTGCGGTTTATGTGCATAACCATTGTCCTCATAGAGTACTTGGCATGAGTACACCTAAAGAAGCTTTTACTGGTAAGAAACCTGATGTTTCGCATTTAAAAAAATTTGGCTCATCTGTTTTTGTGCATGTTGTTAATGCTATGTAAATTTCCTAGAGGTTGTTAGGAAGGAGAAATCTACGAGAGGTAACTTTATGCAACCTCTTTTGAAGCTGGGATCTAGCCCTTCCAACTTTAGAGAGAGATCTCTCTATATGATTTAGATATGTTTCAAATTTTTAAATATTAGACTAGATAGATAAATAAGTCAGTTTTGTTGTCGTAGTGTTTGTCGAGTTGGTTGAGACAGTTTACACATCCATTGGGCTATGGGGTCCGTGTCATAAAGATGAAATCCAAACCAGAAAAAACAAAGGAAATTTTCACAGGGAGAGATAATATAATCACTGGATTCTTTAGTAGCATAAATGATGAATAGCAGAAAATATGAGAAAGACAATTACAACAAAGAAGCAGTTAAGAATTTCTTTATTGTAAAATGAGAAGATTAAACACTAAAATCTTTCAAGTCAAAAATAGGGTATACGACATAAATCCTACAACTTTCGTTACTTCCAAAGATTAGATTTAGAAAATAGTATGATAACAAAGTGAGAATAACATTTAACTTAGAGAGAACAACATCACCAGTGAATACACACAAGAATCCTGTAAAAGTGTCTCTTTGTATTAATGGAAAATCTCTTCAAAAATATTATAGTATGATAGCTTGCAGGGTGTGAACATCAACAACCCTCAATACTTCGAAAGATGAAGTACTTATAACTCAAAATTACAAACGATCCTGTCATTAATGACTAGGACGTGCTAAATCTATCTTTAGCCTAACTAACTTAACAAATTTCATAAATCTAGGAACTGCTTGATGATGTGGTGTAACTGCATGCTGATTTCTGGGTGAACGTTGGTGAAGCCTTTGCACGACCTCATCTGACTGGACAAATGACTGGGCTGGGACAGCTCATCTACTACTCGATCATATCACAGAGCTCCTCCCATCGAAGATGACTGGACACGTTGACTTTGAGTAGCCTTCGATACACTTCGTCCATTTCTGTGTACTTGGCGAAGGTAGGTTTGGTGACGAAGATGTATCGAATCTCATGCTGAACACTGATGTCCCACTGAAGTGCATCTAGAAACGCCTTACCAGTGATGCTGCCTTGAATTCCTGCAAACTTTGAACTATCCTTAGCCACATCGGCCAGTCTCTTTTTGTAGTCTGGGAGTGTCATCAATTTGTCATTGATTACCTTCAGACCAGGAAGACCTTTCCTCTGTAGAGCCTCAATCTTACTAAAAAATCTTTGTACCCCTAGGTCCATGGCCTGAACCTTTTCTTCCAGCTAAAGAATTAATCCTCTATTGGTCAAAACTCTTTTGACCTCAAGGATGGTCTCTGTTCTATCTTCAATTTTCATCTCTTCCAGTTCCTCCCTGGTCTTAGAATTTAGGAACTTGATGATTTCATTAGCCTATGTGGGCATCTCTCCCTATTCTAATCTTATCTTCTCAATGGCTTGTTTTCTTCTCTGCACCAACTCATTCTGCTCAAACATGATTTATATCATGGGCCATATCTCATTCATAGACTTGGTGATGTCTATCCAGACACTTTCTTTAACCTGCCAATGTTTGCTTCCAGAGCTGTTGTAACTCTTGTTTGAGCTGATTTGACACCTGCTTTTCCTTGGAGAGGTTGATCTGAAAGGAAGATTTAAGTTCCTGAAGGTTCTCAATATCCTTTTTGAGCCTACTGATCTATGTTTCCTGCAGGTTCATCTTTTCCATAGATTTAGCCAATTCAGCTGTCTTTTCCAGGGATGTTAGTGGAGTCGCGGATGGGACTTCTGTCACTGATGTTGTGCTCACTCCCAAAATTGGAATGGCACTCAATGGAATGACTTCCATTGGATTCAGTTGTTCTTTCTCTTTTACTATCTTCTCCATATCAGCTTCCATTTCCTTTAGTTGTGCATTCTGCTCCATGAGAAGTTTGAACATTTCATCTTTTTCCCCTTCTGTCTCTGCTATCTCCTTCACCTGCGAATCCTCTGTTGGTGGCAGTTTCAGTTGTTTCCTTAAGGAGGCTATGTCAACATTCTTCTTCTTAATAATCTCCTCGGCTGCTTTAACGTTTGAAGGATCATAACCAATCTTGAGGACCAGTTCCTCCAAAGTCTTGATTCTGTTGTCCTTGGCAAAGGACAATATCTTCTCTAACTTCAATTGTGTTTGAACATTGTTAAGGGACACTTGCAATTTGGATGCAGTAGTGGAAGCATGTGTCAGCATATAGAAGACCATTTCCCCTATTTGTTTGTGTAGATCCATCTGATCGGCCGAATGCACATCTTTCATCTGGAATTCAAAGGTGGCCCTTTTGTAATGAGTGATTACCTTTGGATCTGGCACCTGTTCTTGGAGGAATGCCATGTTCATTCTGCCCTTCTCGATGTCGAATACCGATATGTTGGCAGCCAATTCAATTTTTTTTCATTGCCTTAAAAGCTGCCTACACCTACGTCTTCTGAGCTTCAAATTGTCGTCGCATTTTGCAAATAGACGATATTTTCATTTCATACGACATTTGCAAATTGGTTTCCATTTAGTTTTCATGACTGTAAGCATGAAAACTCCCCCATCATTATTCGAACTGTCATGATCTTTTCATTGATATTCTGAAAGGAACTTACCTTTGGTTTATTATTAAGTGGCTGGAATGATTTTTTGAGCTATTTCCATTTGCCTATTCTTACTTTGATTGCGCAACTTGACTTTTATTTGATTGATAAGGCATTGAGCATGTAAATTTATGGGTTATACTTGATTATATAGGGGTCATGGTTGATTTTGGTTTTTATATGATGTGATCCTTATTATTATAAGCTCTTGGATTATCGATTTTATCTCTTATCACAATGTTTTATAAACTTTGATTACACATTATGCAACAAGCGCGTGGATAACATATGAGTTTGATTTCATATTGAATGGAAATAGTTTGAAGTTATACAATGGCGCATATTAAATTTATGGTTTTGGTTTCAAACAATGCAATGGCGCATTGGTATGTTATCCACTGTTTAAATCCTTAGGTTTGCCAAATTTTATGGTTTGAACGATGCCATGATTGATTGAACAAAGTTGTACTTTACCATTACTGCTATGCATGGCGGTGGATAATCCCACCACCCTCTCACGTGCACATTAATTTGCCTCCCCTTTGAGCGCTCGTAGTTGTTAGCCCAAACGACTTTGCTCCTATGTTGTTGTGTTCAATCCAAACCCTACCATGTGCCCGCGCCATGGCTCTTGTCGTAAGGGATGAACCCAATGGTTTCCAAGCTTTGTTGATGTTCGACAATGCTTATAGCGACCTTGAGGAATTTGGATGGCTCCCGTTCATACGAAAGTTTGATGGTTTTAACCCTTGCGTTGATCGGCAATTCACATTAACCTTTGATGGCTGCCGAGTCAAGGTTGGGGATGTCCAATCGGAAATTGACGAGCAATTTCTCAGTTTAGCTACCAGTCTGCCTACTACTGAACAGAAGTGGTCAAAAAATTGCAAAGTGGAAGATGTCCCGTGGACATTTCTCTTCCATTCATGAAGGGTGAGCTCCTGTAACAAAGGTTTTCCCGCAAATATGCTCAAGCAACGTTGGCATGACTTGCTGATGATAACCAAGCAGTTTATCACCTGCGAGGGTCGGTATGGTTTTGTTTTCTTGTACCACCTTCGGCTACTTATGATTTTCATGGGCTATGAGCTTAATATGCCTTATTACTTGCATAGGAGTCTGTTTAAAATGTCTAAGAGATACAAATGGAACCAGGCCGATAACAGCCTTTTTCACTTTGGGTTAATTAAAATGCTTGTGGTTTGTCATTTGGGGTTACAGTGAGACTGTTGGAATGATTTTCTTAATCGCAATAATTTTGAGGACTCAAGCCCACCACAGGTTGACAAACCTGTGGTGAGTGAAAACAAGTTTGTACCCCCTGTGCCTTACAATGATCTATTACCTAAACCCCTACCTGACTCACCTATTGACCTACCCAATTATGTGACCAATGATGTCGAAACTATTAAACTTGTGGCTAAAAGGCCTAAAGACAAACCTACTGCGAATTCCAAAGGCAAAAAGAATTCCCGATTAATCTCTCGCATGGCAAGAAACAAACTGAGACCTCCTGTCAACCCTGACCCTATCATGGTGAGTGAAGATTCTGACTTGGAGGTTGAACGTTACCTGGCAAGTGAGTATCCCTATTCGGAAGGTCTGTGTAACAAACCCTCATACGACTTTGTGAAAAACATACCACCTTGCTTGCAAAATGATCCTAATTATCTAGGCATTAAAATGCCTCGTGAAACCCCCAGTGACTCGTCAAAACCCCCTCCTTCTCTATCTCAACCAACTGCTCCACCATGTGATCAGTGTGGCTCATGGTTAGAAAGGTATTACCTTGATGTGCCAATGATACAGTCCAAAATTCATGCTCTAGAGGTCGCAAGGCTTACCAGTCAAAAAGCAAAATTGCAAACCACTGATAAGAAACAACGAACAACAGGTTTGATTCTGTTTAAGAATGTGGAGTCGGCTACGGCAGTCGTCAATTCAAAATTTGCATAGCTCGAGCAACCTCACTGGTATGACTATAACCTGTTTATATGACAAACTCATAAGCCCTATTTATAGCGTGGATTTGCTTTGACACATAAACATGCACTATATGCATAGTTTCATTTTGATTAATCGAATTTCGTTTCTCGGATTAGTTTTGATTGGATTTAGCTTTGATTCGATTAATTGTGGTATGGATTTGATTGTTTCAATTTGGCTTCAATCGAATACTCTTTTGCTTATTGAAGTTGTTAATATCTTTTCTAAACATAAGTTGTTTCTGGTATTTCAATTTCAAACATAGTCAATGTTTCGATTCGAAATTGGTTATATTCTATACGATATGGTTGGTGATAATGGTTAACTGTTATAATTTTATATTCCATGTCTTTTTCGACCAATTCGAATACCATTCTGTTAATGCATAACCAAATTGCGAATAGATACAAATCATAACTGTTATACCCAACCAATCGATTCGCATCGTTTGACCGTGTTATCAGCTCGGTTCATATTGCAACAAATATATTGTTTAAATTTTATTTGGGAGCGAAAGTGATTATGCCCGGGATTACGATTTGTTTCTATATTTGATTGTTGCCCTGTTTATGATTATCACTGTTGTTGATGTCTTTTGACTGTGTAAACGCTCAACGATCAGAGTCTATGGCAAAGTTTGGTTGATGTTGTTATGAATGTTTCATTTTGACTATAATCGTAGCAGCCTTTCTATATTGGTATTTGATTAAAACAATATGAATCTTATGCACATTGTTACAGCCGTAACAAATCAATTATGATTGTGTTCGATTATGATTGTATCGATTATGATTCTGTTTGATTACATCGTATCTTATACGATATGATTCACTATTAATTTCATTTGGATATGAAACTGTTTAGTTACTATTTGACCCGATTTTATGGCAACTAAAAAACAGAGCATTCTTATCCTGTTTCGATTGCATCCCTTTTGATTTTGATTAATTTAAATGATAAACTCATTTGAACCATTATTCGATTTTAATGTTTATCAAAAGAAAATTAAATTGGATTATTTTAAAAAAAAGATTTCATTTGATTTCTATCTGGTCTTGTATGTTATTTTAGACTAGCTACAAAATCAGATGATTCTGTAGCTAAGTCTGTAGGATCAATTTTTTATTGTTTTGTTGATGAAATGTCTTTCTAATTGGTTATTTTTGGTCTATTGCAGATCAATTCGAAATGGAAGTGGCCTTGATGAGCATTTAGGGGATATTTCAAAGATTTCACTTGCATTTTGATTTCCCAGTTTAGTTGATTTTGGGATATTTCCCAGATTATGTAAAACAATTTGATATTATCCACAAGGAGGTTTTACCTTGTGGAGAGACTTATATATACTTATGATTTTTGTAATAATGTTCATCCTCATTCGTGGGAGAATAAGGATATGGAGATTTAATACAGACTGAAGCAAAATTTGGTGTTTTGTCACAGCTTTAGCTTCTCATTATATCAATATTTTGTTTCATGTTGTGTATATCAATTTGTATATGGTTTATGACTACTTTAGCTATCTTAATCATGTTCAAATGATATAATTTCAATCATTGTAATCCATATCTGATTTCTTCCAAGTGTATAAAAGACATAACAATTGTTAATTCAGTTTGTGAATGACAGGTTTATCTTCTTCATGAGTTGAATTATTTTATATAAGTTTTTGCATAACAGGTTTCCCTTATTGCAGAGATTTATACATCTTATAGTTGTTATGATTTTTTATGTCTTGTTTGTCCGATAAACACTCAAAGAGCAACACAGCCAATCCTTTACGAAAAGCTTTGGATCAACCGGTGCAAGTTTCCTTCCCCCGACCATCTTCGAGGACATCATACGCAGGACAAATTAGGAGCGTTTCCAGGTCAATTGGTTGCTTATTTGTTTAATGTTTTTATCAGTTTAGTTAGAATTAGTATATTAGATTGTTTAATTTCAGTAGTTTTATTTCTTTTTCATAAAATATAAAAATCAAAAAACATATCTGGCTGTCTTAGGGCAGCAAACACATGAGTTTTGCAGGTTTTAATTAAATCTGTAGGCTGTTTATAATGTACGTTTGTGAATAAGTAATATTGCAGCTGGTAATTAGATAGTTGATTCGAGTTATTATAATAGTAATTAGTAGATTGTATATAATAGTTAGAATAGTTATATTTAGTTTTAGTTTAATTTAGTAGTTTGTTTTAATTAGATTAGTGTGTTAGTTTCTTTTATTTTTAGTTAGT
>ML777793.1:945065-993448 GCA_009831015.1 Picea engelmannii
ATATCCAAGAGATCGTTCGTCAATCTCTTATCAAAACACATAGTGCCTTAGCTATTTTAAGGCGACCAAACCGCCCGTGGGATCAGCCTTTAGACTTCTCTGATATCAGGGAACAGTTAGGTGATATAGACCTCACTGTGAATCTTATAGATCCAAACACAAATCCTGCTGTAGGATGATTTGGGATACCTCCTTCACCACCTCACTCATCTCCTTCCTCTTATGGGGGAGATTCCTCTTCCGAAAAAGGCAATCCACCTTCTCAGCCTTCCACACCCAATTCCCCAATGGCAAATCAGAACAACCCTGCTAGACCTTGGTTGGACCAGGATGCTGTTGATGTACCTGGAGCCCAGCACCCTTTACCTAAGCATCTGGAGAAATGGCTTCCTAAGTTTGATCCTGATTCAAAACAGATAGTCGAAGATCATATCAAAAAATTTATATTAGCCATCAGACTCCATAATGTTGAACATGAAGACGTTGTCTGTAGGTTGTTCCCTTACACCTTTGAGGATAATGCACCCACTTGGTACTTTGCCCAACAACCCCATACCATAGTGTCTTGGGAAAAGTTTGAGTCATGCTTTTTGGAAAAATTCGGAGATGGAAAACCTCCAGAAGTCTTAGTCATGGATCTTTCGAGCTTAAAAATGAACTCAAAAGAAAAAGTTAAAGATTTTAATCAAAGATTTCTAACGCTTAAAAATCGAATCCCTGCAGATTCTATGCCTGTTGAGAGTCTCGTAATAGCTTACTACACTAAAGCTCTACATCAAAGTATACCTATTTGGGTTAAACGATCTAAAAAGGCCATGTTGTTAGAAGCCTTTGAAGAGGCTACTCAGATTGAAAAAGACATACTTAGTCTTAAGGACTCTTCTAGCAACGAAACTGAGACAGTTTCTTCTTCCAAAAAGAAGATTGAAATTCTCCACGGACCTACACAAAACAAAACACATCCTGAAAACTCTGATTGGGAAAATTTAACCAAAGTTGTACAAAAATTGTCTAATCAAGTTATAGATTTAAAAAGGTCGACTGAGGAAGCCTCTTCAAGTAAAGGACCCCACAAACCTCCTTTCCGAAAGCCTTTTCCGACCAATCGGCCTAATCCAAACCCCGAAGGCTTGAACCTAGAAAGTCTGCAATGCGCTCTCCAGACAATTCTAGAAGCCCAAGATGACTTGATGCCTCCTGAAATCCCTCAAGAGGAAGCCGAGTTGGAAACAACTCAAGAAGAGGAGTCTTCTCCAAACATCTTTGGACACTTCTCGGATAGCATCTTTCAAGATAACTTCGAGACTGTTCACCCTTACAACACTAGGAGCAAGACAATAAACAAACCTCCTGCCAAGAACACTACAACTTTACCTCCAAATCCATCTAAATCAGTAGAAACTAAACAAAGTAATGCTGGCTCTAAATTAGATTATGATGTTGTTGAAGATCTTAAAAAATTACGGGCTAATATTTCTATTTATGAGTTGTTGAAATTTCCATTTTTGTTACAAAAGATGTTGCAAAATATTTCAGACAATGGCAAGAATGGTAATTGAAATGGTAATAAGGTTGTGCAAAGCAAAGCTCCACAGAAGACTTCCACAAAAAATAATCCTGATACTCAAGATAAAGGAAGCCTTCCCGTACCACCTGTAAATAACGCAAATAATGTAGATAAAGTAGCATTAGAAACCGCGAGTAAGAAATCACAAGCTACTACTCTAAGTACTCACAAGAATGTACCTCCTTTTCTTTTAACTTTTGAAATCTTCAACAGAAATGTGCATAATTGTATGGTTGACTTAGGAGCATCATCAAATGTGATGCCTTGGTCTGTCTGCCAAAAGATCAACGCTAAAGTAGAACCATCTTCTTTGAAAATCATACAACTTGATCGAATAGATGTTAAAGTTATAGGCGAACTGAAAAATGTATTGATTAGATTATCGTCTAACCCAAAGGTTCATCAGGTTATTGATATAATTGTGGTGGATATTCCAGAAGTGTATGGTCTATTTTTTAGGAGGGACTGGTCGGAGCAGCTACATGGTTACTTCGCGATGGACTGGTCTCACTTATGGCTTCCAGAAAATGGTAAGCCCAACAAGATCAGGGTGAATCGTGAGCGTTACCTCAAGTTCACAGTAACAGACTTGAATGACCCCAATGAACCATACACACCTCCTGCTGATTCACCTGAAGTCCAAGGGATGGACACCTTCTTCGGAAATTTCATGGTTGAAGCGTCACCTATCAACCATCCGAAACAGCAGTCCGAGATCATAACATTTACGCAACCAACAACTTCTATGCAACAGTCCCACGAGCCCTATGGAAATCAAATTTGGTCTTTATATTTTGACGGTTCCAAGTCTAAAGAAGGAGCTGGTGCAGGCTGCATCATTATCGATCCGGCAGGTAACAAAACATTATTGGCTTGTAGGCTAGAATTTGAATGTACTAACAATACCGCAGAATATGAGGCTTTACTGCAAGGTCTCAGAAAATCCTTGGACATGCACATTCAAAATCTAGTTGTATTCGGCGACTCTGAGATAGTGGTCAGGCAGGTGAGAGATTCTATACACTGTCTTTCCCCACATCTCAAATGTTACCAGTCTGAGGTATGGAGTTTAATGAAAAAAAATTCTGCTTTTAATATAAATTCCATCCCTAGATTAAATAACGCTGAAGCAGATCTACTAGCTAATGTTGCCTCTAAACTTCTTCCTACAGAAGGCTTATCCCCGAACGCATTCTCCGTGGAGCTATTGTTTTGACCATCTGTTCCTGACAATATCACACACTGGAGAGTATTTGACGATGATCAGCAAATCATTAACTTTCTGCACATGGAAGAAACCTTTCAAGACGCTGTGATAGATGAACAAACACACGACGACAATTTGCACGACTTTATGGTAATACCTAATCCAAAATCTCCAAAATCTCTATCGGACATGGTAAATCTCATACCCAAATCTGTTGTTAGACTAGAAATTTTTTATGATTTTGAAGATAAATTTAAAAAGACGGTCAATTGCAAAACCAACAGTTCCTCATTGTCTTATGAAAAAGTCAATTTAGGGACTAGCGAAAATCCTCAGTGTATCAACTTAGGCTTGGGATGTTCTAGACAAGAAAAAGCTGCTTTTGTTAAATTATTTAAAGAATTCAAAGATGTCTTTGCATGGAATTAAGATGATCTTAAAACGTTTGATCCTAATATTATACAGCATGTCATCCCGATGAAGCCCCAAACTTTACCCTTCCAACAGAAATTGAGGAAAATGCATCCTAAACTAGAACCGACCGTACAAAAAGAATTGAATAAACTCCTAAGTGCTAAAATAATTTTTCCTGTTAGACACACTCAATGGGTATCCAACCTCGTCCCAGTGTGGAAGAAAAATGGGGAAATTTGACTTTGTGTCGATTTCTGAAACCTCAACAAAGCGTCTGGCAAAGATAATTATCCTGTCCCTCCCATGGAATAGATCCTTCAACAAGTATCTGGTTCCAAGAGGATATCCTTACTTGATGGTTTCTCTGGATACAACCAAGTCTTGATGTCTCCGCCAGACCAATTAAAAACTACCTTCCGTACCCCATGGGGCACTTATGCTTATCGCAAAATGCCCTTTAGATTGATTAATGCTGGTGCTACCTTTCAGAGAGCAATGGACATTGCTTTCAGAGGCTTAATCAATCACTCTGTAGTAGTCTACTTAGATGATGTGACCGTTTATTCTAAAAATAAAGATGATCATCTAGCTCACTTACGAGTCGTTCTGCTACGATGTCGTAAATACGGCATCTCCTTGAACCCCCAAAAGTCCATCTTTGCAGTAGAACAGGGTAAATTACTAGGATTCATTGTGTCTAGTGATGGAATGATTATTGACCCCGAGAGGACCCAAGTCATCGCTAAACTTCCCCCACCTACCTCCAAAAAATCCATGCAGTCTTTCCTAGGCCAGATTAATTTCGTGAGGATATTTGTCCCCAGTTTCTCCGAAATGGCCAGACCTCTCCAGAACATGATTAAGAAAGACACCCAATATCGTTGGGGACCCACAGAAAACCAAGCTTTCAATGCTATAAAGAAGGCCATAATAGACGCTCTGTCTCTCATGAGCCCTGATTTCTCTCAGGACTTTACACTATACTTTTGCCTCTGATCGTTCCTATGCTGCAGTCCTAACTCAGAATAATTTTGAGAACAACGAAGTACCCATCGCCTTTATGAGCTCTGATTTCAAAGGTGTTGAACTTAACTATCCAGCGGTCAATTGGCAAGCCTACGCTGTTTTCAAGGCAGTTAAGCATTTTCGGTCATATCTTTTGAAGTCAAGGACAAAGGTCATTGTCCCCTACCCTGCCGTAAGGAACCTGTTAGTGAAAAAGGAGTTAGGAGAGAAGAGAGCCAACTGGGTCACCTCCTTGTAGGAGTATGACTTAGAAATCACTCCAGCACAGATCGTGAGAGGCCAAGGGTTGTGTGAGTTGGTAGTTGATTCAGAAACTAAACAACAAGAAGATAGTGATACGTCAAACCTAGAACAACGCGATCAGAGTTTGATTTGTTGCGCACAAAACCTCGTAAGTCCTTGGTACGACGACATTAGATTTTGTCTTGAACATGGATCAGCACTCCGTCACCTTGACCCTGCCAAGAGAAGAGCATTGAGACTAAAGTCCGCCTCCTTTCATCTAGTTAACGGTATACACTTCATCAAAATTTTGACGGCGTACTGATGCGTTGTCTTGAAAAAGACGAAGCAGAAAAAGTCTTGCTTGAGTTGCATGCAGGAGAAGCTGGTGGTCACTTCAGTGGTGACACCACTGCTCATAAGGTTTTAATAGCCGGTTATTACTGGCCCACACTTTTTAGGGATGCCCATGCCTTGTGCCGTAAATGTATCATTTGGCAGAAAGCATCAGGGCGATTGCAAAAACCAGCCTTCCCCTTGCAACCTGTTTCAGTTGATTCTCCTTTCCAGCAATGGGGCCTTGATATAATAGGTCCTATTAAACCTCCATCCTCACAACAACACAAGTATATTGTGACAACCACTGATTACTTTAATCGATGGTCTGAAGCCGCCGCGCTAAGAAGTGTTAACACAAGTCAGGTGATCGCTTTTCTAAACTCGAATATTATCACTTGTTTTGGTATCCCTGATTGTCTAGTATTTGATAATGATTCATACTTTTCTTCTCTTGAGATGAGTGAGTTCGCCTTAGAGAAAGGAATAAAGCTGAAGTATTCTGCTAGTTACTACCCCCAGGGCAACGGCTTATCAGAATCAACAAACAAGAACTTGATCAAAATTATCAAGAGAACCATGGTTGAAAATCACAAGAACTGGCACAATGCACTGCTTAATGCGCTGTGGGGTGATAGGGTAACACCCAAAACCGCTATAGGTAATTCCTCCTTTTTTCTTGTTTATGGCAGAGAAGCCATTCTGCCACCTCATATTCTTCTTCCTTCGCTTCAATTGTCACAAAAAGTTCAAGAAGAAGATTGTCCCCCTTTAGAAAGCCGTATTAATGCTTTGATGAAGTTAGAAGAAGTAAGAACCCAGGCTAAGTGTAAGTTAGACCAACATCAACAACTGATTAAAAGCTAGTTGGATTCTAGTTCTGCTTCTGATAGGAATTTTGAAGTAGGCGATCTCGTCTTAAAGTGGGACAAACCACATGAAGGAAAGGGTGAGCACACCAAGTTTCAAAATTTGTGGCTTGGGCCATTTTTGATTGCTGAAAAGTTGGGTCCTAGTTCCTTTCGATTGCAGAATCTTGAGGGGCAGCTTGACACCTATCCGGTGAATGGCCAAGCCCTGAAAAGATACTTCGCTTGATTACTACCCTTGTATATTATGTAAATATTTCCTTTTGTTTTTATTTTTCCTTTATTTTCATTTTTGGATTTAATTTGATTGATCAGTTTTTTTTGTTTTTGAAACATATGCATGCATGTGCACTGAGCCATTCAGACAAAGACCATGGGAAAGTTTCTTTGCTAAATAACTTCTGAAAGGTTGTATGATCATCAGTGATATATTTCAAAAAAAACAGATATTTATATTGTTGTTTGAAAGAAGTTTACTAATTTCAATCTCTGAGCAAAGTTTGTCATGATCATCTATTATGTTTTTACGCTGTCCCTTTTCCATAGAGGAATGACTCAAAAGGATGTCTCCCTGTCATAGCAAGTTGTTTTGTAAATAAAACATTTCTGGAGCTGAATAAAGGACAGTGTCAAAAAATTCTGATGAGGTCTGAAAAAATATGATAAAATACCAAGATTTTTCAGCATCACCCCGCTCAGCTATCCATAAAAGAAAAACAAAATAAAAATGTTAATAAGAGCTGTGGGAAGTGTTTGTAAACCCACCGAGATACTGAACAGGTCCGCTGGCAGCGGGTAAATACAAGCATGGCGCCAAGACAACTTCATCGGGGTACTGAACAGGCCTGCTGGCAGCGAAGCAATGTCGGGTACACGAAAATCTGTAAAAAATTATAAGAAACCTCTTTAAAGTCCTTTATTCTGATCTAGAACTTCTTGACGGGATACGGATGTCCAAGTGGGTTAAATGGAAACGTTGTCGAGGCTATGGACGCCTGCTGGCAGCAGTGTCCATGCCAACAGTATTGAATATTTTATCACTAATATCGTGACTTACTGATCTTAAGACTGTTATTAGTTTGCATCTTTTAAAACATCGCTGGAAAAGATAGTAAATGATGATGTTTGTACGATTTTCTGATGGTTGTTTTTGAGTTGAATTTTTCTTTGCTATCCTAATCTGAATTTATTTCTTTTGACAGAGATAACTACTTCTCCCAGTGTGTCGCCATTGTTGGCAGCCAATTCAATTTTTTTTCATTGCCTTAAAAGCTGCCTACACCTATGTCTTCTGAACTTCAAATTGTCGTCGCATTTTGCAAATAGACGATATTTTCATTTCATATGACATTTGAAAATTGGTTTCCATTTAGTTTTCACAACTGTAAGCGTGAAAAATCCCCCATCGTTATTCGAACTGTCATGATCTTTTCATTGATATTCTGAAAGGCACTTGCCTTTGGTTTATTATTAAGTGGCTGGAATGATTTTTCGAGCTATTTCCATTTTCCTATTCTTACTTTGATTGCGCAACTTGACTTTTATTTGATTGATAAGGCATTCAGCATGTAAATTTATGGGTTATACTTGATTATATAGGGGTCATGGTTGATTTTGGTTTTTATATGATGTGATCCTTATTATTATAAGCTCTTGGCTTATCGATTTTATCTCTTATCACAATGTTTTATAAACTTTGATTACACATTATGCAACAAGTGCGTGGGTAACATATGAGTTTGATTTCATATTGAATGGAAATAGTTTGAACTTATACAATGGCGCATATTTAATTTATGGTTTTGGTTTCAAACAATGCAATGGCGCATTGGTATGTTATCCACCGTTTAAATCCTTGGGTTGGCCGAATTTTATGGTTTGAACGATGCCATGATTGATTGAACAACGTTGTACTTTACCATTACTTCTATGCATGGCGGTGGATAATCCCACCACCCTCGCACGCGCACATTAATTTGCCTCCCCTTTGAGCGCTCGTAGCTGTTAGCCCAAACAACTTTGCTCCTGTGTTGTTGTGTTCAATCCAAACCCTACCATGTGCCCGCGCCATGGCTCCAGTCGTAAGGGCTAAACCCAATGGTTGCTAAGCTTTGTTGATGTTCGACAGTGCTTACAGCGACCTTGAGGAATTTGGATGGCTCCTATTCATACGAAAGTTTGATGGTTTTAACCCTTGCGTGGCTCGACAATTCGCATTAACCTTTGATGGCTGCCGAGTCAAGGTTGGGGATGTCCAATCGGAAATTGACGAGCAATTTCTCAGTTAAGCTACCGATCTGCCTGCTACTGAACAGAAGTGGTCAAAAAATTGCAAAGTGGAAGATGTCCCGTGGACATTGCTCTTCCAGTCACGAAGGGTGAGCTCCTGTGACAAAGGTTTGCCCGCAAATATGCTCAAGCAACGTTGGCACGACTTGGTGATGATAACCAAGCAGTTTATCACCTGCGAGGGCCGGTATGGTTTCATTTTCTTGTACCACCTTCGTCTACTTATTGTTTTCATGGGATATGAGCTTAATATGCCTTATTACTTACATAGGAGTCTATTTAAAATGTCTAAAAGATACAAACAGAACCAGGCTGATAACAACCTTTTTCACTTTGGGTTAGTTAAAATGCTTGTGGTTTGTCATTTGGGGTTACACCGAGACTGTTGGAATGATTTTCTTAATCGCAATAATTTTGAGGACTAAATCCCACCACAGGTTGACAAACCTGTGGTGAGCAAAAACAAGTCCGTACCCCCTGTGCCTTACAGTGCTCTATTACCTAAACCCCTACCCAAATCACCTATTGACCTACCCAATTCTGTGATCAATGATACTGTGAATTCCAAAGGAAAAAAGAATGCCCGATTAATCTCTCGCATGGCAAGAAACAAACTGAGACCTCCTGTCAACCCTGACCCTATCATGGTGAGTGAATATTCTGACTCGGAGGTTGAACATTACCTGGCAAGTGAGTATCCCTATTTGGAAGGTCTGTGTAACAAACCCTCATACGACTTTGTGAAAAACATACCACCTTGCTTGCAAAATGATCCTAATTATCCAGGCATTAAAATGCCTCGTGAAACCCCCCATGACTCGTCAAAACCCCCTCCTGTTCTATCTCAACTAGCTGCTCCACCATGTGATCAGTGTGGCTCGTGGTTAGAAAGGTATTACCTTGATGTGCCAATGCTACAGTCCATAATTCATGCTCTGGAGGATCAAGTCGCAAGGCTTACCAATCAAAAAGCGAAATTGCAAACCACTGATAAGAAATAGCGAACAACAGGTTCGATTTTGTTTAAGAATGTGGAGTCGGCTATAGCGGTCGTCAATTCAAAATTGGCATAGCTCGAGTAGCCTCACTGGTATGACTATCACCTGTTTATATGACAAACTCATAAGCCCTGTTTATAGCATGGATTTTCTTTGACACATAAGCATCCACTATATGCATAGTTTCGTTTTGATTAATCGAATTTCGTTTCCCAGATTAGTTTTGATTGGATTTAGCTTTGATTCGATTAATCATGGTATGGATTTGATTGTTTCAATTTGGCTTCAATCAAATACTCTGTTGCTTATTGAAGTTGTTAATATCTTTTCTGAACATAAATTGTTTCTGGTATTTCAATTTCAAACACAGTCAGTGTTTCGATTCGAAATTGGTTATATTCTATACGATACGGTTGGTGATAATGGTTAACTGTTATAATTTTATATTCCATGTCTTTTTCGACCAATTCGAATACCATTCTGTTAATGCATAACCAAATTGCGAATAGATACAAATCATAATTGTTATACCCAACCAATCGATTCGCATTGTTTGACCGTGTTATCAGCTCAGTTCATATTGCAACAAATATATTGTTTAAATTTGATTTGGGAACGAAAGTGATTATGCCCAGGATTACGATTTGTTTCTATATTTGATTGTTGCCCAGTTTATGATTATCACTGTTGTTGATGTCTGTTGACTATGTAAATGCTCAGTGATCATAGTCTATGGCAAATTTTGGTTGATGCTGTTATGAATGTTTCATTTTGACTATAATCATAACAGCCTTTCTATATTGGTATTTGATTAAAACAATATGAATCTTATGCACATTGTTACAGCCGTAACAAATCAATTATGATTGTGTTTGATTGTGATTGTATCGATTATGATTGTGTTCGGTTACATCGTATCTTATACGATATGATTCACTATAAATTTTATTTGGATATGAAACAGTTTAGTTACTATTTGACCCGATTTTATGGCAACTAAAAAACAGAGCATTCTTATCCTGTTTCGACTGCATCCCTTTTGATTTTGTTTAATTTAAATGATAAACTCATTTGAAACATTATTCGATTTTAATGTTTATCAAAATAAAATTAAATTGGATTATTTAAAAAAAAAGATTTCATTTGATTTCTATCTGGTCTTGTATGCTATTTTAGACTAGCTACAGAATCAGATGATTCTGTAGCTAAGTCTGTCGGATCAATTTTTTATTGTTTTGTTGATGAAATGTCTTTCTAATTGGTTATTTTTGGTCTATTGCAGATCAATTCGAAATGGCAGTGGCCTTGATGAGCAGTTAGGGGATATTTCAAAGATTTCACTTGCATTTTGATTTCCTAGTTTAGTTGATTTTGGGATATTTCCCAGATTATGTAAAACAATTTGATATTATCCACAAGGAGGTTTTACCTTGTGGAGAGACTTATATATACTTATGATTTTTGTAATAATGTTCATCCTCATTCGTGGGAGAACAAGGATATGGAGATTTAATACAGACTGAAGCAAAATTTGGTGTTTTGTCACAGCTTTAGCTTCTCATTATATCAATATTTTGTTTCATGTTGTGTATATCAATTTGTATATGGTTTATGACTACTTTAGCTATCTTAATCATGTGAAAATGATATAATTTCAATCATTGTAATCCATATATAATTTCTTCCAAGTGTATAAAAGACATAACAATTGTTAATTCAGTTTGTGAATGGCAGGTTTATCTTCTTCATGAGTTGAATTATTTAATATAAGTTTTTGCATAACAGGTTTCCCTTATTGCAGAGATTTATACATCTTATAGTTGTTATGATTTTTTATGTCTTGTTTGTCCTGTAAACACTCAAAGAGAAACACAGCCAATCATTTACGAAAAGCTTTGGATCAACCGGTGCGAGTTTCCTTCCCCCGACCACCTTCGAAGACATCATACGCAGGACAAATTAAGAGCGTTTCCAGGCCAATTGGTCGCTTATCTGTTTACTGTTTTTATTAGTTTAGTTAGAATTAGTATATTAGATTTTTTAATTTCAGTAGTTTAATTTCTTTTTCATAAAATATAAAAATCAAAAAACATATATGGTTGTCTTAGGGCAGCAAACACATGAGTTTTGCAGGTTTTAATTAAATCTATAGGCTGTTTATAATGTACGTTTGTGAATAAGTAATATTGCAGCTAGTAATTAGATAGTTGATTCGAGTTATTATAATAGTAATTAGTAGATTGTATATAATAGTTAGAATAGTTATATTTAGTTTTAGTTTAATTTAGTAGTTTGTTTTAATTAGATTAGTGTGTTAGCTTCTTTTATTTTTAGTTAGTTAGCTTTATTAGTTTTTGTTAATTTTAGTTTGTTTTATTTATTTTTGTTAGATTAGTTAGTTTAGATTAGTTTTCTCTTTGCTTTTCTTAAAAGACCTTAGGGCGACCAACGGAGTCGTTAAACTCGTCAGGGTGGTTCATTCCAAATGGCTTGAGTTATTTAGACAACCCCAGACCAGTTCCACTCTCTCAATTGACGGACGGGCAATTTCTCCCGTCAACATGATAGCAACCTATGTTGTGCAGTCGATGTCTGCTTTCATAACTGGGCGTAGGTGTTGTTGGTCAGGGTCTGGTTCCTTTTCTTGATCAGCTCATATTTTTCAAAGATGCTCAGCTTCGGTCCTACCTTGCCTGGCTGGGTGGTCGATAGAGAATCTGTAGATTTCTTCGGAAACACTGAGGTTATGATATGCTAGAGGCTTGCACTGAGGGGTGGCCTATCAACCTTGGTCACTGTAGTAGACGGGACTTCCTTTTCCCCAGTCGAGTTAGGAGCTGGAATGGTTTTAGACCTCTTGGTATGCAACTGAATTTATTCTGACAACACCTCAGTGACAGGTGGAGATAGATCTTTCCTAGGCCTTTTCTCTTTCACAACCTGTGGTGTGGTTGTTTGCGATACAGTGGCCGGGAGATCCTGCTATTCTTCTTTGACCAAAGTGTTAGGCTCCCATACCGTCTGGTTTGCAAATTTCTCGACTTCAGGCCTAGGTTCGTGGACATATGGGATGTTCTTGTTTTTCACCCTCATCTCAGAGATAATCCCACATGGATCGTAATTCCATGGGAAACTCATGAAGAAATTCATTTCCTTCAGCAGCCTGTTTGCTTCTTCTCTAACGCCACGATTGTTCCAAATGAAAGATTCAATCTGCCCTTTGATTCTGAGCTATTTATTTTTCTTTAGTGACATGAAGTGAATTTCATCAGAGATTATCATCTGCCTTATATACTCTAGAGCAGAAATTCTGACAGGCAGGTATTTCAGAAGCTTATATGGGGAAAAATAGCACCCGTATACTCTGATCTCAGTGTAATCTTGGTACAAATACCAATCACCTGTCTTGGTGTGATCCGAAAGATGCAGGATCCTCTAAACTTCATCATTTATCTGAGGCTCGGGCCTGCCGCTAAGCATACTTACCACTGGGTGGTAGAATTGATCGATGAACTCCTTGAAACTGAACTCTGTGGAGTTATGCTTGAGCAAGGAGGTCCATGCGGTCACTGCCTGGGGTCTACCATCTCCATCCATCTTCTGCATGGAAAAAACAAATTTTTCCGCTTGGAAGAATACGAACAAGTACGCCAGTATGGAAGAGTACTGGAACATGCCTTCCGTGGTGAAATTAACAAATTGTTCGTGAATATTGTTCGCTAGGAATGTGYTGAAGTCGAACTGGGTAGTGGGCTTCTCATCGGTAGAGAAGATGGATAAAAATGCTAGAATGGGTTCATCTACCCACTGATCTAAATAGTATCCCAACAAGGCGCATAGGGACGAGATGATCTGGTTTCCTTTGGTCAAAAACATGGAAGAAGGATAAGGAGGATTTGTGCAGGGAAATTGAGCGGATGGTGGGAGGAAAAGCTCAAATATTTGAGCTCTTTGGGGGAAGGTCATTTTCTGGTATAATTCTGTGAGAATTTCCAGGTTGAAAGGTGATGCAGAGTCAGCTCGGGGGATTTGCATGATTTGGTCGATGGATTCAGGCATGATGAGGAACAAAATTTCTCCGGACGAGGAGACGACGACTCTTTGCTCAGGAATGTAGTGGGCTTGGCACTTGAGGGCAAACTTTGGAAAAGGGTGATTCTGGGGAAAGAGATATAGGGGTAAGTTGGACTCCCAGAGTCCGATTTCATCACTCTGGTCCAGGAAAACTTCCTTGAGCCACGACTGAAGGTCTGCGAAATCGAAATCACACTTTGTATCTGGGATTAAGCGATCTTTGTCGGCTAGTGGGATCCTGTCAAGGTCAACAAGAGGCGGGAGAAATGGATTCTCCTCCCCTTCTACTTGTTTTGACTTTGGCGCCATTACTGCAATAGTACCTGCAAGAAAAACAACGTTAGCGGGGGCAACTGAGGATGGGGGAAACTGACTGTAATGGAGGAGAAAACAGTGTAAATTTCTCTAGTGCGATGAGTGGGTAAATGGTGAAAGTAGGAAGAATAAGGGTAGTTTTGAGTAAACGGGTGTCTGTTGGGTGCGGGAGACAGGTCAGTTGGTTAACGGATAGGTTATCTAGTAATAAATGGCCAACGGATCACTGCGGGTGTGAGATGGTGGGTGATGGTGACTGAGGGATACAGATGGGTGACGTGGCAGTTACCGATTGGGGTAAAGATCATGGTGAGGGGGCTTGCCATGAGAGAATGGGGGGGAAGGACTGACAGAAATTATGGGACGTGACTCTTTCGGGAAAGTTGGATGATGACATCAGGAGGTGACGAAGGTATGTCAGTCAATAGGAGGCGATGGGACTCGGGACTGGTAGATCGATGCCACATATAGACAGGGGCCTGCCAGAGGAAAGATTCCATTCCGAACCCCCCCCCCCCCTCAGTTAAAAGCAGATCAGTCGGGGGGGTCCGAAAAACACCTTGAGCTATTGATCTGTGCGCTTTCTTCTTGGCAACAGATCTATGCACGTTGTTTATCACACATTCTGGACCCCCCCCTTCCATTAAAGGCAAAATGTACGGGGGGATCCAGAATCCAATATTGACTGTAGATATGTGCACTTAAACCTGAGTCGTCCAGATGTGTGTGGGTCTTATCAACAATTCTGGACTCCCNTAGAACGATCAGGGGGGGGGATCCGGAAAGATCTGTCCACCTTAGATCTAGGTGCATTCATCCAGACCATTGATATATGAATGGAGCATAAGTGAGGGAGCAAAAAATACATGCACTGAGAGACTTAGGATAAGTGCATTTGACGGGTTTTTTCCCAAGGCTTTTCATGTCTACACCACCAAGGGGTTAGTCAAACAACCTTTTAGGTATCCAAATCATGGTGTAACATTGATCATCAAGATGGTTTTATTGAAGTAAGACACTAGCCTATATTCTAACCTAGTTTTCTATGACAATTAACCCAGATTAAACTGTTGGGTTAAGAATTCACTCTACCCTGGGGCTATCTGACCAAGATTAGACAGTCAGGCCAGATTTATTCACTAATATAACCTAGACACTTTGGCTAAGATTAAACAGTTTAGCCAAACTTATTCACTAACCCTATCAACATCAATTTAAAGAGAACTTGGCCATGCTTGAAAGGTATGGACCAAGTTACTGTTATTGCATGGGGCTTTTATTGAAATTATTTTATGCCCTCTTTTCTTTTTCGTTTCTTTCTTTTTCTTTCTCTTTTTCTTTTTCTTTCTTCTTTTTTTTCTTTTCTTTCTTTTTTCTTTTCTTTTATTTTCTTTCTTTTTTCAAATTATTTGCAAAATGAAAAATCATTTGTCAACAAAAACACTAGAGATAGATAATATTCTAGTCACCAGTTGATTCTATAATTTATAGGGTGATAATAGCGGCTGCACCTGGGGATGGTACTTTCCCTGTGAAGTGCCAAGAATCCTGGTTCCTGACTTTCTGAACACTTCTGGCTAGTCGCCTTCGTCGATTGATTGGTTTTATTCTCAAGAAATGGAAGAACAATGGTCAACATCTTAGGGCCTTCTCTTTGGGCTTCAACCAACTGACAAATTTTATTCACTCAGAAAATGCAGGGGAAAAATAAAGATGGTATGTACAATGGAGAGTGAAAACTCGAGTCTCTACTGAGGTGGTACATAATGCTTCAACATTCTGCCATTTACAGGTCCTCCTGGCAAATCTGACCCATCAACGCTATTTAGCAAGAAAGTGTTGTTTCCTCTAAATGATTGAATCATGAATGGTCCCTTCCATAGACTGTCGAATTTGTCGTTCTTTCGCTTGTCTTCATTTCTGGCGTCCCATCTCAGCACCAAATCTCCTAGCTCAAAATCATCATCCTTGGTTCTTTTGTCAAAAATATTCTTGATGCTTTCTTGGACTACCTGAGTCTTGTTGAAAACTTCTTCCCTAGACTGTTGTAAATGAATCATATGGTTGATCCTTCTCTGTGAGTCATTTGATTCAACTTGTATGAATTGAAGCAATTTCATGACGGGGACTCATAAGGAAGTGGGGAAAACTGCTTCTGTGCCATAAACCAGCTGATATGGTGACATACCGATTGACCTTTTGGTGGTCAGTCTGTCATCCCATAATGTGAACACCAACTTGTTATGCCACGATTTATTGTTTTCCTGCAATGTCTTCTTGATGATGTTTACCAAGGTTTTGTTTGAAGATTCCGCCAGCCCATTCCCCTAAGGGTAGTAAGTTGTGGAATGTCCCAAACCAATGTGATACTGGTTGCAGAAATCTATGAGTTTCTTCGATCAAAAAGCAGTTGCATTATCAATTATAATCTTTCTAGGACATCCAAAGCGAGACAAGATATTATTTTCAAGGAATTTGATAATAACAGAATCAGTGGCTTGCCTGCTTGGTACTGCTTCGATCCATTTGGTAAAATAATCTGTGGCAGTGAGAATCCACCTGTGCTGACCTGAAGAAGGGGGATGTATTTCTCCCATGAAGTCCAATCCCCATTGTTGGAAAGGGGCCTCAACTGAGATCGGTTTCAGGGGTAGAGGGAGGAGTTTCCTTTTTCCTTCAAACATATGACATTGATGACATGCGGTCATTGTATGATGTACATCAATGAATAGGGTGGGCCAATAGAAACCAACTCTGAGGATTTTGTTGGATGTGACCTTCCAGTTCAGATGGCCACCACATTCTCTTGCATGAAATTCTTGTAGCACTTTGTCAGCTTCATCTTTCAATAAACAATTTAACAGAATGCCTCCAGGATCTTTCCAATACAGATTGCCTTCTAGAATACAAAATTTTAATGCTTTCAACTTCAAAAATCTAGCTTTAGTCTTAGTCAAACCAGGGGGAGATTGTAAATTATGCAAAACAAATATAAGGTCTGCGTACCCTGGAGAGTTGAGAAATACCTCTCTCATGCTTGGAGTCACCATCTCGCCCTGTTCATCTGCTGCAGCTAAAAAATTAATGTCAAGAGCATGGAAATTAGATTCAGCCATTAATTTTGCTAGGCCTTGACCTTTAATTAGTTTCGTAGGCTTAATCTCTATGTCATATTCTAAAATGATAGCAATCCATTTTCCTCTTCTTCCATCCGGATTGTCCTGGGTCAAAATATCTTTTACTACCACATTCAGAACATATGCAATGGTGTGAGAATGGACAATGTATACTCTAAAGTCTTTTATGGCTTTTACCAAGGCAAAAGCTTGTTTCTCCATTATCTTGTAATTTAAAGCAACATCTCTTAACGCTTTACTGAAGAAGGTTATCGGTTGTTCATACCCTTCGCTATTCTTCTGTAGTAATACTGCTACAATGGTATGTTTGGAAGCGAAAGAAAAAAGATAGAAATCCTTGGTAAAATCAGGACTAATCAAGACGAGGGCCTGTGTGAGTGCTCGTTTGACTTGTTCGAAAGACTACCTGGACTCGGTGTCCCATTTTATTTTTACATCCTTTTCTAACATATTTGTAATGTTTTTGAGGAGCTCAGCCAGATTGGGTATGAATCTTCGTAGAAAAATTATTTTTCCGATAAAAGACTATAATTATTTGATGTTTCTTGGGTGTTCTAATTTTTGTATGTCCTCGATCCTGCTGGGGTCTATTTTGATTCCATCCTTAGAGATGATGTGCCCTAGTAGTTTGCCTTCCTCTAGTCTGAAAAGGCTCTTCTTAGGATTTAAAAAAATCCCAAACCTCCTGCATTTCTCAAAGACTCGTCTGAGGTGTCGCAGGTGCTCGTCATTTGATTGGGAAAACACAGTTACATCGTCCAAATAGATGACAATAAATTTACCTGATTCTTCTACAAAGGCGATGTCCATCGTTGTCTAGAAAGTGGCTCCAACGTTCATCAAACCGAAGGGCATTTTCACATACATGAAAGTACCCCATGGTGTAGTGAAAGCGGTTTTGTCTTGGTCATCTGGGTGAATGAGGACCTGATTATAACCCGAGAACCCATCCAACAAAGAGATTCAACTGGATCCGACTACCCTTTGTAGTATGTGGTCCATTTTTGGCAAGGGGTAATTGTCCTTCAGGGAGACCTTATTCAGATTTCAGAAATCTATGCAAAGCCTAATTTCCCCAGATTTATTATGTGTAGGGACCAAATTTACCCATTTGGAAAAACGTAACAGAACTATGATTTTGGCATCGTACATTTTTTTGATTTCCTTTTCTATCAGGGGGAGTAACTTGGGATTGATTCTCCTAAGTTTCTATCTGAATGGTTTTTTCTCTTCTTTTATTGGAATCCTATATTGTATGATGTTGGTATCATAAGCTTTCAAATCCTTATAGCCCCAGGAAAAGACATCTGAATATTCTTTGAACAACACAATGTATTTGATTTTTTGCTCAAGGGGTAATGATTTGGACAATTTGACCATTCTGGGTTTCTCTTCTGTCCCTATATTACAACCTTCTACTTCTTGTCCACTGGCTTTTATTTTCGGTTTTTTGGCTCCATCGTTAAAATCAAACAAGTCTTCTAAAGGAACTAGAACTCTAGGTAAAACATTACTTTTCAAATTCGGAATATCAGTCTCCATCTCATCATCGCCTAATTCTCCCGAATCTACGCTATTTACACTATCATTTTCAAAATCAGATCTATTTACATTTTCATCTTCGTTCTCTAAATCTATATTTGTACATTCAAAATCATTTTTACACTGCAGAAAGTATTTGATTTGATCATCATTACCAAACACTTTCCAGTACCTGATATTGTCGGGAACGGTCAGTATGCACTTCACCTCTACCATGTATGGGCGAGTCGAGCGAAAAGGAGTCTTACATGTGGCTGCTGAAGTAGCCAATCCGTCTGCCAAAATTTTTTGTCCTCTCGGCATTACCTGCAAATCAACTTCAGTGAAACATCTCAGGGCATCAAGAACAACATTCCCATAAGTTCTAAGACGGGGATGTTTCACAGCATACTCACCTTTAATTTGCTTGATTATTAACTCAGAATCACCTCTTACCATAATCTGTTTGGCACCAACTCTTTTCAAAAGCTTTAGACCGAGCATCAAGGCTTCATACTCGGCGATATTGTTAGTGCATTTGAAATTTAATTTGTAAGAATGGTTTTCTAAATACTTGGTTCTATGATTGTGCAGCCAAACTCCCACTCCGGCTCCTTCTTTGCTTACTGCTCCATCAAAATCCATGCTCCAGAAATCCACTAGTAATTCTTTAGTTATCACATTTTTATTTCTTTCTACCTCAATGATTTCTTGGCCTTCATCTAGACTAGATGTATCTTCTTCCAGTTGAGTGATTTGTTCCTCCATGTCACCATCGTTATACAGAATAAAAGAATCCAAGTCAGAATGCGCAAAGTAAAGAGGATAATTGTGCGGTTTTTCTTGGCTACTGACCATGTATTTCATCAATGTTTCTCTGTATAGCCTTCTTTGTTGCCCAAAAACTGGGATAGTGGCATACGACATATCCATTTGCAGGGTCCCTCTCAATTTATCCCCCCAAGACCGGGATAGCAACATTTTGTACTTCAGAGGGATGTCTGCAACTACTACATCCATGACCATGCTCTTTGTAGGAATCTGAACTAGGGTGATACACAGGTCTTTGATCAAACCAATACATCTAAATTTACTGGAGTCAAATGAGTATAAATCTTTGTAAGGTCTAGTGACCTCCAGTCCCAGTTTCTCCATCACTGCTTTAGGCATCAGATTATGGGAAGCACCCGAATCCAGCATAGCATTATGCAGGATCAGGTCATGTATATTTAGACTGATGTAAAAAGGAGCGACATCACCATTATCAGGTTTGGCCCTCTACTTCAGGTCCGAACATAAGTTCAGGTTGATCATCTGTAAGGTTCACAGTGTCTGAATGATTTGTTGATCCAATGGTTAAGGCTTTACTACCTATATCAGGTTCAATGGTCAGCGCTTTAATCACTTGTGAATGATAAGCATCTTTGTTCATCAACTCGGAAAGTGGAATGGGAATTTTTACTTTGGCTAATTCCCCTTCGAGGCTGAAAGGTGTAGGGACTCTACTTTGGCTCATCAATTCTGGTTTGTCTATCACATTCTTCTAGCTGGAAGTACTTGGTTGATTAGTTGATGAAACCTCAGGCTGCGGCAATCTTTTTAGAATAGTAAGGTTTCTTTTCACGGGAACTTCGACAATACTCTTCTCAGGAATCTTCTCGGCAAATGATTTAGAGGCTTTTTTGGTTTCGACTACCTTCTTAGTTTCAGTCATCTTTTTCAGGGAGCTTCCTTCTGTCTCTTTACTTCGTAGATTGTACTACTGGTGTACCTCCAAAATGGAATTTCCGAATGTCTCTTGTTCGGCATCTTCAGCTTCTTCACTTACTTTTGTTTGATTGAGAATAAAAAGTTCTTGCTCTTCTTGGATAAGGAAAATAGCTTCGCTATCGTGAATGCCCATGAGATTTATGTGAGTATCCTCTAGTTCCTCAATCACTTCCTCTCCTTCATCATCATAATTTTCTTGTAGGGGAGGTCTGATCTATTGATCCGGACCTCTCTTCTCTCTTTGATCCCTAGGATCTCTCTGTCTGATTTGGGGAGGGTTTCTTCTGAAGTTGGGATTCCGAATTTGAGGAGCTGGTGGGTTTTCTCTCGGAGGATTTCTTTCTAATACTGTATGTCTTTCCATCATTCTTTCCATTGCTCTAGCCAAGGAATCCAATTTGGAATCGAAGGTTGACGTGGAAGGTTCCTCTTTAATTGTGACTATCCTCTCTGACCTCTGTCGTGCCCTTTTTGCCAACAAATTGGCCTCCACACTTATCGCACTTTTCTGCATGTCTTCCAGGGTGGTAGAATTTCTTTCTCTTAGTTGGTACGACATATCGACGTCAAAACCATCAGGGAATTTAATCAATGCCAAACCCTGTGGAGGCTTGATTTTGGCTGGAATTGCGTTGTACAGGTTATTGAAATGAGTGCAGTAATCTTGTACCGTCTCACCTTGATTTCTTCTAATATTTTCGTATTCTAACAAAATTTGGAGAGGGTTTTTTTTTACCTCCCATCTGTCTAGAAAACTCCTTTGAAATGTGACAAGGTCAAGGACTGAGGCGACACGTAAACCTTTATACCATTTCTTAACGTCACCTGTCAAACTTTGGGCAAACAATCTCATTTGAACGTCAGCCTCATCTACTTCGTGCAGGTCAAAATAATCATTCATTTTATCAACGTGTTGTTGGGCGTTCAAAGGTCCTATTCCATTGAGCTGTGGGAGTCTCGTTTGATAGTCTTGGGGCATGGAATGAAGAGGCACGAACAACACCAAGGGAGCGTATCTGGCTACCATGATAGGTGGAGGAGGTGGGATAACAAACTGGATGATAGGCAAGGTAGCGACCGAAGACGAGGACGAGGAGGAACTGGCTAGCACCGAGGGAGTGGTTTGCGTTTTAGCAGTGGGAGATAGAACTTCAGGAGTCTGTGGTTGCAAAATGGTTGGGTCCAAGATGATTTTAGTCACAAAACTATCGGATCTTGTTCTAACCAGGCTTTGTTCAGAAAGGGCGTCAAAGTCAAGGTTTTGAAAGGTAACAAGCTCCCCTAAAAAGGAAAGGGAGTATGACTTACTGAACCTTCAACAATGGTCTTTTTCCTAAGCAATTGTTCTGGGTTATCTGTTACTATCATAGGTTCTGGGTCTGGATGAGATCGAGTATAAACCTTCTTGGGAGCCAGATTTATTTTTGATTTATATATATATATATACTTTTTAGTTCTATGAGTCTGAAAATAATATGTACAAATTTTAATCAACCTCTAAACATTATTTTCTTTTCAATTTTGCAATATTTCAAGAACAAACTTTTCTTCTAGGGAAAAAAAAACGTGAAACTATAAATTTTAGTTATGTTCTTCCCCAGTGGAATAACCACTATGTTAACGCTCTGTAAATTTCCAAGAAGTTGTTAGGAAGAAGAAATCTACGAGAGGTAACTTTATCCAACTGCTTTTGAAGCTGGGATCTAGCCCTTCCAACTTCAGAGAGGGATCTCTCTATATGATTTAGATATGTTTCAATTTTTTAAATATTAGGCTAGATAGATAAATAAGTCGGTTTTGTTGTCGTAGTGTTTGTCGAGTTGGTTGAGACAGTTTACACATCCATTGGGCTATGGGGTCTGTGTCATAAAGATGAAATCCAAACCAGAAAAAACAAAGGAACTTTTCACAGGGCGAGATAATATAATCACTCGATTATTTAGTAGCATAAATGATGAATAGTAGAAAATATGAGAAAGACAATTACAACAAAGAAGAAGTTAAGAATTTCTTTATTGTAAAATGAGAAGATTAAACACTAAAATCTTTCAAGTCAGAAACATGTTATACGAGATAAATCCTGGAACTTTTGTTACTTCCAAAGATTAGATTTAGAAAACAGTATGATAACAAAGTGAGAATAACATTTAACTTAGAGAGAACAACATCACCAGTGAATACATGCAAGAATCCTGTAAAAGTGCCTCTTTGTATTAATGGAAGATATCTTCAAAAATATTACAGTCTGATAGCTTGCAGGGTGTGAAGATCAACAACCTTCAATACTTCGAAAGATGAAGTACTTATAACTCAAAATTACAAATGAACCTATCATTAATGACCAGGACGTGCTAAATCTATTTTTAGCCTAACTAACTTAACAAATTTCATAAATCTAGGAACTGCTCGATGATGTGGTGTAACTGCATGCTGATTTCTGGGTGGACCGTTGGTGAAGCCTCTGCAAGACCTCATCTGACTGGACAAATGATTGGGCTGGGATAGATCATCTACTACTCGATCAGATCACAGAGTTCCTCCCATCGAAGATGACTGGACACGTTGACTTTGAGTAGCCTTCAATACACTTCGTCCATTTCTGTGTACTTGGCGAAGGTAGGTTTGGTGACGAAGATGTATCGAATCTCATGCTGAATACTGATGTCCCACTAAAGTGCATCTAGAAACACCTTGCCAGTGATGCTGCTTTGAATTCTTGCAAAAATTTGAAATATCCTTAGCCACATCGGCCAGTCTCTTTTTGTAGTCTGGGAGTGTCATCAATTTGTCATTGATTACCTTCAGACCAGGAAGACATTTCTTCTGTAGAGCCTCAATCTTACTAAAAAATCTTTGTACCCCTAGGTCCATGGCCTGACCCTTTTCTTCCAGGTGAAGCATTAATCCTCTCTTGGTCAAAACTCTTTTGACCTCAAGGATGGTCTCTGTTCTGTCTTCAATTTTCAGCTCTTCCAGTTCCTCCCTGGTCTTAGAATTTAGGAACCTGATGATTTCATTAGCCTGTGTGGGCATCTCTCCCAATTATGATCTGATCTTCTCAATGGCCTATTTTCTTCTCTGCACCAACTCATTCTACTCAAACATGATCTGTATCATGGGCCATATCTCATTCATAGACTTAGTGATGTCTGTCTAGACACTTTCTTTAACCTCGGCCAAGGTTTTATGTGCCATTGTTTTCTTCCGGAGCTGTTGTAACTCTTGTTTGAGCTGATCTGACACCTACTTTCCTTGGAGAGGATGATATGAAAGGAAGATTTGAGTTCCTGAAGGTTTTCAATCTCCTTTTTGAGCCCGTTGATCTCTGTTTCCTGCAGGTTCATCTTTTCCATAGATTCAGCCAATTCAGTTGTCTTTTCCAGGTATGTCAGTGGAGTCACGGATGGGACTTTTGTCACTAATGTCATGCTCACTCCAGAAATTGGAATGGCACTCAATGGAATGACTTCCATTGGCTTCAGTTGTTCTTTCTCTCTTACTAGCTTCTCCATCTCAGCTTCCATTTCCTTTAGTTGTGCATTATGCTCCATGAGAAGCTTGAGCATTTCATCTTTTTCCCCTTCTGTCTCTGCTATCTCCTTCGCCTATGAGTCCTCTATTGGTGGCAGTTTCAGTTGTTTCCTTAAGGAGGCTATGTCATCATTCTTCTTCTTAATCATCTCCTGGGCTTCTTTCACATTCGAAGGATCGTAACCGATCTTGAGGACCAGTTCCTCCAAAGTCTTGATTCTATTGTCCTTGGCAAAGGACGATATCTTCTCTAAATTCAATTGTGTTTGAACGTTGTTTAGGGACACTTGCAATTTGGATGCAGTAGTGGAAGCATGCGCCAGCGTATAGAAGACCATTTCCCCTGTTTTTTTGTGTAGATCCATCTGATTGGCTGGATGCACATCTTTCGTCTGGAATTCAAAGGTGTCCCTTTTGTAATGAGTGATTACCTTTGGATCTGGCACCTATTCTTGGAGGAATTCCATATGAATTCTTCCCTTCTCGGTGTCGAATGTCGATAGCAGCCTATGTTGTGCAATCAACGTCTGCTTCCAGAACTAGGTGCAAGTGCTGTTGGTCAGGGTCTGGTTCCTTTTCTTGATCAACTCATATTTGTCAAAGATGCTCAGCTTTGGTCCTACCTTGCCTGACTGGGTGGTCAATGGAGAATCTGTAGATTTCTTCGGAAATGCTGAGGTTATGATATGCTTGAGGATTGCACTGAAGGGTGGCCTATCAACCTTGATCACTGTAGTAGACGAGACTTCCTTTTCCCCAGTCGGGTAAGGAGCTGGAATGGTTTTAGACCTCTTGGTATGCAACTGAAATTCTTCTGACAACACCTTAGTGACAGGTGGAGATAGATCTTGCCTAGGCATTTTCTCTTTCGGAACCTTTGGTGTGGTTGTTTGCGATACAGTGGCTGGGGGATCCTGCTATTCTGCTTCGACCAAAGTGTTAGGCTCCCATACCATCTGGTTTGCAAATTTCTTGACTTCATGCCTAGATTCATGGACATATGGCATGTTCTTGTTTTTCACCCTCATCTCAGAGATAATCCCACATGGATTGTAATCCCATGGGAAACTCATGAAGAACTTCATTTCCTTTAGCAGCATGTCTGCTTCTTCTCCAGCACCACGATTGTTGCAAATGAAAGAGCCAATCTACCCTTTGATTCTGAGTTGTTTCTTTTTCTTTAGTGACACGAAGTGAATGTAATCGGAGTTTATCATCTGCCTTATATACTCCAGAGAAAAAATTCTGACAGGCAGGTATTTCGGAAGCTTATACAAGGCCAACTTGCACCCGTATACTCTGATCTTAGTGTAATCTTGGTACAAATACCAATGACCCGTCTTGGTGTGATCCAAAAGATGTAGGATCCTCTGAGCTTCATCATTTATCCGAGGCTCAGGCCTACCACTAAGCATACTTACCACTGGGTGGTAGAATTGATCGATGAAATCCTTGAAACTGAACTCTGTGGAGTTATGCTTGAGAAAGGAGGTCCATGCGGTCACTGCCTGGAGTCTACCATCTCCATCCATCTTCTGCATGGAAAAAACAAATTTGTCCACTTGGAAGAAAATGAACAAGTACGCTAGTATGGAAGAGTACCAGAACATGCCTTCAATGGAGAAATTAACAAACTGTTCGTGAATATTGTTCGCCAGGAATATGTTGAAGTCGAACTGGGTAGTGAGCTTCTCATCGATGGAGAAGATGGATAAAAATCCCAGAATGGGTTCATCTACCCACTAATCTGAATAGTATCCCAACAAGGCGCATAGGGACGAGATGATATGGTTTCCTTTGGTCAAAAACATGGAAGAAGGATAAGGAGGATTTCTGGAGGGAAATTGAGCAGATGGTGGGAGGAAAAGCTCAAATATTTGAGCTCTTTGGGGGAAGGTCATTTTCTGGTATAATTCTGTGAGAATTTCCAGGTTGAAAGGTGATGCAGAGTCAGCTCGGGGGATTTGCATCATTTGGTCGATGGATTCAGGCGTGATGAGGAACAAAATTTCTCCGGACGAGGAGATGATGACTCTTTTCTCGGGACTGTAGTGGGCTTGGCACTTGAGGGAAAACTCTGGAAAAGGGTGAATCTGGGGAAAGCGATATAGGGGTAAGTTGGACTCCCAGAGTCTGATTTCATCACTCTGGTCCTGGAAAACTTCCTTGAGCCACAACTAAAGGTCTACAAAATTGAAATCTCACTTTGTATCTGTGATTAAGTGATCTTTGTCAGCCAGTGGTATCCTGTCAAGGTCGACAGGAGGCAGGAGAAACAAATTCTCCTCCCCTTCTGCTTGTTTTGACTTTGGCGCCATTACTGCAACAATACCTGCAAGAAAAGCAACGTTAGCGGGGGCGACTGAGGATGGGGGCAACTGACTGTAATGGAGGAGAAAATGGTGTAAATTTATCTTGTGCGATGAGTGGATAAATCGTGAAAGTAGGAAGAATAAGGGTAGTTTTGAGTAAACGGGTGTCCGTTAGGCGCGGGAGACAGGTCAGTTGGTTAACGGATAGGTTATCTAGTAATAAATGGCCAACGGATCACTGAGAGTGTGAGATGGCAGGTGACGGTGACTGAGGGATACAGATGGGTGACATGGCGGTTACCGATTGGGGTAAAGATCATGGTGAGGGGGCTTTCCAGGAGCGAATGGGGGGAAAGGACTGACAAAAATTATGGGACGTGACTCTTTCGAGAAAGGTGAATGATGACATCAGGAGGTGACGAAGGTATGTCAGTCAGTAGGAGGTGATTAGACTTGGGCCCGGTAGATCAATGCCATGTATAGATAGGGGCCCTCCAGAGGAAAGATTCCATTCCAGACCCCCCCCCCAGTTAAAAGAAGATCAGTCGGGGGGGTCCGAAAAACATCTCGAGTCCTTGATCTGTGCGCTTGCTTCTTGGTCGCAGATCTATGCGCGTTGTTTATCACACATTCCAGACCCCCCCTCCATTAAAGGTAGAACGGATGGGGGGGTCAAGAATCCAATATTGACCATAGATCTGTGCACTTAAACCTGATCCGTCTAGATGCGGGTGGGTCTTATCAGCAATTCCAGACCCCCCCCCCCCCCCCCCCCNCTCCTTAATTAAAGATAGAACGGTTGGGGGGGTCCGGAAATATCTGTCCACCGTAGATCTGGGTGCATTCATCCGGACCATTGATATATGAACGGAGCATAAGTGAGGGTGTGGAAAATACATGCACCGAGAGACTTAGGATAAGTGCATTTGACGGGTTTTTTCCCAAGGATTTTCATGTCTACACCACCAAGGGGTTAGTCAAACAACCTTTTAGGTATCCAAATCATGGTGTAACATTAATCATCAAGCTAGTTTTATTGAAGTAAAGACACTAGCCTATATTCTAACCTAGTTTTATATGACAATTAACACAGATTAAATTGTTGGGTTAAGAATTCACTCTACCCTGGGGCTATCTAACTAAGATTAGAAAGTCTGGCTAGATTTATTCACTAATCTAACCTAGACACTTTGGCTAAGATTAAACAGTTTAGCCAAACTAATTCACTAACCCTATCAACATCAATTTAAAGAGAACTTGGCCATGCTTGAAAGGTATGGACCAAGTTACTATTATTGCATGGGGCTTTTATTGAAATTCTTTTATGCCCTCTTTTCTTTTTCTTTTCTTTCTTTTTTTTTCTTTCTTTTTTCTTTTTTTTTCTCTTTTTCTTTTTCTTTCTTTTTTTTTTCTTTTATTTCTTTTTTCTTTTCTTTTCTTTTCTTTCTTTTTTCAAATTATTTTCAAAATGAAAAATCATTTGTCAACAAAAACACTAGAGATAGATAATATTCCAGTCACTAGTTGATCCTATAACTTATAGGGTGATAACACATGTGAACAAGGATGCTAGGAAGAAGCTGGAACCGACTGCTGAAGTTGGGATATTTGTGGGGTACACAGAAACACCCTATAATTATCATGTGTATTTTCCAAATAGTAAGATGAATGTTATGCGACGGGATATACAATTCGATGAGAGGAAAGCCATGTGGTTGTCGGTTGAGAGGGAGTTAGACTTGCATGCAGAAGAGGAACTGCTAGTTCCCAAGGATGAGTCTCAAGATGTGGATCAACCACATGAAGAGGTTCATGGAGTGGAGGAAACCACTCAAGCAAAGCCATCCATCAGAAATGGCAGAAAGTGCACCATGGAAGATGATATATTTAAACTAGATTCTGCACAGAATATAGGAGCCCCTATTTCACAGTGCAGATAGAGACAATCTCCTGACGATTTGCTAGATACATGGCTCTTATGAGAAAATGTATTGTGACTGAACCATCTTCCTTTCAGGAAGCAGTGCAGGACCCCACTTGGGTTGATGCTATGGTAGAGGAGTATGACTCCATTTTCAAAAACAGTGTATGGGAAATTTTCCCAAGACCGATTGATAAATCAGTGGTAGGTTAGAGATGGATCTACAAGGTAAAGCAAGCTGCTGATGGGAGTGTGGAGAAATACAAGGCTAGGTTTGTGGCCCGGGGCTTCTCATAGATCGAGGGGATAGCTTATGGTGATACCTTTGCACCTGTCGCAAGGTACTCTTCTATAAGATCCATCCTTGCACTCTCAGCGCAAATGGGCTGGTGCATTCATCAGATGGATGTAAAAATTGCATTCCTCAGTGGGATCATTGAGGAAGAAGTGTACATTGAGAATCCAAAAGGTTTTGAGACCTTTGACAGAGAGTCGCATGTGTGCAGACTCAAGAGAGCATTGTATGGGCTGAAGCAAGCACCCCGTGCTTGGTACACTCGGATAGACGGCTATTTCACCAGATTGGGCTTCACCAAAAGTGAAGCGTATGCAAACCTATACCAAATTGTGGTGGAGGGTAAGCTTTTAATCACTGTGCTTTATGTTGATGATTTAATACTAACTAGTGATGAGCATTTGATAAACTCATGCAAGGAGGACCTTGCAAAGGAGTTTGAGATGAAAGATTTGGGCCTTCTTCATTATTTCCTTGGATTGGAAATATGGCAGTGAGATGGTGAAATTTTTGTGTCTCAAGGAAAGTATGCAAGAGAGATACTAGGTAAGTTTCACATGGAGGGCTGCAAACCCATGGATACTCCTCTTCCAGGAAACTGGAGGAAAGAGGATGCTACTTATGGAGAGGTAGTGGATACTACTGTCTATCGACAGTTAGTGGGTTCACTAATGTATTTAGTGAACATGAGACGGGACATTTTCTATGCAGTTAACCAACTAAGTCAAGCGATGGTTAAGCCTACCAAACTCTTTTGGAAGCTAGGTAAGCATGTCCTGAGATATCTAAAGGGCACATCTGAGTATGGATTATGGTACAGACAGATGGATGAGGTGAAGTTGCATGGATTCATGGATGCAGATTGGGCAGGAAGCCCACTGGACAGAAAGAGCACATCAGGAGGGATCTTTAGTATCAGATCTATAGTTGTTTCTTGGTACAGCAGGAAATAGAGATCCATGGCACTCAGTTCAGCAGAAGTGGAATACATGGCAGCGAGTCAAGCTGCATGTGAGGCTATATGGATGAGGAATATCTTGGTTGGTTTGTTTGGTTCTCATTTAGATCCAACAGTGATTTATTGTGATAATCAGAGTTGCATTAAACTCTCGATTAATCTTGTGTTTCATGACAGATCTAAGCATATAGATATCCGGTATCATCATCTCAGAGATTGAGTGCAGCGGAAGATCATGTTTCTTCAGTACATTCCTACGGAAGATCAGGATGCGGACATTCTGACGAAGGCACTCACCAGGAGAAAATTCAAATATCATAGAGACAGGATTGGGGTGAAGGATAATACCTTTCTTGTTGAGAGGGAGTGTTGAAAAGTCAACAAGAAACATGTGTCTAATTTACTTTTCCCTTAATTAAATTAGACAATAAATATTAATCTACTATCTCATTCATAACTAAGTGATTTGGATTTGTAACAGAATTATAAGTGTAGTTAAGTGAGTTAAGATCACTTGTGCTAGTTGTAACTAAACATGCACTAGTGAGAGTTCAGTTAATCAGTTAACTCACATGCAACTGAAGATTCATCACGGTTAACTACATGCATGAAAATCCATTGGAGATCCAGTTGAGATAAGTGGTGAAAGGGACAGTTGGCTATCAGTTGTGATTTGTTCACACATGCAGTGAATATGCTTATGAGCATGTGCAAACGAGGAAATTATATTCAGTCGATTCATTGTGAGAATTTGGATTGCAGAGATTGTGCAGAGAAGGCAGGTTGTCTGGACACAAGAATTGGCACATGCATTTGCTAATTTGTGTATGACAGTGTGAAACGATTGTATTGTACTGAGAGCTCTTGGATTAGAGTTTTGTATGAGATTGTTTCATGATTCATGATATACATAATATATGATAGTGGGTTTTTTTATCTTTACGCTTTCCCGGTAAAACTTTTGCATTGTGTGTTATTGATATTTCACTTTGTGAATTGTGGTTGTGATCGTGGTTTAATTGCTTCCGCAATAATAATAGTAGAAGCGATTATGTATTTAATAAGTGGCAGAAATTGTTAGATCAGGAGAATCACAGGAATACATTAATTTGTATCGTAATTTCTACATAAAGTATCAAAGGAGCGCACAAGAGTGCACTAGATACTCTATTTTTCTCATGCAGTCAAGCTCAGGAAGGATAGCAGTCAGAATCTTCAAGGAGGAGAAGATTTCCTTATTTAAATTTTGAACAGTGGAGATATGTTTGGGAGGATCTAGGGTCTTTTTTCACCCTTATATCTGGATAAGTAGTGTAGGGTTTAACCTTGTAAGTCTTTAAGACTTCACGTGTTCAAAGGAGTCATAGATTAAGATTAAAGGAGTAGTTATCAAGGATCAAGATCTAGGGTCAAGATCCATTCGGGAGGTTGCAAGAGCGTGGAAAACTATTGGATTAGGAGGAGATCCATGAGGGTTAATTGGGGAATTCCTTTAGAATTTGTGCATTTAGAGAATTTGGTGTGTGGATAAGTCGGGACCTGTGAAGTCCCAAAGGCCGGAGTGAATCGTGGTTGCTCAAAAAGAGGGGACATGTGTCACCAGATTGTGTACTTCGGTAGATTAGCGTTTTGACAGAAGTAGGAGTGGAGGACTCCCGAAGTCCCAAAGGTTGTAGTTCATCCATGTCATCCATCATAAAGGACACACATCGTCAAATCAGGTAGTCTGGAGGATAGATACTCCAGGAGAATAGAAGGAAGAGGAGGTTGATCTCTTTGGAGTCCCAAAGTTTGAAGTAGATTTGGACCGTTGATCATAGGAGGGTATGTGGCAGCAGATCCTTAGGTCCAGTGCTCCAAAGAAAATAGAGCATGGTGTTGTGAAGACTCGTGGAGGCATGGGGCCCCAGAGTTAATCCCAACTATCTATTGGAGAGGATGCATGGCGCAAGATATCGCAGTCTAGGAACTTGACACTTTGGTGAAATCAAAGTGTTGTGCAAACAAGGAGAAAATCATCAAATTCCTGAAAGGCATCCTAGCCATTGATCTAGGAGAGGACACGTGGAGGCATGAGAACTTGTTCAATGTTTCAGCGTCAAGAGATATAAGGGTTTGTGTCATGTGGACGACAAACAAAAATATTTGAAGCTCGAAGGGAATTGATCTGGACCATCCATTTGATTAAATCTTGTGGATTGTCGATCTGAGAGTCAATGAAAGTGCTTTTCGGTGATCCGAGGAATTTGTGGAAAAATGTCGTTGCAATAAAATCATCGAAGCCCAAAACACATAATATGAGTTGTTGATATTGATGATCATTATGGACCGTTGATCTATTCTCTTGGTGTTCAAAAATTTGTAGAATTGGTGTTAAGAGATAAGAGGGATAAGAAGTCTCGAAGTCCTGAAACTTTCAGGGTTTGAATCTTTGGCCCACAATTTTGGCACTCGGTCTCTAGGGAATATTTGAAAGAATTCGAGGACTCCCGAAAAGGAAACATTACACTCAAGAAGAATGTTTAAGGACCCGTGCATTAAGAGTTTGGGCTCAGAGGAGTCCTTTGAGATAATTTTAGGTCCCAACTAGAACAATCCTAGACAAGGAAGTCACACAAACCTTTTGAGAGGGTGGGGTCTACATCAAAGTCCCATGTGACTACAATAGCCATAAAAACCTGACACAATTTTCTTGAAAATCGACCTCCTCTTAAAAAATGGCACTATGCCTCATTGACCAAAACCCTAGTGTTGGAGATACTCCAACAAATGGTTTTCAGGTCGACGTAATGATAGCATAGGATCCCCAATAGCTGAAACTCGATGCTCCGGATGTTGTAAATACTAAGAGGGGGGTGAATCATTATTTCCCTTTTTCAATAATTAGCATTTACTTTGATATTTTATTATTTACTACAATAGATCAACAATGGATGTGTATTTAAAATCAATTATAAATATATAATTAACATAAATTACAAGATTTTATAAATAAATAGTGAAGGACACCAATCCTTTTTAGAGCACCGACTCTAGGAGACACCAATCCCCTTTTGCAGGGTACCAACCCTAGGAAGCACCAACTCCCTTTTCTTTATGGCACCAACCCTAGGAAGCACCAACTCCCTTGGTTTTAGGGAACCAACCCTAGGAAGTGCCAACTCCCTTATCCTTAGGGAACCAAGCCTAAGAAGCACCAACTCCCTTATCTTTAGGGCAGCAACCCTAGGACGCACCAAATCCATTTTCTTTAGGGAACTAACCCTAGGAATCACCAAATCCCTTATCTTTAGGGCACCAACTCTAGGAAGAAACAACTCCCTTTTCTTTAGGGAACGAACCCTAGGAAGAACTAACTCCCTTATACTTACTTAGTAAAGGATATGAATCCTTCTATGCTCCTCTCTTCCACCCTCACTTCATAAGGATCATCAGTTGTTCTTGTTGGAATCTACTTTCGTTTTGATCTTATGATCTAGACTACAACTTTATTCTTGCAATTATTTATCGTTTATATAACATTTCAAATGGTGTGAGCTATGAATCATTGTGTCCCTTATTTTGGACCATCACACCTCTTCATTTTAAATTAACAATAAACTATATTATTATTCAAACATTATCATGAAGGATTTTTCATTTAGTGAGAGTTCTTTTCATAAATCGATCACAGATATGGATTGATTTCTTTTAACTCGATCCCATGCCTCTTTATTTCATTCTTCAATGTTTGTTTGAACAAATCTAAGATTTTTGATTAGCATCATAATTCATTGCAAGTGTTGGATTACTTAAGATAAACCAGGACAGAGTCCATATCCTGTTTGGTTCAATGTCCCTTCTTGATTGGGATAAAATTCTTAATCTGTGTAAAATTTCAAACATAAAACTCTTTGGGACCTCTATTCCATACGACCACAAGTGCTGACTAGGTGCTACAACAAACTATTTCTTGATCACTTGTCAAAATCAATGGTCACGTTTTAATTGCAAGATGAGATGGATGACTATCGTTACTTCAAAACTTCATCCTTCATGACTTCCATACTTTGCAATCACTCAACCCTCTGGAGTGTATAACGTGGAATTATTCTACAAGAACTCCAATAGGACCCTTATGATTCTACAAGATTTTGATATTGAATTCCCATCAACCAAGTCAAAAAAATATATGGTTTTTTCCAAGTTGATGTCAGAATCACCCAAGATTGTTGAGGATGAAGTTGAGTTTTACCTATTTCTCGACAATCATTTATTCCTTGTCATTTCAAATGACCCTTGGTATGAAGAAATACTTTTATATCTCTATACTCAAAAATTCCTTCCTAACTTCACTCACGATGAGCGACTTTGTGTTCTCCATCACAGAAATAACTACCTTATTATCATCATCACTCTTTATTGTAGAGGATTGAACCAAATTTCGTGTCGTTGATTAACTCATGCGGAAGTAGAAACAATTATTAATGATCTCCATAGTGGAGTTTTTCATGGCCATATATCCAGGTTGGAAACAACCAAAAATATATTGCACATTGTATATTTTTGTTTGTTGATATTCAAAGATTGTGTAGAAGTTTTCAAAAAATTTCATCCATGGCAAGTTTACACAAGGAAGATGCACATGCACCCTGCTCCACTCCTTCCTCTCATGACCGTCAAACTATTTAATAAGTGGGGGGTTTATTTCATGACCTGTCAATGAGCTTCAGCTAGGGAGCACAAGTACATTATTGTGGTTGTTGAATACTTTACCAAGTGGACCAAGGCCATGCCAATGTCCTCAAACAACAATGAAACAAAAATACTCTTCATTTTCAATAAAGTTGTAGCTTGGTTTGGTATGCCTAGGGATATTGTCTCTAACCATGGGAGTCACTTCCAAAATAATATGACATTCAAATTAGTAGCTAAGTTGGGGTTTCATTAGTAGCATTCATCACCCTACTACTCACAGGTGAATGTTGAAGTTAAGTTAATAAGTCCTTGAAAACCATCCTCTAGTGAATCATTAATGCAAACACGTACAACTAGAATATAATTCCTTTTCAAACACTCTAGGATTATTAACCATTCATAAAAACCACTATAGGGTTCAATCCTTTTCAATTTGTTCATGGGGTGGAAGACGTTCTCTTGATTGATTGCAAAATTCCTTCACTCAAAATATAAATTAAGCTCCTTCCTAACGTATTCTCCTTAGAAGAATGCCTCAGTCACCTTGAGTAAGTCGATGAACAATGCATAGATATATCTACAATGAATGACAAACATAAAAATCGTTACAAGGCTCAATATGATAAGTTTGTTTTCCTTCAAAATTCTTTGAAGGAGACTTATTTTTGGTCTATGATCAAGACAAGGATGAATTGGGGGTAGGAAAACTTAACCCCATGTGGAACAATCCTTAAATTACGAGGGATTTCCTTACTAATGGAGATTATGAATTTGAGGATTATGAATGAAATGTGTTGGATGAACCCTGCAATGGGATCTACCTAAATAGGTACTATGCCTATGAAGCAATGCTTGGGTATTCCTGTTTTATAGTTGTTGTATTTTTAGTAGTTTTATCATTAGTTCACTTTTAATTTTTCTTTTATTTCAGATTTTATTATCATTATTTATTCTTAGTTGGAAGATGGCATTGAATACACATGTGTTTCTGGGATTTGTGGAAGGTTCTATCTGGAAAACCTAGAATATTTCTTACATTTCTTGGGTGACCTATGCTCCCAGTTGCCAGCTTATGACCTCAGGAGGTGCTTACTTCATAAGAACAACCAATAACATTGTCGAGTATAGTGTCGTAATTGAATTTATCTCATAAGCTATTTAATGAAATTTGACATGTAGTAGTTAACTTGGATTCACAACTAGAAGTGTCACAGTTAAACAAGAACTATTGGAATTATTACCATTGATGTCAAAGGATTAATGTTTTCATTAATTTCATATTCTGTCTTACAAATGCACACAAAATTTCCAAGATTCATTTCCATATAGTTTTACAAGTATATTAAAAGGAAATTGGTGCACATGAAAAAGTAAAAATTGAAATGGTGGTTTCAAACCTATGGGTTTGGAAACTTGTGGTATTTTTCCATGGTATTTGGAAAAGTGAAATAGAAAATGGGAATATTTTATTTATTTAATGGGTGTTCTGTATTTTTCAATTAACATGTCCCTTCATGAATGGTTATGATAAAGTATAAAAATGCAAAGTGTGGTGGTCAAAAATGTAACAAGGTTTGAATAAATGGATGAGAAAATATTGAATATCGATCCAAAAGGGGAGAGTAGTAAAATCAGTTTCAGGTCATCTTGGATTTTTCATGATAACTTATCTTCAGGGACTTTTCAGACCTTGAAATTTTGAGGTAACGGAGGTGATATCTATGGATACATTTTTTCAAAATATTGTACATTTTTTCACTATAATTTCTAAGACATTCCCTATGGAAGTTAGGGTTATTGAATGCTCGTGAAATCTATTTCAAACAATTGAGTTTGGATTTTTTTTCTATAAGTTAGTTTTTGGGATATTTAAGACCATGAAATTTTGATGAGATGGAGGTGAGATATCTAAGTAAATTTGGTTAAAATTTTAGAGGTTGTTTCTATACACTTTTTTATATATGCCTCATTGAAGTTGGGGTTCCTGAATGTTCCTGGAATCAGTTTTAAATAGGTCATTTTGGAATTTTTTCTGTAACTTATTTTCTGGGATGTTTCATATCATTAAATTTTTAGGAGATGGAGGCGAGATCTTTGGGAACTTGTGGTTAAAATTTAAAATGTTTTTTCTCAATACCATCTAATATATTCCCTATGGAATCTATCATTTCTAAATTTTCCTTAAATCAGTTTCAAACATGTCAATTTTGCATTTTTTTATAACTTTTTTTCTAGGAATTTTCATATTATGAAATTTTTAGGGATATGAGGAGACATACAAAAGTATCTCAGGTAAAAAATTCATACTCTTTTTTTCTATACCTTCTGACATATACCCTATAGAATTTAGGGTTTCTGGATGTTCCTAAAAACAACTTCAAATGGGTCAGTTTGGCATTTTCTCTATAACTTTGTTTCTGGGACTTTTGAGACTGTCAAATTTTTAGAGATCTGAGGAGACATATTGAAGTACCTTAGGTAAAAATTTCAGATTCATATTTTCAAAATTAGATATGTGTCATTATGTACAATTTGATTCTTGGGAAAAGGGAAAACAATAACAAGCTTTGCGAAAGATACCATAATTTTCATTTGGATATTAAATTTTTTGTCAAAACTGGTGAAGGAAGAAGTAGAAAGAAGACTCATTGAAGGTAAAGTGAATATTATCATCTTTTGAATAATTTTTATGTAATAAATAATAAATTTTAACTTGAAGGTTGGTGTTGTTCAAACAAAGATATTGGTGTCTTTTCCTAAGTTGGTGCTTAGCGGTGGGGATAGGTGTCTCCATTAGATTGGTGTATATGAAGATCTGTAAGAGTAGGTTGGTTTCTACAAGTATTTGTACCAGTGGGGATCGATTTCCCCAATAGGTTGGTTCCTACAAATATTTGTAACAATAGGTTGGTTACTACAAATAATTATAAAGAAATTTTTTGTGGTTTTCTCCCGAAAGGGTTTCCATGTAATTTTTTTTCTCCATGTTCTACAATTAATAGATATCATAAGTGATTGTTTTCCTATGGTTAATGAATGCTTGAAAAATTAAAAAGAAAATTTATATATTGATTCACCCCCAAATTCTAAGTATAAGTGTGTACTCAACAACAAGTATAGGGTCCGCGATCCTAAGCTTCTTCAAAATTTATTGAGGGTATAACTTCTCAAATGATATTTTGATTTGATTACTTATGTTTATATTGTTGGGTATGTGTTATATTCTTTACACGAGTAGTAGTGTCACATATTTAGGTGGTTTTTCGACACATGGTTTCTTTGCGGATGGTTTTCTATTTTCGATTAAGGAATTAGGGTTATTGACTAATCCAGGTCATTGGGTTAGGGTTTTGAATGTCGTTGGATCCTATATGTATATTGTACTGTAAACAATGTATCACTATGAATGAATATATAATATGTTGGTTTTCCCAGTTTGGGTTTCTAGGGGAAAAATCTATGTGTAATGTTTGTATTTTCCATTGTATATTTTATGTTCTTTTACTGAAAATTTGTTTGCAGTAAATATTGTACAAGGTTAAAATATACATTTGGTATCAAATATTTGTTTTCTTCAGGGGGACTCCTTTGTGGTCAAGGATTTGGCTCGAGACTATGATAAGCCTTGTTACTTTGGGAGATCTGTGGTATTGATTTTTCAGGTGAAAAGAAATGGCAAGCAATTCAAAGATGGAGATCGAGAAGTTTAATGGGCAAAGTTTTGAGTTGTGGAAGCTCAAGATGGAAGATCTGTTGGTGGATAAATATCAATGGATCATGGTATGTCTAGGTACTGCAACTATAGGAACTTCAACATATGCTTGGAAAAGGTTGGATCGAAAGGCAAAGAGAACAATACGACTGTGTCTCTCCGATTCAGTATTACTGAATGTTTCAGAGGAAACTATAGCCAAGGATATATGGGAAACGTTGGGGAAGGTATATCAGTGTAAGTCCCTAGTAAATTAACTATTCCTGGGAAATAAGTTATATAACCTAAGGATGATAGATGGAGACTAGGTGGCAGAGCATTTGAGAACCTTCAATACTATGGTAATTTAGTTAATATCTGTTGAGATTAAAATTTCAGATGAATATAAATGTATTAGTTTATTGTGTTCTTTACTAGACTCCTGGGATAGTCTGGTTGTGGCCATAGGTAGTAATACAACTGCCTTGAATTTTGATGAAGTGGTATCATCCTTATTGTCGGAGGAGATGAGATGAAAGAATATGAAAGGATATAGCACAGACGCAATATTTGCAAGAGGACGTTCCCACGAAAGAAATAGATCTAATTTATCAAGTGGGAGATCTAAGTCTAAGGGTAGATCTAAATCTCCTAGAAAGTTTGTAAAGGTATGTTGGAGATGTGGAAAACAAGGGCACTACAAGAAGCAGTGTAGATCCAAAGTTGAGAAAAATAAGGGATCTGAAGAATCTCCTTCTATAGAAGAAATGACCTCCAAGGAAGAAGGAGGGGATTTGTACTTAACTTATTCAAGAACAAATGCAGATCATGAGGCATGGTTGGTTGAATCTGGTGCATCTTTTCATATTACTCTCCACAGGGAGTGGTTCTATGAATATGAAAGGTATGATGGAGGTATTTTTTTCTTAGGTGATAATTCGACAACCAGAATCATAGGATGAGGAAAAGTCAATTTGAGGCTCATAGATGGAAGGATTAGAAAACTACCTGGTGTTATACACATCCTAGGTTTGGCTATAAATTCGATTTTTGTAAGAAAAATGGAGGATGCAGGGGTAAAAACAATATTTGAAAAGGAAACATGTAGGATGGTTCGAGGAGAAATGGTGTTGTTGAAGGGAGTTCGGTTTGGAACTCAGTATAAGCTTCAAGGAATCACTATTAGTGATGGGTGTAATAGTTCCATTGTTCCTGATATTGGATTTGAAGAAGAAAGAACTCCTACAGTCTCTGGATAAAAGTTTATGTTGTGGCATCAAAGACTGGGGCATATCGGAGAGAAGGGTCTTTGACTACTACACGGTAAAGGTATGGTTGAAGGTATGTCTAAATTCTCTCTGGATTTTTATTTCTGTGAACATTGTCTATATGGGAAGCAAAATCGGGTAAGATTCCCCTCTGGTGCAATGAGGGAAGAAGGAATTTTACAGCTAGTTTACAATGATGTTTTTGGACCTGTGTCGGTCCCATCATTGGGAAAATATGTGTACTATGTCTCATTTATAGATGAATTCTTGAGGAACACTTGGATATATTTCCTCAGGAATAAATCTGAATTCTTTGATATGTTCAAAGAGTTTAAGGCTCTTGTTGAGAATCAAACAGAGAAAATAATTAAGGTGCTAAGGATTGATAATGGCGGAGAGTTCTACGAAAATGAATTTGAAGAATTCTATAAGAAGTGTGGTGTAGCAAGGCAGAAGACTACTCCATAGACACCTCAGGAGAATGGAATTGCAAAAAGGATGAACAGGATGTTGATGGAAAAAGCAAGGTGCATGCTTAGTGGTGTCAGGTTAGGGAAAGAATTATGGGCAAAGGTAGTGGGTACTGCATGTTACCTGGTCAACAGATCACCCTCATCAATGTTGGATGACAAGACTCCACAAGAGGTATGGAATGGTAAGGAACCTTCTCTTACACACCTCAAGGTATTTGGATGTGATGCATATGTTCGTGTTCCAAAGGAGAACAAGAGTAATCTAGGTAAGAAGGCCGTAAATTGTATATTTATTGGATATAAAGATGGTCTCAAAGGTTATAATCTTTGGAACCCAAAATCTAAGAAGGTAGTGTATAGTCGAGATGTGGTATTTAGAGAAATGAAGGATGTTGTTAAAAATGAATTCCTACCAAGTAAGGAAGAACCAGATAAAATAGAGTTTGATTTAAAGGATGATGAGTTAGACTCTACAAAAGAATAGGAATCAGAATAAGAATATCCTCATACTCCAATATTGAGGATATCGGTTCGAGAAATAAGGCTATTGGAAAGGTATACTCCATCTGATTTCTATTCAAAATTTTCTTTGTATATTACTGATGATAATCCTAGAACTGTGAGGGAGGTAGTGGATTCAGAGGATGGAAATCTTTGGAAAAGGGCCATGGACGAAGAAATGGCATCTTTGGACAAGAATGAGGCTTTGGATCTATTAAGAACCAAATATCATTATAGCATAGAAAATCATCAGAAAAAGTACTCAACGCCTTGAAAAAGAGAGAATTTCAGATAATAAGCCTCTTCGACGGGGCAACCTCCTTTTACCCCACTTAAATGTTCAAGTACAAGATGATTCAAAATGAAAATGTCTCCTTGGTATATATAGGAGACTAGGAGGTATAATTACAACTAATGGCCTAAAGTCGACATAAATAAAATAACATTACTAATCTAATATGCCCCAATTAAGGGGTAATGAGCCAATATTAGGGCTTAACATGCCCCCCCCCTTGAGACAAGTGTTGTTCGCAATGCTTGAGTAACTCTGGATGCTTCTGTATAAAAGACTCATCTTCCCAAGTGGAATCTTCAGCCAGTAGTTTCCTCCATTTAATGAGATATTATGAAATGGATCTATTCCTCAGTTGGCGAATTCTTGTGTTAGTGATGGATTCTGGCTCCAATATGATTTTTCCTTCCTTGTCAAGTTCTGGAAATATAGTTTGAACTGGGATCTTGTCGCCTATAACCTTATTTAAGCATGAAACATGGAAAACTAGGTGTACTCATGAAGATGCAGGCAGCTCCAATTTGTATGTCATAGTACCAATCTTTTGCAACACCTTATAAGGGCCATAGTACTTTGGTGATAATTTATTATCCTTCTTGGCTTGCTTGAGGGACATCTGTTTGTATGGTTGTAGTCTTAAAAACACTCAATCCCCTACTTCAAAACTTCTTTCACTACGATGTTGATCTACTTGTTGTTTCATGTGATTCTGTGCCATGGTTAGGTTGTCCTTTAAGATTTGGAGAACTTGTTGTTGATTCTCGATGTGATATTCCACTGCTTGAACCTTAGATTTTTATTTTAGAGAAGAAGTGATGGAAGGAGGGTGGTATCCATAAAGTGCCATAAATGGTGTAATTTTTGTTGCAGTATGAAAGGAAGTGTTATACCACCATTCTGCCAAGGGTAACCATTTGAACCATTGTGTTTGTTTATCAGAGACACAACAACGAAGGTATCCTTCCAGACATTTGTTCACTATCTCAGTTTGTCCATCAGATTGAGGATGATAGGATGAGCTATGAGCCAATTGAGTACCCAAACAAGAAAATAATTATTTCCAAAAATGTCCAGTGAAGATGGGATCTCTGTCACTTACAATAATCTTTGGGTTGCCATGTAGCTTTTGAACTGTCTCCATGAATGCGGTGGCAAATGTACTAGCTTTGAAGGGATGAGAGAGTGCACAAAAGTGTGCGTACTTGGTCAATCTATCAACAATCACCATGATGACACTCTTTCCTTCAAACTTTGGTAACCCTATGATGAAATTCATGGAAACCTCCTCCCAGTGCTGACTTGGGATGGATAATGGTTGTAAAAGACCTGGGGTCTTAATTGTTTCCACCTTATTTTGTTGGCAAACCAAAAATTCTGCCACAAAACTTTGAACATTAGTTTTAAGGCCATCCCAAAAAAAATCCTTCTTGACTCTATGGTAGGTTTTCAAAAATCCCAAGTGCCCTCCTACTGGAGAGGTGTACAATTCCAATAGTACCTTTTGTTTGAGTTGGGATTTCTTACATAAATATAAGCAATCTTTGTACCATAGTGAATCATTTTTCCATGTAAATGTATCTAATGCACTGGAATCCTATTGCAACCTTTCAATGGGAGTCCACACTTTTTTGTCATTCTTCCATTCATCCCTTGCTTCTATTATCCAATCGGGTTAGATGATCGAGATAGCACAGAGAAAGGCCTCAACATCTTCATCCTTCATTCTGATCTGATGATACCCTGAATGAAGATCCAATTTTGTGAAATAGATTGCTCCATGTAGTTCATCTAACAATTCATCAATGACGGGAATGGGAAACTTATCTTTAATAGTGATCTTGTTGAGCTCTTTATAGTCTGGACACATATGCCATGATCTATCTTTCTTGAATACCATTACCACTGGTGCAGAGTAAGAGCTTTGGCTAGGTCTAATAATGCCAGCCTCTAACATTTCTTCAACCATGCACTCAATTTCACTCTTCTGGGCGTAAGGGTATCTGTATGGCCTGATGTTAAGAGGAACACTCCCAGGAATTAGGTGAATTTCATGATCATGATTTCGAGTAGGTGGAAGACCTTTGGGAATATCTTTAAATACTTTGGAATGCTTATCAATGATCCTTTGGAGATCTTGAGGAATAGATGGCTTAGATGTTTGAACATCTAGTGAACATAGTTGTGCACTAATGCCTTGATGCCCCCTTTTCAATAATTTTTTCATGCCGTTAGAGCTTATCAGCTTACTGGGTTTCCCTGTGATACCTCTTAACTCAATTTCTTTTCCTTTCGATGAAAATTTCATGAAAAGTTCTTGAAAATTAAAAGCCATTGTTCCTAATGATTGTAACCATTGGATTTCTAGTACAACATATGCACCACCCATGGGTATAGCAATCACTGGACTATTCATTACATATTCCCCCATAGTAAGATTGATCTTATTGCATTTTCCTGAGCAATTGATAGTTCCTCCATCTGCAATAATTACTTGAAACTTTGGCACTGGATATACAAAGCAATTGAGATATTTGGCTAATTTATAGTGAATGAAATTATGAGTACTGCCATAATCAATTAGGACTATTACCTTTTTCTTTTTGATGTATTCTTCGATCTTGAGGGTTTGAGGAGTTCTAACTCCAGCCAATGCATTACACGATATCGTGGGAGTCAATTGATCTGAAAATAGAAGGCTGACTTGTTATGCTATGAAAGAACCCTCTACTTCATTAAAATAAACTTTACAGGACCTTGCTTCATGTGTTAAAATATGCAAGATAGTTTATGTGTCAAATTTATGTATCTTCTTGTAAATGCTTATGTGTGAGGATATGTTCTTTTAAATGGTTAAATATGTACTTTCAATAAATACACAGAAACATAACTTGCAGCAAATAAACCATCAAACGCATAACAAGAACAAGATGATAAAGGAGTTCACCCCTCTCCGGGCTACATCTCCTTGAGCCTCCATCAATGGACTTGACTCTCTGGGATTAATTTGTCAAAATTTATTTTACAAGATATTTCTCAAATCCAATGGAAACTTTGACTATACCATTGGGATCAGAATACATAAAAACCCCAAAAATGACTAATAAAACTCTAAAAACGGATCATGGCTCATCTGGGCATGACCTCTTCTACATGTGGCCTTAAGCTTCCATGAGCTTCTCTTTGGAAAAAACACCTGTAAAATTCCTCAAAATCCTCTGAAACATGTCCCAATGTGTTCAGAGCATAAAAATTAGCCAAAAATGAATATTCAGTCACAGAAAACAAACTTGGACTCACCAAAACATGTCCTCAGTCAATGAGGGCTTCCAGCTCCCTAGAGCTTCCTGAAACTTCAATGGTTAAAAAACTGCAAAAGAAGTCTTCAAATGGCCTTGATAATAGTGCCAATGGATTTAGGACGTCCAAAAACCCCTAGTTGGGCTTTTACGACACCTCAATCGGCCAAAAAATGAAGAAGATAGGCCTCCTGCCATTCTCTTCCTTCAAGCTTGTTGGCTCTGGTTCGCCAAAATGCACCTCCTGTGCTCTGACCAAGAACATGCTCCAAAACGTGTGCTTAAACCTAACACCATGCATAACCAAAAAATGATGCAAACCGTCAAACAATTAACGAATTTTTGGCCCCCAACCGCAAACCGTTGGGCATATGGGCACCATACGACCTCGTTCCCCACACAAAAGGGCTAAGTCTAAGACAATGGGTAAATGCCACGTATCGACACATGGTTATGGTCATTACAAAACCGCTCACGCACAAAATCTGTGTGGAATAAGGTCATATGGGCGCACATACAACCATGGCTAACTCTGTTTGAAAACCAAACTCGCGCCATAGCTCCGTATCCATTTGAAAACGCACTGGTGGTCATATGGACAAAGTGTGTGACCACGGGCTGGGGCTAAGCCCCAGCCTGACCCCCACGCCAACATGCTCAATAGTCAAATTTAAATAGATATGAAAACGTTATATAATAAGAACTAATATGGTGGTGCGTTGGCAGCTCGGACTGTGCAAAGACTTTACATGGTGGGGAGGTCCGAGGTTCGATCCCCATGGAATCCATGTTATTTTGAACCAATAACCCATTCAATGGTGCCAAGTGGTAGCCCATGACTGGGCCACGTGGCACCACGCCATTTTCCTAATAACTGCCACGTGTCGCAATGTGATTCGCTCAAATCTGCCAATGAGTAAAGGCCACATCATCACCTGCCACTTCAACGTATGACCTCTGCCATGTCAACGTACGGTCATGCCACATCAACATTCGTACAGATTGTATAGACTACACAGTCAGCATCCCCTTTTTTTACCTATTTGGCGATTCAAACAGATCACGATATCTCTCGCTCCCGATGTTCGTTTGAGACGAAACGAGTTGTGTTGGGTTCGTGACGACGAGGGCTACACTCTCGCTCATTTTGAGGCAATTCTGAGAACATCAATTTTTGAGTTAAAATTTAACGCCTGGTCCAGATTTTGATCACACCTTCCCACTGAAAGGCTTTTGGACCCATAAAAGCTTATGATTATCTATCTGATTTCAAGTTCTATCAACTGATTCTACTTGAAAATTATTTTGATAATCACTTGAATACCTTGACATGCCTTGCACTGCAACTGGTTATGTCCCTCAACCACTATTCTTTGGCTGCTGCTGACCCACTGTTCTCTTTGTGCTTGGAAGACTGCCAACCTTCCCACTAAGAATCAAGTCCCTCTTGTGAACTCTTTGGCGTCAACACAATCCTCTCTCCAATGGCTGCAAAAAATTTCCTGCGACATCTTGTTAGAAGCCAAGAAAACCATCAATCTTGAAAACAAATTATACAAGACTGAAAAATGATGCCAACAAAGTTTTTTTCTCTCTCCAAACAACTGTCTCATCTCGTACTTCATCAAAGCACATGGCATTTTCTTGCATCATTATGTACTCAAAATCAACTTACAAGTCAACAAATACCATCGACTAAACACAAGTTGAAAAACATGATCGACACAACATAGTCATCAGACAATCATCAACACTAGTTGAGACTCATTTGAAACATATCAACCTTCCAAAATGACAAGTCGACAAACATGATACACAATCATGTTACAATAATGAGTCCTTCATGATGAACTATCACTGGGTTCACTGCTTACACATACACAAAAACAAATGCATGTGCATGACTCTTCAACTCTCCTTCCAGTACAAACATAAGTACATAACCCAAAACATGTGGGTACATAAGAGATGAATATGAAAAAGATATATGGTTGTAACAAGTGAACATCATATCCATCTTTTACATCCTCCTGGTGAATTTATGAAACAACAAAAATACCTTCAAAATGAATTGCATTCACATGCAACTTGCATCATGCAAGTTGTGATAAACTGTTGCAACTTATCATGCTTCCCATAAATGCACACATAATGCTGAAAAGTGCATTTACAACAGAAAATGCAAGCCTTACTTGCTCAAGAAATCCAACCATTTCTTACCAAGCCAACTCAACGGTGATTTTTTCTGCTGGAAATCGTCCTCTTGTGAATCATCTTGACTCACATCGATGATGGAATCTCCTCTTCCATTCTTTCCAATCTGTTTATCCATCTACTTCTTGTGCTGTGGATGAGTGGTTGGATGCAATGTCCAACATTGGTCAATAAGATGACCCCTCTTCTGACAATGAGTGCAAATCTTTTGCATCCTCTTTTCACCTTGTCTTTGCTTATAAAGTTTCCTGAAAGTGATCAATATTTTCCAACATTTTGAAACATGATGGTTATATAAAACACAATATGTACATGGATTCTTTATTCCATTTTTACATACAAATTTATCATGCTTAACATAATCAAAAGAAACTGAATGATAAGCAGAATTATACCTTGAACATTCACCTTTATCGCCTCTTTCAGGAGGTGAACTTGAAGAGTTACAAGCTCTCCTTTGAACACCATCAACAGTGTTCTTGTCCTCATCACTGTCACAACTCTTTCATTTCACACATTCGCATTCATCTTTAACACAAGCCTTGCGTGCTGGAGAGATTGAACTTTCAACAAAAGTTCTTGAACTTTCACCTTTAAAGCCTTCTTGAGGAGGTGAACTTGAAACAAAATTTGTGCTTGGAACTTTTTCCCTTGTCTTCTCAACTTTGGAATTTGCTCCATTTCTTCATTCATATCCAAGACCACAATACTTAGGCCTCTCTTCAACAACAATAGGCTCAACAATGCCTTGTGCATGCTTGCCCAAACCTCTACCTTCATAGCCCATTTTTAACAATAACTTGGACCCTATTCCTCTTGTGCGATTTTCAAAAACACCAAAACATTCATCTTGAGAGGAATTAGAAGATAAACTAACATTGCATACCTTATGTTCATGCATTTACTTGGTAAGGGTTTCCTTTGCCTCATGGATTTGATTCTCTATTTCATGCAACCTTTCAAGAAGTTGGTATTTCTCCTTCTTCATGGCCATCAACTGCTCTTCAAGCGCAATGCTCTCATTTCTGTCTTCACACATCTCTTTCATCAAATCTCTCATGGTTAGAATCTCCTTCAACATCTCTTTGTCAAAGAACTTGGATTTTGAATATTTATGAGAACTACCAATGTTTGAAGCTTCCTCCATCCTTGCAAGATATCAAACTTCAACACAAAACTTGCAAAAAAAACAATAGCTAAATCTCAATCTATCAATGGAAAATAGATGAGCAAAACAAACTATGCTTTGATACCATCTGATCTAAAATAGAAGGCTAACTTGTTATGCTATGCAAGCACCCTCTACTTCATTAAAATAAACTTTAGAGGACCTTGCTTCATGTGTTAAAATATGCAAGATAGTTTATGTGTCAAATTTATGTATCTTCTTGTAAATGCTTATGTGTGAGGATATGTTCTTTTAAATGGTTAAATATGTACTTTCAATAAATACATAGCAACATAAATTGTAGAAAATAAACCATCAAACTCACAACAAGAAAAAGATGATAAAGGAGTTCACCCCTCTCCGGGCTACATCTCCTTGAGCCTCCATCAATGGACTTGGCTCTCTGGGATTAATTTGTCAAAAGTTATTTTACAATTTGCTGCTCAACTCCAATGGAAATTTAGATTGTACCATTGGGATCAGAATACATAAAAACCCCAAAAATGACTAATAAAACTCTAAAAACAGATCATGGCTCATCCGGGCATGACCTCTTCTACATGTGGCCTTAAGCTTCCATGAGCTTCTCTTTGGAAAAAACACCTGTAAAACTCTTCAAAAGCCTCTGAAACCTATCCCAATGTTTTCAAATCATAACAATTAGCCAAAAATGAATATTCAGTCACAGAAAACAAACTTGGACTCACCAAAACATGTCCTCAATCAATGAGGGCTTCAAGCTCCCTAGAGCTTCCTGAAACTTCAATGGTTAAAAACCTACAAAATAAGTCTTCAAATGGCCTTGATAACAGTGCCAATGGATTCAGGACATCCAAAAACCCCTAGTTGGGCTTTTACAGCACCTCAATCGGCCAAACAATGAAGAAGATAGGCCTCCTGCCATTCTCTTCCTTCAAGCTTGCTGGCTCTGGTTCGCCAAAATGCACCTCCTGTGCTCTGACCAAGAACACGCTCCAAAACGCGTGCTTAAACCCAGCACCGTGCATAACCGAAAAATGGTGCAAACCGTCAAACAGTTAACGAATTTTTGCCCCCCAACCGCAAACCGTTGGGCATATGGGCACCATACGACCTCGTTCCCCACACAAAAGGGCTAAATCTAAGCCAGTGGGTAAATGCCACGTATTGGCGCGTGGTTATGGTCGTTACAAAACCCCTCGCGCACAAAATATGTTTGGAATAAGGTCATATGGGCGCACATACAACCGTGGCTAACTCCGTTTGAAAACTAAACTCGCGCCATAGCTCCGTATCCATTTGCAAACGCGCTGGTGGTTATATGGACAAAGTGTGTGACCGTGGGCTGGGGCTAAGCCCCAGCCCGACCCCCACGCCAACATGCACAATAGTCAAATTTAAATAGATATGAAAACATTATATAATAAGAACTAATATGGTGGTGCATTGGCAGCGCAGACTGTGCAAAGACTTTACACGGTGGGGAGGTCCGGGGTTCGATTCCCACAGACTCCATGTTATTTTGAACCAATAACCCATTCAACGGTGCCACGTGGCAGCCCATGACTGGGCCACGTGTCGCAATGTGATTTTCTCAAATCTGCCAATGAGTGAAGGCCACGTCATCACCTTCCACTTGGACATACGACCTCTTCCATGTCAGCGTACGATCATGCCACGTCAGCATCCGTATGGACTGTACAGACTACACAGTCAACATCCCCTTTTTTTACCTGTTTGGCGATTTGAACAGATCGTGATATCTCTCATTCCCGATGTATGTTTGAGATGAAACGAGTTGCGTTGGTTTCTTGACGATGAGGGCTATGCTCTCGTTCGTTTTGAGGCAATTCCGAGAACGTCAATTTTTGAGCTAAAATTTGACCCCTGGTCCAGATTTTGATCATCAACTCTTCAGATGAAATTTCTTCTACATTTTCATCTTGAGATGGTTCTTGTTCTTCTTCTTCTTCCTCTTCACAATCTATGTAGAATAATTTCTTCTCACCACACTTATGTCCCTTACTGTACTTGCTGTCACAATTAAAGCATAAACCTTTTG
>ML777793.1:1001384-1064071 GCA_009831015.1 Picea engelmannii
CATTATTGTAAATCCTTCAATCCTATCCCAAGTTGTTCTTAAGGGGGGATGTTAGGATATTTAGACACTTAGGAGTTAGTTAAGATCTACTTGGTCTAATATGTCGTTAGGTAAAAGTGTGTTTCTTTAGTATGCATTATTATTCATTTGTAGTTAGGCAATACGACGGTCACGATATGTTCCTGACATAGAGTGATCTGACGGTTCATACTCTCCTCGATCTTAACGGCCATTGATCCGTGGCTTAACACTCGATTGGTCCATGATATCTATTTAAAGAGCATGGAGGGTCATTTGCCGATGATCGATTGTGAGAAACTCTCTTGTAAAATCTCTCTGTAATCTTTTTCTTTGCATTAATAAACTGCTCCAAGTGGCCGCATTGGCTGGGGCCGTGGATGTTTCCCCGTAGGGGTTTTACCACGTGAAAACATTGGTGTGTTGATCTTTGATCCAGTTATGTGAGTGGTTACTGAAGGTGTTCGTCCTTTGTTGGAATATCTGTGTTGTCAAACAATGCAATGATATGTACTAGAATGGACATTGCATATGCAGTGGGAGTTTTGAGAAGGTATATGTCAAAACCAAGGAAGGAGCATTGGACAACAGTAAAAAGGGTTTTCAGGTATTTGTGTGGCATTGCTAGCTATGAATTGTGCTACCAAGGAAGACCAGGATTGGACAGAGTGATGGATATACATATACATGGATTTGTGGATGTAGACTGGGATGGAAATCTAGATCGTAGGAGATATACAAGTGGGTATGTGTTTAACCTGTTTGGAAGAGAAATAAGTTGGATGAGAAAACAATAGGTTGTAGTGGAACTTTCAACTACAGAACAAGAATACATGGTAGCCACTCATGCAAGTAAGGAAGCAGTATGGTTACAAATATTGTGTTCAGGTATTGGGTCTGTACAACAAGCTATAAGGATAGATCGTGACAGTGAGAGTGCAATTTTTCTGGTGAAGAACTTGGCTTATCATTCAAAGGCGAAGCATATTGATATTCAATATCATTTTTTGAGAGACATGATTGAAGAAAATAAAGTATTGCTGATGAAGGTGGACACTTTGAAGAATGTTGCAGATTCTTTAAAAAAATCTGTCAGCACTGAAAAGTTCTCTTGGTGTAGAGGATCCATGGGCATTGTTGCCCTGGATTGTCGACTATGTAACCCTGTAACCCCCTGTATGCCAAGAAAACAATAAGTGGTGGAATGTTGGGTATGTGTTATATTCTTTGCACGAGTAGTAGTGTCACAAATTTAGGTAGTTTTTCGGCACATGGTTTATTTGCCAATGGTTTTCTATTTTCGGTTAAGGAATTAGGGTTATTGACTAATCCAGGTCATTAGGTTAGGGTTTTGGATGCCACTGGCTCCTATATGTATATTGTATTGTAAACAATGTATCACTATGAATGAATATAGAATATGTTAGTTTTACCGGTTTGGGTTTCCACGGGAAAAATCTATGTTTAATGTTTGTATTTTCCATTGTATATTTTATGTTCTTTTACTGAAAATCTATTTGCAGTAAATATTGTACAAGGTTAAAATCTACATCTATTTCGATAAGTTATAATTTTTTATCTGATGCATAGGATAACTATGAATTGGATTTTCATTTGTCACACTAAGAAAAAATAAAAGAATGTGTGCACATATCATGGAAAGTAATCACATCACCATTATCAATATACGTAAATATGAAGAGTCTACATATAATCACAAAAGTCATAAAGTACAAAATGTGGAATGTGGTGTACAAAATTGGGCTTCCTATCCCCTGATAATACATATATGACTAGTAGTACAAAATATCAAATACATATAGGCCTTAGGAACTAGGCCAACATGGGTCTCATGGTAGAAAACAATTGTGATTACCATCTGTAGGAAAAGTCACACCTAGGCTCATGACACTCCATCCACCTATCAATAGATGCACTCCTAGTGGGTTAGTACTTCTTGGTTCCTTTGCACTATTTGTAAGACCCTTTGGGCCTCTCCTTTAGGCTAATCCTTCCCTCTACCCCAACATTAATTCCTTAGATAACATGTTGGTAATAACAATATAACATGTGTGTGATCAGAGCATTTTGTTAGTCATATTTCATACCAAAAATATTTATTTTCCTCTTGCATTCATATATCATATAAAAATTGATAGAAAAAAATAATTTGAAATTTAAATTGTAATTTTTAAACCTGTGAAGTAAAGCAATGCATATAGATTCTTAAGCAAAACATAAATTAATCAATGGCTCATACACATAGTACACAAAGATTTATGTTGGAAACCCTTAACCAGGAGAAAACCAGTCTTCCTTGGTGCCGCACCTTTCAACTCTTTATTGTATTAATTTCACCATTCAACATACAATATATACAATGTTTTAGGTATTTCGTAGCTACCAAAGACGTAATCACTTAATGCAGGATTAATTTACAAAACTGCTAAAAATAGAAAAATCAGATGTAGTTATCGAATCCGATGCGCCCACACACACAAATTCAAAGAATATAACACATACACAAAATTATCCCACTTGTTGTTTTATTTGCATCTAGGGGTCCACAGGATTATATAGTCAACAATCCAGGGAAACAATGCCCATTATTACTCTACACTAGGAGAACTTTTTTGTGCTCACAGACATTTTCAATGAATCTGCAACATTATTCAAAGTGTCAACCTCTTCCAGCAACACCTTCTTTTCTTCAAACATGTCTCTCACAAAGTTATACTGAACATCAATATGCTTTGTCTTTGAATGATAAGCTGGGTCCTTTTCCAGGAAGATTGCACTCTGACTATCACAATCTAATCTCACTGCTTGTTGTACCAACCCAATACCTAAACACAATCTTTGTAACCATAATGCTCCCTTTCTTGCATGAGTGGCTACCATGTATTCAAATTATCTAGTTGAGAGTGCCACTGCAGCCTTTCTTTTTCCCATCCAACTGATTTCTCCTCCAAATAGGTTAAACACATACCCACTTGTAGATCTTTTGTGATCCATATCTCCAACCTAGTCTACATCAACAAAGCCATGTATGTCCACCACTCTGTCCAATCATGGTCTTCCTTGGTAGCCCAATCCATAACTGGTAGTGCCACACAAATACCTGAAGACACTATTTACTGTTGTCCAATGCTCCTTCCCTGGTTTTGACATATACCTGCTCAAAACTCCCACTGCATATGCAATTTCCAGTCTAGTACAAACCATTGCATACATCAAACTGTGAACTGCACTAGATTACAAAACATGGGACATGTCCTCTTCTTCTTCATGTGTCTTGAGACACTGATCTGTAGATAACTTTACACCTATAGGAACAAGAACCTTGATTGGTTTACTTCCATGCATATTAAACCTCTACAATATCGCCTCAACATATTTTCTATTATTCAACCAGAGTTTCTTGTTTGCATGATCTCCTTTAATCTCCATTTCCATAATGAAGTTAGCAACACTGAGATCCTTTATTTCAAATTTGGAGGATAGCTATGATTTCACCTCCTTGATAACATCCATGTTATTTCCTACTAGCAACATGTCATCAACATACAACACTACATAAATGAAGTGATTACCAACCTTCTTGGAATAGACACAATGATCAACCCTGGTTCTCACAAATCCCAATCCAAGGATGTATGTGTCAAACTTTTGGTACCACATCGTAGGTGATTTCTTCAGACCATATAGTAACTTCTTTAGCTTACAGACCAATTCTTTATTTCCCTTCACTACAAATCCTTCTGGATGCATCATGTAGATTTATTCTTCCAGATCCCCATGTAGGAATGTTATCTTCACATCCATATGCTCCACTTCAAGATCAAAAGCAACAACAATAAATAAAAGAAATCTAATAGAAGTTAAATTAGCAACATGAGAAAAAATCTCACCAAAGTCAATTCCCTCTACCTGGGAATAACCTTTTGCTACTAGCCAAGATTTGTATTTCTCCACTTTTCCTTCTGCATTAAACTTCTTCTTAAACAACATTTTTCTACCAATAGATTATCTTCCAGCTGGCAACTCAACTATATCCCATGCCCCATTCTTATCCAAGGCATCCATTTCTTCAAACATGACCTTCTTCCAGAGTTTACTATCCTCTGAATTCAATGCTTCCCTGACAGTTATGGGATCATCATCAGTAATAGATAAAGAAAAATTATAACAAAAATTAGGTGGACTATACCTTTCTGGTCACCTTCTTTCCCTCACTTATCTCCTCAATACTGGGGTATGAGGTTCTTCTCCTTCTCCTTCATCTTATTCAGATGATTCATATTTTGCATCATCCAACTCAAACTCTATTTTCTCAGGTTCTTCTTGCCTTGGTAGGAATTCTTGTTTGGAAACATCTTTTACCTCTCTAAACATGACATCCCGACTGTAAACAGTCTTCTTAGTTTTTGGGTTCCAAATATTGTAAGCTTTCACACCATCTTTATAACCAATAAAGATACACTTTTCATCTTTTTTATCCAACTTACTCTTATTTTCCTTTGGAACATGTACATAAACATCACAACCAAACACTCTAAGATGTTCAAGAGAGGGTTTCTTTCCAGTCCATACCTCGTGTGGTGTTTTATCATCCAACGATGATGAGGGTGATTGATTGACCAGGTAACATGTTGTACCCACTGCCTCTGCCCAGAATTCATGTCATAACTTGGCACCATTGAGCATGCTCCTTTAGTTTTCCATTAATGTCCTGTTCATCATTTCCGCAACTCCATTATGTTGAGGTGTGTATGGAGTAGTTTTCTTCCTTGATATACCACACTTCTTACATAATTATTTGAATTCATTTCCGCAGAATTCTCCACCATTATCTGTCCTCAATACCTTTATTTTCTTCTCTATTTGATTTTCTACCAGAACCTTAAACTCTTTAAATTTATCAAATACCTAAGATTTATTTCTAAGAAAATAAATCCATGTGTTCCTTGAGAAATCATCTATGAATGAAACATAATACGCATATTTACTTAGTGATGGAATAGGCACAAGTCCAAACACATCACTTTGTATCAACTCTAAGATCCCCTTTGCTCTTGTAGCACCAGATGGGAATCTTACTCGATTCTATTTTCCATATATGAAATGTTCACATAAATCAAAATCCAGAGTGCAATTAGACATACCTTCAACCATACCTTTACCATGTAGTGTTCAAATGCCTTTTTCTCCAATATGCCCCAGTCGTTGATGCCACAACATGGTCTTCTTTCTAGGGAAAGTATTGGTATTGTCTTCTTTATTTCTCTGCTCGGGGACAACATAACTGTTACACCCATTAGTATAAGTTCTTCCCAAAAACTTGTACATAGTTCCACACTGATCTCCCCTCATCAACACCATTTCTCCTCTTACCATCTTGCAATTTCCCTTTCCCAATACAATATCCACTACTGCATCATCCAACTTGCTTATAGATATTAGGCTCATGGCTAGTTTTGAAATGTGCAGAACCTAGGGAGAGTTCTAATCCTTCCATCTTTTAGCAAAAACTTAACCCTTACATGTCCCATGATTTTGGTTGTCGAGTCATCTCCTAGGAATACATCACCACCATCATATTTTTCATATTCACAGAACCACTCCCTATGAGGAGTCATATGGTATGATGCACCTGAGTCTATCAACCATACATTACGGTTTGCATGTATACCTATATATGCCAGGTAAACATCACCTCCTTCTTTAATAGAGGTTTTTTCCTCTGTGTAAGAGGTACTATCAAATTCCTTTGGTTTATCAACCTTCTTAGACTTGCAATGTTTCTTATAATGCCCTGTTTTACCACACTTACAACATTTATTCAAAGATTTTCCTAGAGACTTAGATATACCTGTAGATTTAGATATCCCACTCGAAGACTTACCAGGATTCCTGTGTTGGGTACGACCTCTTATAGATAAATCATTTGTGCTATGACCATCCATGATTTTCTGCCTCATCTCTTCAGATAGAAAGGATGCAACTACAACCTCATACTTCAATGTAGATTGAGTGTTACTACCAATTGCTACAACCAGATTATCCCAAGAGTCTGGAAAAGAACATAACAAAGTAATACACTTATCTTCTTCTGCAATATTAATATTAATAGAGACAAGTTGACTTACCAGAGTATTAAAGACATTTAGATGTTTTGTCACATAATCTCCATCTTCCATCCTAAGATGATACAACTTCTTTAGAAGAAACAACTTGTTTACCACTGAATTTGATTGATACAAATTCCCTAACTTATCCCATAGTTCCTTGGTTGTAGATTCTCCCGAGACATTCAACAACACTGAATCTGCCAGGCAGAATTGAATAGTACTCCTTGCTCTTCTGTCCAACTTCTCCCAGTCTTCCTTCGACATACCAGTAGGTGGTGTACTAGTAGTTTGTGTACTAGTAGGTTGTGTACCATTCGACTGTGTGCTAGTAGGTTGCGTACCATTAGGTTATGTACTAGGATCCACAACGATCCATTGTTCTTTGTCTACAAGAAGGTCCTCCATCTTGAGCTTCCATAGCTCAAGTTTTTTACCATTGAACTTCTCTATATCGATTCTAGAAGAGCTCGCCATTCCTCTTCCTACACTCGAATCACCAATGCAAAATCTCCCACTAAACCCAGGTTTATCACAGACCCAAGATAAACTTGATCTATCAAGACCAAGCCAAACCCTCAATAGCAAAGGCGTCCCTCTTAAGACAAAAATGAGCTCTAATACCACATGTAATTTTTAAACCTGTGATGTAGAGCAATGCATATAGATTCTTAAGAAAAATAGAAATTAATCAATGGCTCATACACATAGTACACAAAGATTTACGTTGGAAACCCTTAACCAGGAGAAAACCAGTCTTCCTTGGTGCCACACCTTTCAACTCTTTATTGTATTAATTTCACCATTCAACATACAATATATACAATGTTTTAGGTATTTTGTAGCTACCAAAACCCTTAACCCTTAATCCGAGATTAATTCACAAAACTGCTAAAAATAACAAAATCCGCTAAAAATCCTCAGATGCAATTGTCGAATTTGACGTGCCCACACACACACATGCAAATAATATAACACATACCCAACATAAACAAGGTTTCACTTACAAATGTTTCCCTATGAGACATCTGGGGGAAACCCTAGCTCTAGATCCCACTAGAAGTTCAAACCAACATACAGATAACCATCAATGGCTATGATTTGGTGGGATGACCAATCAAAGAAGTCATCATCAAATGCAGTAGTCATGTTCCCACCCCTAAGTCTATGAATTATATTTTCCCATGAAACCATATCAGACTCTTGTATCACAGGTGGGGAGAGTGAGATACATAGATGCATTGTTGGAACTCACTCAATAAAGAAGGTACACAATATCCTTTCATACCCATAGATATTTTATCACTCCATTTTTCAATTTTTCATATGGGCCTTCATGTTAGTGAGGAGTCATATGCACTAATCAAACATTGTAGGATGCAATAAATCTACCACATAGTATATCTGTGGGTGTGAGGCTAAGTCAGGTGACACAAAACTAGAATCTCTAGCTATCATTAAGAGGAGTATTTTCAAAATCGGTCCTTCAATACTATTTATGGGAACTTGGGAGCTCATTTTTGAGTTCCCATGGAGCAGTAGATGTTGATGTATTTTTGGATTGTCAATGAGCCTACTCTATGACTCCTTCCCTTCAAGTTTGTTGGTTCCCCATGGTAGGATAATCCTATGATGAAGTAGCTAACATCGACTTCTAGCATGAGAGGCTCATCATATATGATGAAAGTGTCTCACTTTGGGTCGCAATATCCTATCAACATTTGTAGTAATTGTTTGTGTGCTCATAGGTTCAAAGTGATAAAAACAAATTTAGAAATCCATAGTTACAGAGGGAATTCATGGCCTCTAGATATTCAACGAAATGGTTTTCCACATCCTCATACTCCCATTCTCGCCACATGATAGACATTTTCATTTTCCAAAAGAGAGATTGCAAGTTAGAATCCTTTCTAGCAACTTTTGGCATCTTTTAGTAAATCTTTTGGGAATTTTTAGAGATAATCATACCTTTCCATGAGGATAGGTGTGAGTACTCATTCCTTCCCCTCATGCAGGGAAAAATTATGTTTGTCTTCTCATGCCCCTTGTGAAGTAAATGCGTGAGTGAGCATTCCCTCCACTCAGGGGATTCCCCATCAGCCAAAAAATCATAAATCTTAAATATTAAATGTATGAATTGAAAGAGGAAGGGATGATGAGTTATTTTTACCTAACAAAATCAAATTCCAACAATGGAATCTCCCACAACATCTCCCTAAATTTCAATTTTTTTTTGAACTAAAAACAAACACTTGGTTAAAATGTGAAAATGACTTGGTAAAAACTTATTCTTTCACCTATATTTTAAGTTTTTAACCCACTTTTGTATAGTTCAAATTGCTTGTTTACCAATTTTAGGATATTTTGTTAGTTTTGATTCCTAACATGGTCGTTTCATATTTCTCTTGCATTGTTCCAAACGTGACAAAGTTTGAAGGTCACTTAAGTGGTGTTTTCCATCACATTGGTCCACATTGGTCCAAATTGATCCATTTTGATAGGTGATGACCTCCAAATTGACATATAGGTTAGGTTTTCCTACCTTTTATTATCCATTATCAATTCCTTGCTCCACTTTTCCTTAGAATAAACTTCACTGAGTTGTCACATAGAGCTTTATTCACCATTTAAAAAGTGTTGTAATTTATGTGGTAGAGCCCGTCAATCATGGGTGCCCTAATTAGATCCCCATTTTCCATTTTGTCACCTGTGTTAAATTTTTTCATAGGCTCAGAAGCCCTTTTATCCCGTTGATGACTTTGTGTTGAATTTACATCAATTCTTCTCAACATGTTGCTATCCATTACCCACATAGCTACAATTTTTTGTTTCGAGTTGTATTGTTCCATCACATACCACTGCTTGTGCTTTTGATCCTAATTCCAACGTTAGTTCTCCATTTGTTACTTACTATATATGAAGTATCTTCAACCACTCTCCTTTACATGTTTTTCCTCTACACCTCAAAACCTTATCCCCAGAAGAAACACCTTGATGAATGTCCATTTCATACATGTCCTCCCTGCATTTTGGATAGGTATGTTTCATGTGCTTGGAACTAGTTTTCTTTCCCCGCAACACTCATTTCCTCCACTGCATTTCAACATTATTTTAATCCTTTTTAGGATTTAATAATATGAAAAAGACACAAAAAAATCAAATATGATAAAAAGAGAGAGAGAGAGGGGAAATAATAAAGATGTTTGTTTTCTCGGAAGTTGTTTTGTGTCATGTGTCCCTCCAAAAAAGAACCAATTTTTTATTTGTCTTCAAGGAAAGTCGGGTTTTAGTATGATCTTAGGAATACAAACCTTGATTTTTTGAATTTTATTACTCCTACTTGTTACTCTTCCAATTACTATGGAGATTTTGTTGATTCATCCTACATCAAAAACTTATATAATTTTTCCACTTTGTGTCAAATTCTTCCCAAGTCACCACCGTGTTTTACTTATGTTCAATGGAAGTTTTAGCCTATGTCGTCTATTCATCAAATCCTTTGACTATTTATGTTGGTCTTTCTAGTTTTGAAGTTGCTCTTAATATTATTAGTACTTTTTTCCTTTACTCGTGATAATGTGGAAGGTCCCCATTAACGTTTTGCTCGCTAGTCATATTTGATTGAATATGACACATTATTAGAGAGTTTGGCCTATAGTCGTAGTATCCTAGGCCTATTTTCATCATTGGTAGGTTACCTTGTTCTCATCAAATGACATATTATCATTGGTCGTTAACTGAGTGGTTTCCCACATCTTCGACAAGAAAACCTCTATTCCCATATTGGGTTTCTTGTTGTACCTTGGTTTCTATTCTGATTACTGGTGTAATTCCTTCAAATTCTAGTGGATTTCATTATTGGTTGTTTCTCAGATGGTATCTTTCATGTGTTATTCCATTTGGCGCATGTGAGAGACATACTGAGTGGTGTATCCTTCCATATTTTTCATCTGAAACCTTCAAAATATTTCATCTTATGTTCACTCATGTTGGATGATGAGTGATTCTTTAATTCCCTCTTTCATACAAATCCCTTCCCATCAACTCCAACTCTTTTTCTCTAGCATCAAGATCTAGAGACTTTATAGTACCTTGGGGATTGCAGTCATCAGTGGTAGGACCCCTCGCTATTGACAATGGAAACAGACCAATATCCTCTAATTAATATATACTACAAGTGTTGGATGCACCATCTTATTTGAAATTGTAACCTTGGTAACCAATATCGTTACAACAAAAACCTCTAAATTACTTTTTATTTTTTAAAACTTAAAATTGCAACATTTTTGAATTCATAATTTTATTTAAAAAGCATTATACCGATGATAAAAAAAACATTAATAATATACATAATTTAAAAATAAATTAAAAAACATTCCCCATTACATTTTTTATAACACAAAAAAATCAATTTAATAAAATTAAGAAAAACAAATACAAAACAACTTAAAAAAAAAAACAAATTAAAAAAATTAAATACAAAAAATTATAATAAATATAAATAAAATGTTTTTTTTTTTAATAGTAAAAAATAAAAACATCATTTGAAAAACAAACAAACACCCTCGGGAAGGAATGCAATATATTAATACTAGCAAAAGCATGTAATCATAACTTGTGGGCTTTCCTGGTTGGGTGTCTAGCATGACTACTAGCTTAAATAATCTTTATTGGAATTGAATCTTGTTTATTGGTGAATAATTGCTAGCTTTTCACCATTAAATTTAATGGATTTAGATGGTTTTACATTGATATTATTATAATAATATGTAGAGAATTATTTTCATTTTTGGAAAATAAGATTATCATTATTTATTAGATTGATTTTTTGGTTTTTCATTAATTTTGTTATAAATATAAGTACATAATTATTTAGATTAGGGAATTATTTAGATCATGACTATTTACTATGCTGAATTTCTAAATTTAAAGAAATGTGTGTAAATGTTTTGTTATTTAATATAAAGAATCTAATTCATAGATGAAAATAAATAATACATTAATTTACAAAAAAAAATGTTTTTTTTTTAATATTTAATAAATTTAATTTTAAAATAAATTTACAATAATTTATTAAATAAAATTATAAATCAATTTAAAAAAAATTATAACATTCATCCATGATATTATTTATTTCATAATTATTAAGAGACTTTTAATTTTATAATGATTTTATATTGTTATATTGATAAGTGTATTTTCTCGCCAGATTAAACTGTCTTTCAATTAAGATTTGAAAATTTCTAGGGGTCAAGGAGTTACTATGATTAATTAAAAACATTTATACAATCATTAAAACTATGTTTAAAAGAATATTTTATAATAAAAGAAAAGAGAAATGATTTATTTTTGTTTCATATATTTAACTTTTTTATATTAAAAAATAAATTTAATATTAATATCAATAAGAGTTGCAAGATAACATAGTCCTTATTTTTAGCAGGTTTGAAAATTATAATAAAAATGATTTAAAACCTCATATATGTAATTAAGTTTATTATTTAAATTTTATTATTAAAAATTAGTGAAAATAATTATTAATATTAATATTTTTATTATAATTATAATTGATTATTAAGTTAATAAAATTAATTGTTCTTTCATCATTTTATTTACATAAATATAAACTATCAAATATATATCAACATAGTTTTCACTGTGATACAATGTGTACTTAAATGAAGATGATATAGCCATCTAACTTTACCAATCTATAGTTTAAAATATCACCATCTCACTTTATTAATTGATTACTTTGAAATATCAGCATATTAATTTCCCAACTAACAAATCACCATATTAATTTAATTGATTACTTTGAAATATCACTTTATTAATTTGAAATATTACTTTGAAAAATCACTTTATTAACTTTACCAATCTATAGTTTAAAATATCACCATCTCACTTTATTAATTGATTACTTTGAAATATCAACATATTAATTTCCCAACTAACAAATCACCATATTAATTTAATTGATTACTTTGAAATATCACTTTATTAATTTGAAATATTACTTTGAAAAATCACTTTATTAATTGATTTCTTTAAAATACCAGCGTATTAATTTCATCATATTACATGTTTTAATTTTTTTCAGTTAATTTTTTTTCACTTTCTGATGAATAGGTGTGCCTAATTTGAAATATGAGCACCCCTAACAAATCAGGCAATGAAGAAGTGATAAGGAGAGAATCCATTATTAAATGGCTTTCATTAAAAGCTAAGAATTTAAGATTATTCTTTGGAGAACGTTAGAGCACCACTCACAGTGAAAGTGAAACTGAAACGGAATTTAATCTCCACAATCAATTCGGTTTGTCTTATGCTCCACCTAGATGCCAACTTCCTTGTTTACTGTGCCCAAGTGAATGATAGCACTAACTAGCCCTGCTAAATATAGCAGGAGTGGCTTCTCGGGCTTTGAAATTAAAAAGAAAATCGTTAATTTTGAATAAAAAATGCACTAAACCCAATTGTGTACAATGACTCAACCGCTTTACTCACATGTAACCGCTTTACTCACATGTGGGATAAGTTAACCCCGGGGCGCAGTCAACTCACATGCTTTACCTGTAACCTCTTCGGCAGTGGGTATGGTGAACCTGTAACCTATTCGGCAGTGGGTATGGTGAACAGCAGCAGCAATACCGACGGGAATGGGAAGTTTTATTCGGATGGCGATTTAGATGGGACATACACTGCCACTATATCTATACAGGCGGATTTCCCGTATAAATATTTGCTTTTATTGGCCGAACCGAATTTGGAGTCAGTCTAATAATGGTGGGGAGGGAACGGCAGTTGGTATCTCTGCAATAAGGGGTTAAAGCTTTTGATCAATCATAATTTTAAAAATTGTTTAATTTAAAAAAAAAAATTAAAAATTAAATATTACAATGTTATATTTTGGAAAAATCGTATAAATTTATATTTAAATTAGTTAGTCAATAAAATTAATGTCAAATCAATAGCAAATTCATTGCTACAATTCTGCTTTAACAGAGACTAATAACAACATTTTCAATGACATGTGGAAAATTCATTATTTCAATCTTACATTTTACATATCAACATAGTTCATATAAAATTAATTAAAAGTGTATATTGCATTACGTATTAACATATACCAATTACATAATTTAATTGAGATAGGATATTTATCTCAAAATCATTACAACTCAAAATATTTATTAGCAGCACAAAAATAAAAATGTAAAAGTAATCAAAGCATTTTTTTATCTTTTATAAACTAAATTTAATATTAATAAATTTTAATGTTTAGGGTTTATAGGTTTCATCTACCTACGATTCTTTACTTTTTAAGGTTTAATGTATTAATTATGGATGGTTCTTGCCTATGCTGCATTCCTTTGCTACGATGACCTTCTCCTTCCTACTCCATATAACTTCCTTGGCATTGCATTCAAGAATATTTAATAATTATTTATATAATCATCTTTGATTTAATATAATTTATATATTAATGTATTTTAATTTAATTTATAAATATATATTTTAAACCAAAATAAATATATATATTAAACAACTAAATTGAAATTCCTTTGCTTTGCATTCAAAAATATTTAATAATTATTTATATAATCATCCTTGATTTAATATAATGTATATATTATTGTATTTTAATTCAATTTATAAATATATATTTTAAACCAAAATAAATATATATATTAAACAACCAAATAATATAATTTATATATTATTGTATTTTAATTCAATTTATAGATATATATGTTAAATCAAAATAAATATATATATTAAACAACCAAATTGAAATACTTATAAAAATGTATATATTATTGTATTTTAATTCAATTTATAAATATATATTTTAAACCAAAATAAATATATATATTAAACAACCAAATAATATAATTTATATATTATTGTATTTTAATTCAATTTATAGATATATATGTTAAATCAAAATAAATATATATATTAAACAACCAAATTGAAATACTTTTAAAAGTTTTTTTATAAAGTGGTTGTATATCCAATTAGTGTAAACAATTTGTGAAATATGAAATTGAACAATTACTTCCTTGACCCGTTATTTAATAATTTATGAATATTGATTTTTGGTGAAATCCATAACATCTAAATAAAATAACATCCATATCTAATTTTAAGAAAGAATATGGATAAATCCCAAGTCACCTTCCATAAATTTTTGTTTTCAAAAAATTTAACAAATTGTGCAAAACAACTTGGGAAACCGATAGATGCCACCGCCCCCCAAATCTTGAAAAAAGCTTCCGCTAATGCTTAGAGTTAGAGTTGGTATTAAAATTATGATTAGATTTAGAATTAGATTTTTAAGATTAGAGTTAAGGTTTATGTTAAAATTTAGATTATATAAGAGTTAGGGTTTGTAAATTAAATACAATTATATGTGCTCATCAATCACAATTATGTGGTTGTGCTAGTTATATATAAATCTATCAATATAAATTTAAAAGTATTTACTAGTGGGATCTCTAAGTGCAACCATATATTGTTTTAAGGTGGAGTCATTTAAGAAAGAAAAATAATTGTGTCTTCGTAAAAATATAATAAGGAAAATTTACTAAAAAAAATTGGTTTTTCAAATTTAGTTATGAAGAAAAGATGAAAAATGTTGAGCTTCATTTCACTAAATTTACATGTACAACATCATTAAATCAAAATATCCTTTCTGTTACGGTGTGAAAGAGTTTAGGTTCAAATATCATAGCTATCATTTTTTGTTTATTAGATGTAGTTTGGGTGGTTGGGAGGAATGGTTGTGACCCTCCCCACCCAAATTCAATTTCTTGTAAGTGACATGTGATGTCCTTAAATAAATCTACACACACACACACACACACACACACACACACACACACATATATATGATGATGACGATAATTAACGTTCACTACGACCAAAATGGTCTATCGGACCTTAAGAGGGTAAGTGATTACTTGCGGTTCTTTACCATACTTTTGTTAAATTAAGAGGTTAGGAAGGTTGGTAGTGGGACAAATATTTTGAAAATGAGATCTAATATGGTTATAGGCTGGACAATCTAAGAGAAGTGTTTTTCATCTTCAACCTTCTTAGTGTCACAAAGGTGACACACTCTTTCATCCCATGGCTTTTTAGGAATTGACCAATGCCAAGTTTCAGTATGGAGCTCGTGGGAATTTGTTTTTATCTTAGCAATGCTTATTTTTTTCTTTACACTTGGCAAAACAAATAGATAATACATCCTTATAATACCTTAATTTTTTTTTTCCTCTATCTCTTTATCACACCAATTTTTCTTCTTATTTTGATCTGACGGTTTTTTTAATAGTATCTTTATTATTCAAAATGGTGTCTTCCATGATTCCACAATAGCTTAGCCAAGACCAAGCATCTTTATGTCATTCTCGCTTGAGTTGATGGTGGTTATGACTCGATTTTGAAGCAATTTTAGGAAGCCTCTTGTCTTCCATGTTGTTTAACTTGTTCTTATACATTAGGTATCTAGTCATAGCCACGCTCTCAATGGGGGAGAGGATTGTTTCTAAGAGGAGGATGGGATACGGCGTATTTCCTTTAATTTTGAGATTATATGTTATAAAATTCTTTTGTATTTTCTCTATCTTTCTCCAGGATTCACTAGAGATACTACAACCCCATAATTCACATCCATAAAGAATAACAGATGTAACAAGAGTCTCAAAGAGGATTTTATTCTTATCCCAACTCCAAAGATGAGTTGATTTACAATTGTTTTCGAGCCCATAATAAGCTTTCCATCCCCCAATAATCCTTTTCTCAATGCTATAATTCCAATTGAGCTTGTGGTGAATATCCATTCAAAGATATTTGTATGAAGTAGCTTCCTCTAAGTTGTTGTTTTCATATACGAAGGTATCATAAGGGAAGTCGAAGGTATCATAAGGGATATTATTGGAACGATATCATCGGCATAAAGAAGAAGATTGATTACAATACAACCTGCTTTTTGCATGCAATCTTCTAACTTGTCAATGTATATGTCAAAAATGGTAGGGGACAAGGGACAACCTTGTTTGACTCTGATTAGTTAATCTCTTTTAACAATCCCCCAGTGTTTTTAAACTTAGCAATAGCGTTCTCATACATCATTATTGCAGAAGCCCTCAACTCAGCCCTCAACTCGAGAGGCACTTTTATCTCTTCCAACCTATTTCAAAGGTTTTTCCTAGAAACCATGTCAAAAGATTTTCTAAAGTAACAAAACAACAAAAAAGATCGATTTTATTATTGCTGAAATCCTCTATAATGATCCTAAAGATAACAAGATGTTGAATGATATCTCCGGATCTCCTAAACTCAACCTAAACTTTAACTCTTTTACCATGACTTTCTAGCCAAAAACTAATCTTCTTTATGTGTATATATATAAAGACAAAGACAATTGAATAATAATTTCAAAAAATTGTATATGTGAAAACTTTAAATATACACCTACACCAGGTTGAAATCAATATTAACTCTGTAAATAAATATACACCTACACCAGGTTGAAATCAATATTAACTCTGTAAATTAACAATAGGGTAGAAAAAACTGAATGTATTGCGTTTCTTTCTAAATTAACAATTGGTAGAAAAACTGAATATATTCACATTGACAGCGATCAACGGCCGACTCCCGGGCTTGGTGCAGAACTGAGCTTGCGTTTAGTCTTCTTTTCCTGCTGGATGTGAGCATCTCCGGGCCTGTGATGGGATTTAAGGATGTCACCGTTTAGCGTTAGAGATTTCGGCAGGATCATCTGCATGTGACCGACCCCGGGGCTATTACTGGATGTGGAGAGAGGCTGTTCGGTCACCAGCGAACTTACTTTAGGACTGGGTCAGGACGGTGTCACTGCGCCTTTCGGTAGTAAATATGAAAAACCAGGGGATATCTCTTGAAACGCGATTTCGGCTCTCGTGAAATTTCAATGCAAGGTAATGCCTACTTCAATGAGATGAGAATGATAGATTGATGCAGACGGGAACGCCATGTACCCAAGAACCAAACAAACCATAGTAGGAATATTTGATCATATTGGGTTTTTGGTAGATAAAAATTTTAGCATGTTAATGCCAAATTATTCTATAATATTGTTGCCGAAGACTCAATTAAAAGCAATTTGGATTACAGACGCATTCGTATGCTGAATGTAAAACCAGGGGATATCTCTTAAACACGACTTCTCTGTAGAGACATGAGCTAGCTCTCATGAAATTTCAATCACACAATTGACACAACCATTTATGTGGATACCCAATAGTGTAAAAAATTATGGGCCAATGGTAATCGGTATTCTTATTATTCAAGTGAGAATTACAATAGCCAATCACATGCATACAACCATCCTCTTCTCATACATTACACTCCACAGTTTTGAGTCTTGTTCACACCTCTATGGGTATACTAGTATATATAGCATCTATCAAATAGTTAAACGAACTGATTACAATCTAATCCACCAGTTGACAACAATTTACCTGAGATATCATGCCCAAATTTATTCATCACCTTTTCTATAAACCAAGAGAAACCAAGCACCATCACAGCTCCGCAACTTCTCTAACAATATTGTTATGGACCATTTTGCCTCCATCAGTAACCTCTCTAATAAAATGATGCACTTGTCTCATTTTGATATGTTGGACTTTTAGTCAAATACAAAACGTTTTGACTACCACAAAACACCTCATCTTGTACTTGTCCAAACTTACCCAATATATCCTTGCATTTTTGCAAGAAATAACCTGAGTTAGGTCTCCTCTTGTCGAAATCTCATGAATCATAACCACAGACTAAATTAGGAGTTAGGTGATACTTGTGCTTCTATGTTTAAAGAACCCATTTCCAGGCTCTTCACCTCGTTTCTCTATGTGTCTACTGACAACACCAACTGCATGTGAAATGTTGACCATTTCCCATAGCAATCATCAAACTTCCTACTAGAATTAATACTCGAGACATATAACCCTTTTCTTCTTCATTAGTTAGGACACAAACCTCAAGAAAAACTTACAATGGAAAGCCAAAGGGATTTTACCGGTTTCTCATTATTCATAACGAATTTCATGAGTATCTTCACCACATACTTCCCATATTTTTTGTCTTTATGTATTTCCATGCGCAAGATTTATTTTGCTTCTCCCAAATCCTTCATAACAAACATCCTAACCAACTAAGACAACCTGTTGATCTTGAATATGCTTGTGCTTTCTTCAATCATAACATTTAATGCCAAGATAATAAATATACCATAAACACAATGGTTATACTCACTTATTGTAAAATTTGGTTCACCATAAAGGAATCAAACATCTTGTACCATTTTCCTGACATGCTTCAGGCCATACAATGATTCATGAGTTTGCAAACAAATATTTTGTTGTGATTCTCAACTAACCGTTCTCGTTGTTCCATATACATCCCCTTATCCAAAAAACACCATGTAAAACAGTTTTAACATCTAGTTGTACTAAGACAACTAGTGAACTAACACAACATGAACATAAACAAGCTTTTAACAACTAGTGATAAACTTTCATGGAAATCAACACCTTCCAAATACCCTTGTACTACTAGTCATACTTTGAACCTTTCATCTTTTACTATGTTTTATTTTATAAAAGGAGATTCATCAAACACTACATCTTTGTCCATGATGATTTTGTGCATAGTAGGATCCCACAGTATGCATCCCTTAACATCATCACCATATAAAAAATTTACATGTTTGATATGGGTCCTACTTAGAATGTTGATAACAAAACATAAGCATCACAATCGAATAATTTTACATTTGAGTAATTACCAGATGACCTGTTCATACATCTTCCAAAATCTTCTAGTCTTTTGCAACCGATGGTGACCGAGTTATCAGATAGCACAACCACTTTTATCCACAACTATTGCTGCAACTTGGCATTACTCAAAATTCCTATTCGATCTTAGCTTTCTTGCAATACTTTCCAAGTTCCATGGATATGAACCTACCTTCATCATATATTCTCAAACACTTCATTGACCTATCAACACATCAACCTTTCTACAGACCAACCTTTCTAACCTGGACACACTGCTCCACCTCGAACTTTACATTCGAACAACTTTGTCCAAATCCGACCAAACCAACCCAAGTAAGCCTTCATCGCTTACCTCCAGGCCCATTTACAATGGAGTTCACCAAGCCTTTTATAGGCTTCATTACATGCAATCCATGGACGCAATACCATGAGATACCCAAAAACATGGACCCGAAAAAACCATGTGCCTTGAGCTAAAAATTGGATTTAATTCATTAACTCTTTCACCAAGTCAAGGTTAACCTAACATACATTCCCCCCACATATTCAATTTACCTAAATATATGTTTAGACTTTTCATAGGTGACTTGATAAACCAAGGGTACGCATGCCTATTTAGGTCTTATAGACGTATGCCCATCTATATGCAATCAATAATTTTTACAACTCCAAAGTAAATGCAATTTTTTATTTTTATTTATTTCATAGTGACTCAACCATCACCGCCCTGCAACTTCTATGTGAACACAGGTGGTGAGACACAGTAGATAGATAAAAATTCATCAACCATACATGAACTTGAAGTTGTTGCAACTGGATTTTCTTCTATTTTGGAGTACTCTTTGGATGCTTGTTGTCATTTCCAAGAGTCCTTCTTGAGATGCCCAGAATTTCCACAAAACCAACATTTTCCCTTACCTTTACTATCTTTTGACTTAGACCTAGTTGTGCCTTTATGATCTTTCCCTCCTTCTGTAGATTGACCTCCAACCACGATTGCTTCTACTGTTGAGGTTTATTTACTGGATCTTCTCCTCATTTCCTCAAACAACAAAGCCCCCAGAATAGTGTCATAATCAATGAAATCTATTGAGATGAACCATATAGATGTGACTAGATGATCCTAGGACTTGGGAAATGAACACAAAAATGTAATTGCCTTGTCCTCATCTTGTTACTTTACTTTCATACTAGATAATTGACAAATTAGAGTATTGAAAGCATTCAAATGATCAAAAAAATTTGTACCTTCTTTCATCCATAAGTTGTAGAACTATCTCTTCAAGAATATTTTGTTCATCATGGACTCTGTCATATACAGACTCTCCAGTCTATTCCACAAACCCGTTGTTGTCTCATCTCAAACGATATTAAACATGACTTCATCTACTAGACACAAACAAATTGTAATGATAGCTATTGCATCCAGATTTTCCCAGTCCTCGTATGCCATGCTTTCCGACTTCTTTGGATTTCCTGCCAAAGCATTTTGCAATCCTTGTTGCACAAGCATATCTCGCATCTTGAGCTTCCATAGCTCAAAGTTATTCTTACCACTGCATTTCTTCACCTCAAAATTAGAACTCTGCACTTTCTTCATTAGCACAACCTCCCAAACCACAACTTATAAAAGATCTTTCCTTTTTAAAATATGAATAAATAATCTTATGTTTCAAAGTTGAACCATAAAACATTTAAGAAAAAAATTATTAATATATATTTCAAAACATTTTACTAAAAAAATTGAAAACAAATTTCCACCCTTTAAACATTCTCCACCCATTAACTTTATGGGACATCTTCTAGTCATAAATTTGATCCCTCCATATAATTTGTCTTATGTGTATAATAAGACAAAATTGAACCAGTCCTTTATAAATTTATCCACATCGTGTTGTATCACATCCACCTTCTGTGCATAAAATATTCACCTTATAAAAGTGATTATATCCTATGCTTAATGTAACACACCCAACCCCTAAGTACCCTTTCTAGGGATGAGGCATCATAATTTCATTTACCATATCCATCTTAAATCTTAGTTATGTTAACTCCATCAAATTACTCTTGCCACAAGCTTTCTAACGTCTATCGCCATGCTCAAATCCGAGCTCAATATTGGGAGATCAGACCTTCCAAAGTTCTTCGAGGGTTAATAGTCACGGGCCACGTGCCACCTACATGGATCCGAATCATTCACATCACCCACAATTCTATGATATCGTGAAGCTCCCCGTGCTCCTGGATCTATGGCGGAGATCCATCCATCATTAATCGACGATGTATCCTTCTACTTGGCAACACACATGTCTAAGGTAAAATTCGGCGTTCGGTGATTTTGGGTGCACATAGTTTAATGACCAAAATCTCCCGGATTACTTTTCTTTCGAAATCTCCTGGGATTGCCACATGGATCCGACCTTGGGCCTTTCTGCACCACACTATTCCAAATCCTCTGGAGTTGCAGAGTCTCGGACTTTTGAAGTCCCATTACTTCACTATTCACGTGGCCAGGTGGAAATGTACCAGGGACTAACATGCGATGAGGTTTAGTCTCGACACATTCCCTCATCAACAGGTGACACGTGTCATGTTGTAATGGGCCTAGGAATCTACAAAACATCTGTATCCAAGTAACACATGGAACATCAATCATGTTTCCACGTCACCCTAGGTGACATCAAAAAGCCACGTCGACCCCTACCACAACCTTCTAATGCTCCTCCGATCTCATGGTCAAGATCTGTGCACGTAGACCCCTCGATCTACAGTTCCTAGTATTTTGGAGATTCTATGTTCAGGAGTTTCACAATGAAAACTCCCCATTTTTCCCAGACTTGGTCAACATGAGGCTGAACACAGTCTAGATATGACGATCAAGGAGGATCCTGAAGGGTCCTAAGATCCATGATTCACATCACTTCATCAATTCGGTGTTCGGTATCTTTTGGAGTTTCACACCCCCAAATACTCCTGAGTGTCTAGTCTATGGATTATAATATGTGATGACATGTGAAATTAATGATGGATGACTAAGATGGACTCCGTTGTTCATGATTTTGAGAGCCTTCACACATGAATGAATCTCATCCAAATTCCTCTAGAGTGTCGAGTCTCCAGACTACGATATCTCCTACCATGTGGATGAAACATGTAATTTCCATAGATGACACGTGGCAAGGCAAAGAGGAGACGTGGCCCCTTTTAGTGGGTGACACGTGTCAAGTGTTAATGGAACTATAGGGTCTATGGAATGCCCAAATCTAGGTGACACATGGCACATTGATCATGGGTCCATGTCACCCCCCCTTTTTCCTTAATTCATGCTCACTCCCCGAAGTCCCGAAATCTCTCCACATAGCCTCGACCATTCAATGATTGGTGTTCGACATTTGGCACTTGAACGTTTAGCTTTCATAGTTTGACGTTCTACGTTGAACATCGACATTCAACATTCGACATTCCACGTTCTATGTTGAATGCTTGCATTCGACATTCAATGTTCTACGTTGAACATTGAAATTCGGTGTTTGGTGTTCTACGTTGAATGTCCCTCTACAATACTACACCCCAAATCCTCCAAACTCTCGAAGTGGTCAACGCTGGACTAAAACTATCGTAGATTAGACGGTTGGAATAGTTCCCGGGCATCCTCAGATCTACAACCTAGATTAACTTCGGGCTCTGGGACTTAGGGGAATTTTTCTCCCTTATGATGAATACTGAAATTCACCGAACTCATGAAGGATTCGAGGGGTTAACACCCATGCTCCTTCTCCAAATCCAACGTTCATGATGGACCTTGGATTCTCCTGAATGGATTTTGTTCGCTCATCTTCCAAATGAAAGCATCTTCGCTTTCGAGACTTAAATCTTTCTATCCTTCATGGGATTCATCAATTATGAAAGACTTAGGCGTTGGTGCGTGATTTGTGCTCTTTCTCCTAAGCTTAACATACTACTTCTCCCTAGAGACTCAAAATAGTTGGGAATGTTGACATGCATACGGGAAAACTAAGCCCAAGGTCAACGAACTCACGATTCATTTGCTTAAACTTAAGCCTCTACAAGGCCTAAGAATTTACACATACAAACCATATAGTTCCTTAATTTATTTAATACACAATCAAGAAAAAGATAAGGGAAAACAGTCTAACCATCAAGAAACCTGCACATCCCTGAAACATTCACTGGATATCCAACTTTATTTTATAGTTACAACTCAAATATACAGGGCATGAGAATACTTATCTATTTAATATTGTAGCCAACAAACTGACTATGGTTGTTCGCCTTTCCACCCAACCATAGGCTCATAGGAATTTATTCTTATCACTCTATCCACCCTCTCTCCTAGCCATAATATCACTAGGGAAATACGCCATTCCTCAGATGCCTTATCTCTATCACAACATCCCTGCAAGGTTTATCAGATGCTTCCCCAACATCAAGATCACATCCTTACTCTTTTCTTCTCCATGTCCACGTCATGTGTTCCTCTCTTTCCATGTGTTCTTGTCTATTGTCTCTCCTTCTCTCTAGAGATCCTCATACGTACGCCTCCTCCCCCACTTCTCCCTTGTCTCTATTTCTCTATATTTTTTCCCAAGGATGGTTCTCAACCTATCCTGTTTCCTTCTGTCAGAAGGAAACTCGGGTCAGCCTGGTTAGCCAGACCTTGTGGTACTTTGGGATGACATTCTTCAGTCAAAACATGCTTCCATCCATTGTGGTGGTTGATTATCCAATCACCAGTCCTTCCTTCATTAACTGATTCCTCTCCCTGGGATCCAGATGAGGCTTATTATCTCAACAAAGGGAATTTGGGTCATTTAAACTAATGAACCCTCTCCACGGTTTTCTCATTCTTTCCTCTAGTAATATAATGTCTAGTACTTCAAGGATTTACCCCCATAGTCATTAATTGGAAATCTAAATAATACATTTACATTGTTCCCATGCCATATCATGGTGATCATGATTAATAATTAATTACAAGCTAGGGGAAACATGGGTGTTACAATCCTCTTCCCCTTAAAATGGAACACTATCATTGGTGTTCTTTCTCATCAACACTTGTCATGCCTTTCTCATTCAGTTGCTTCAGAAGTCTTGACCTTATTTCTTGGTCAGGTCCTTTTCATACTCTTGGCCTTTGTCCCATGTCTTCAATAATTTTGGACAACAAGCATATTAATCACAATTTTCATGCGTAAACATTTTACTGTTGCATAAAATTCAATAAAATTTCATAACTTAGCACAATACTCATCTGTGAAGTTCATGGATTTGTATCCACATGGATATATTGTTTTTCTTGGCTCACTGTTTTTCCTGTACATACCCAATGTGTGCATGATCTCAACCAATAGTTTATAAGTATTATCAAAGTCTCCTCTTCCTTGTGGTCATTCACCTTCCAGGCCCAAGATCAGGCATCTTCTTATCTGCTATACGGTTCCTCAGGCGATCCATATCGCCTTGTCAAGGCTTTCTCGCACAAGAATAATTTCAAAGACTCCATTGAGCCTTACAGTCGAGGCATACCTCAGAATTTCTTTGCCAAGGCCTCCCTCTCGCTTGTGTTTCCACAACACAACATATTCTATGTGATCATGGCTTACTACGAGGTTATCATGTCTCAATAGTAGTATATTTCATTCTTTTCATCTTGAAAACCTTCATCTGTCCTCCCTAAACAGATATTTTTCACCTCACCTATATCATAGGTAAACAAAATTATGAGAAATTATCATCAATTTCAAATTCATAATTTTCTTGCAAATCTATTACCCACAGATCTCCGCATTCCCCAATTATTTTAAGATATGTTCCGCACAAGAACCCAATTCACAAGTATGGTACTTTCCTTCCCATATCAGTTTAGCTCAGTAGGAAATTGGTCTTCCTTATGGGCTTACAACACTTCCATATCCAAGACCTGTTTTCCTCCTGCAACTTCAAGATTCCTCAACTAAACCAATTGTTAGTTTTCATGCACATTTTATTTTGAAACGATGCATATTAGCAGTCCAAGTCATTTTCATCTATTCAAGGGTACAAAGAAAAAGGGAAGTATTATTATTTATGTAATCATCCTTTCAACATACTAAATTTTCCAAATGCAATTCAAATATTAAATGACTTTAATCAATGTGCCAATATTCATGGCCACATTCATACCCAATGCACCCTTGCATTGATTTTCAAGGTGCCACACTTGGTGACAAGAACTCTACTATGTTTTTTTGGATTTTAACCAACCTCTTCACCATATGGCTTATTCCTTCTTGTTCACTCTTACAACATGACTATGCTTTCTGCTACAGGTTGATCATGATCCCAAATTAGATCACATGAAACTAAATGTTTCTCTTGAATGCACCCAAGCATTCTTCCTTCATTAGTAACCAGGGTGCCAACACTCATGGCCACCCAATTTTCTCTTTTCTTTAACACCTATACAATTTAAGTAAAATATTGGAAGTCCATCCTTCCCTAAAGGAAAATCAGTTGTCTTATCTTTACGCAAACCTGCATTTCCTCGAAACAATTCCATGAAATGTGCTAACTATGAGCACATTTATTCCCCAATCTCTCTACAATGGTCATTGTACCCATGGTACTCTTTACTCATTCTTTTTCTTGAAAGTATTATAAATCATCCTTGATTGGCATAGACTTCCTTTCTCTATTGTTCATATTCTTCTATCTTGAATCTTACCCTGCTTGGGTAGCAATGGCATACAACAACCACTCAAAATTATTTACATATCATTAGGATAATGAAATATTTTCATAAGGGATTCTTACCAATTCCCTACATACCTCATGCCACATAGGTATGAACATTCGTATACCTTCTCTAACTACTAGCACCCTCTCTGATATTACTTCATCAATGGTTCTTTGTGGGGACTTTTAAAGTCCCTTCAATAATATTTTAACAACAACCTTTTCATAGTTATCATTTGCTTGAGGTTGTTAATCATTGGAAACTGTCTTTCTCAACAACTACAATTCATTTCTACACGTCATCCATCATACATATATATTAATGTTTAGGTAAAATGAAAATGCATGTATCATAGCATTTTAGTCAATAAAACATTTTTAGATATGTCCTAGCATATCTTTATACACTTCATCACATTATCCTCAATGTTTTCATGAGTGCAAGGCAACAATTCTCAATTGTTTCTATAGTCATGCAACCATCATCGCTAAGGTGTCAAACATTTACCTTTCATCATCACACCAGTTTCTCGTCCTAGAGAAAAAATAATATACAACAAGAAAAGAGTTAATATCTCTTCCATTTTCCAACTCCTTCTACACATCTTGGGATTTTCAGTCCAATTGAGTTATTTTCCCAGGGCCTATTGTCTTTATTTAACACAGTTTGACCAAGAATTTTCAATTAAATATGTTTATTTATTCATTCTCCCCCTTTTTCCTAGTTTCACTTGTTCCCACGACTGCTCTTATAAGTTTTACAACTCTATTAAACAATTCAGAGTTCTTGGGGTGAGAAAAGTGCTCCTCCTTTTCCCTTTCCTTGATTTTGAAATTTACTCCTTGTGGGGATCTTCCTGCTCTTTTCCTTGAGCATCCTTGGTTAGGCTTCACCCTAACCTTTTAGATACATCAACATGCTTTAAGAGGAAAAAAAATTGTTCACAAAGGATAATGAACATGTGCATACTCCATATCACCATTCAATTATCAGAATGGCCACCCTCATTTGTTAGTATTCCACTCATACATTTTGTTTTAAAATGAAATATGGAATTATTACATACATATATGTATGTATATATATAGGCCTATAACCCATTGCTCAATCTCTAACAATCATTAAGGTTGTGACTATGTTCTTCTGACAGAGTCCTTACATAGTTCCTTAAGAGGGAACTCCTTTAACATGCAACTTCCATATCACATATCCATCACTATCTGTGATGGCCTCAACCTCGAGTTAGCTTTAGTTGTGTACCAAATGTTCCATAGGGAATATAAATATGCATCTCTACTATGCATGCAGATCATGTATCTACACATATTCGTTGTTTTTTTAATCTCACATCCATGATGTACTTAACCATATGCATAATCATAAGCCTATGTGTAGTTTCCATATGTATGTTTCATAGCTCCCATACATATCTACGTTTAAAATTAGTCAACTCATGGTTTTTCACAATCATTTCCATGCGATCCTCAAAGGCATAATCATTTTTGCTCTAATTATGAAAACGAAGCATCCTTGCTCATTTACTCTTCCATTTATTTATACTACCCCTTCCTGAGGAAATGGAACACATTCTCCTCAAAATGTCATTCAAAATACAACTTTCATGACTCTTCAGAACAGAGTCAATAATGCATCCATGGTATTCATTAAATTTTTTCAAGTGCAATGCTTGCCTCACATTTCACTCATTTAGGCAATCACCTCATGCTTTTAATATACCTATACGCTCATACATGCACATCACTTGCACATTTAATATCATTCATACCTAATTGGTATTATTATCATTCTTCAAGTCAAGAAGCTTCACAATGCCTTAAATCCATGTACTCATGCATAATTAAACACAACTAAACATTCAACATGCAAGCCCATTGCTGGTATCTTTTCCCATTTCATTCATACCCATGGACATATCAGACTTCCAGATCCTCCTCCAAAGGATCTTCCAATCATTCTTATGACAATCCCCATAGGAATACTCATCACTGAGTTGATCTCTCTGTTGAGAACTTGTAGTCAATCTCACGACATCCACATGGAAGATGAATCAGACATGGTCATAGCTATGTTCCCTTTCTATACGATAACAACAAGTAAGAAAACACTCATGCATCAGCCTCCATAGAACATTACCCAACTTATAAATACAATCTGGGAAATTATACCATCCCAAGGTAACAGAATCAACCAATTTGGCTTCCAATTGGTCTTGGTCAACCGAGCCTTTCAATCAAGGAAATCCTTTTTACCTACTTATTGGGTTACCCCAAAAACCATTTTCATTCAGGTTGTTAACTCCCCTACTATTATCAGGTCATTATTGACCAATATAGACCAACAACAGATCTTACACTACCATTAACCATATGTTTAACTGATTCTATTGGCATGTTATATTCAGGAAACCATCATTGTATGCATCACAACATGCTCTCATATTTCATTTTCATGCCTAGACAAGTACTCATGCCAATACACATTTTGTACAACTATGAGCTCATAATCTATATTATATACCCATTTAACTTTTTCCCAACAGACTCAAAGGACTGCTCTTTATCTTTTTAAAATAGATTATGCCTATTGCAGGCTTCAACCAGTATAGGTCAAGTAAACTGACCCTACATAGTTTCATCAGTCCTCTGGTCATGAGGAGTTATATACACAGGGTTTATTCTTTTATACAACCAACCATCATAAATTTCAGATGCTCCAACTGCCCATGCTTAGAGGCAGTATTACAAACACCAGTTTATCCATTTTTGGGGCTTAAGCTACCCTTGACAAGACTCTGCCATTATTAGCCATTCATGTTCAGGGCTTATCCTAAGTTCTTATCAGCAAATTCCTACTTTTGTAGGGACATTCATTAATCCAACAAGCCACCAATTCTAATCCTTTTGTTTTTGTCATCATGCTAAGATTTATGTTGTAAAAATTTGAAAACAACAAAGGAGTTCCAATCGGAAATCCTTCTCCTCAAGGAGTCAACTGACATAATAAACAATCTCCCAAAGGTAGAATTACCTTTCAACAAGCTCCTCTCTTCCTTATTTAACTAGTCTCATGACTGTTCTCCAACCTATCTAGGTCGGTGTCTGAATCATGCTCTACTAGAGAGGGTAGGGCAGGGTGCCCTATCCCTTAAAATTTTCTGAGAAGGAAACTCACTTGACTCTTTCATGAGCCCAAGCAGGATAAGTTTTTTTTCCATGCTATGATAAGAATTTGTAACACACTTGACCCCTAAGTACCCATTCTAGCGATAGGGCATCATAATTTCATTTTCCTGATCCATCTCAAATCTTAGTTATGATATCTCCACTGAATTCCGCTCTCCACTATCTTTCTAAAAACTATCACCATGCTCGAATCCGAGCTCAGGATTGGGATATCTTCCCTTCCAAAGTTCTTTGGGGGTTAATAGTCATGGGCCACGTGGATCCAAATCATTCATATCACCCTGAATTCTTTGATATCCTGAATCTCCCCGCCCTTCTAGATCTATGGCAGATATCCATCCACCGTTAATTGACGGTGAATCCTTATCCTTGGGAATGCATGTGTCTAAGGAAAAATTCAACGTTCGACTCTTTTGGGTGCACATAGTTTAATGACCCAAATATCTTGGAGTACTTTTCTTCTGAAGTCCCATGGGCTTGCCACATGGATCTAGTCTTCAAGCCTTTCTACACCATACTATTCCAAATCCACCAGAGTGATAGAGTCCCAGACTTCTGAAGTCTCGATACTTCACCATTCACGTGGCCAAGCAGACACGTACTAGGGACTGACATGTAGTGAGGGCCAAGGGTGACATTTTCCCTTGTTAGGGGGTGAGACATGTCATGTTCCTCCAATCTCATGGTCAATATCTTTCCACATAGACCCCTCAATCTATGGTTTTCGTTACTTCAGAGATTCGACATTCAGGAGTTTCGCTATACAAACTCCCCATTTCTCCCGGAGTTGGTTAGCGCTAGGCTGACCACAGTCTAGATCTGTCATTTAGGGAGGATCCTAAAGGGTCCTGAGCTCCATGACTCACATCACTTTTTCGATTTGACGTTCGATATTTTTTGCAGTGTCACACCCCCAAATCCTCCAAAGTATCTAGTCTCTGGATTATAATATATGGCGACACATGTCCTTAACGATGGACAACTGAGATGGAATCTTCTTTTAATGATTTCTAGAGCCTTCACACTTTAATGAATCTTGTCCAACTTCCGCTAGAGTGTTGAGTCTATGGACTATGAGATATCCTTCCATGTGGATGAAACAAGTAATTTCTAGAGATGACACGTGGCAAGGTAGAGAGGACACGTCGCCCCTTTTAGTCGGTGACATGTGTCACGTGTTAATAGACCTATAGGTTCTACAAAACACCCAAATCTAGGTGACACATGGCACGTTGATCGAGGCTCCATGTCACTCCCCCTTTTTCCTTAATGCACACACACTCCCCGAAGTCCCAAAATATCTCCACGTGGCCTCGACCATTCGGTGATCGACGTTCGACATTTGGCACTTGAACGTTCGATGTTATACGTTGAAGGTCGATGTTCAGTGTTCAACGTTAGGTGTTCTACATTGAAATATGGTGTTCAACATTCGACATTCAAAGTTCTACATTCTATGTTGAAGGTCCCTCTACGATACTACACCCCAAATCCTCTAAACTCCCAAAGTGTTTAATGTCAGACTGACTATATCATAGATCCGATGGTTGGAATAGTTCCCAGGCATCCTCAAAACTACGACCCAGATTAAATTTGGGCTCTGAGACTTTGGAGGATCTGTCTCCCTTACAACGAATACTGAAATTCATCGAACTCACAAAGACTAAAGGAATCGAGGGGTTAATACCTGCGCTCCTTCTCCAAATCCAATGGTCGTGACAGACCTTATATCCTCCCAAACAGATCTCATCCTCTTGGCTTCCAAACAAAAGGATCTTCCCTTTCGAGACTTAAATCGTGTTATCCTTCCCGAGCTTCATCAATTTTGAAAGACTTAGGCGTTGGCACAGGATTTATTCTCTTTCTTCTGAGCTTAATATAATCATTCTCATAGGAGACTCAAAATAACTGGGAATGTTGACATGCATATGTGAAAACTGAGCCCAAGGTCGACGAACTCACGGTTCATTTGCTTAAACATTAGCCACTACAGGGCTTGATTATTTATGAATACAAACCATATAGTTCCTTACTTGCTTAAATACACAATCAAGAAAAAGATAGGAGAACACATTCTAACCATCAAGCAACATGCACATCCCTGAAACATTTACATGATATCCAAATTTATTTTATAGTTACATCTCCAATATACAGGGTATGAGAATACTTATCTATTTCAAATTGTAGTCAACTAACTGATTGTGGGTGTTCTCCTTTCGACCCAACCATAGGCTCAGACGAATTCATTCTTCTCACTCTACCCATGCTCGTGCTGAGCCATGATATCATTAGGGAAATTTTCCATTTCTCAGAGACCTTCCCTCTGTCAAAGCATCCCTACAATGTTTATCAGATGCTTCCCCAACATCAAGCTCACAACCTTCCTATTTTATTTTGCATGTACATGTCGCGCATTCCCCTCTGTGAATGCGTTCTCATCTAGTGTCTCTGCCACTCTTTGCAGAGCCTCGCGCATGTACCTCCTCCTCCCCTTCTCCCTTGTCTCTATTTATCTATATATTTTCCCCAAGATGGTTCTTAACATATCCTGTTTCCTTCTGTCAGAAGGAAACTTGGGTCATCCTGGTCTTCCAGACCTTTTGCTACTTCAGGATGGCATTCTTCAGTCATACGGTATACCTTGCTTCCATTCATGTGGGTGGTTGATTATCCAACCACCAGTCCTTCCTTCATTAAATGATTCCTCTCCTTGGGATCTGGATGGGGCTTATTATCTCAGCAAAGGGAATTTGGGTCATTTGAACTAATGAACCCTCTCCATAGTTTCCTCGTTCTTTCCTCTAGTGATATCATGGCTAGTACTTCAAGGCTTTACCCCCATAGTTAGTCATTCGAAATATAAATAATACATTTACATTGTTCCCATGTGATAGCATGATGATCATGATTAATGATAAATTACAAGCTAGGGGAAACAGGGGTATTACACTTAATGGAAACAAAAGACCATATTCACTTCATACCTTTACTTTCCAAAAAATAGTGGGTGTCAAACCTTTTAAAAAAATAGCCTGCGACAATTTCCAAAATTTTTGTACTGTGTAATATGCATCAACTTCGACACTTTTCCTACGACACTTTCTCCAAATTGTCGCACTCTGTAATATGTATCACCCACGAGACATTATAGAAATTTTAAATTTCGTAAGTGTGTCTACGACTGTGACACTATGTAAGAGGGACAACTTGCGACAATGTAATAAAACCTGTCCTAGGTCGATCCACTCCACTCAGCTCAGCTCAGTTAACCTACTTTGCTATCCAGGGATCTGATTCTCTTCTCCTTCATTCTCAGATCCTTCAACTCTGCACTCTGATACCACTTGTTGGGAAGCAGAAGCATAACATAGCATAAATAGGAAATAAATAGAGAACAACAATCAAACACATCAACCATCACACAATTGACATAGTGATTTATGTGGAAACCCAATACGGAGAAAAACCACGAGGCAATAATAATCGATATTCTTATTATTCAAGGGAGAATAACAATATCCAATCACAGGCATACAACCATCCTCTCCTCACACACTTCACTCCATAGTGTTGTGTCTTGTTCACACCTCTTTGGGTATGATCATATATATATAGCATCTATCAAACAATTAAATGGACTAATTACAATCTAATCCACTAGTTACACAACCTGTTTATTGAAAAGTGCATGCATGCACATTCTAAATTTAGCCAATGTGCATGCAACCACATGGGAAATTAGTTAGCACATTTTCGACAATGAACCCAAGAACCAAGAAAACCATGGTAGGAACATTTGATCATATTGGTTTTTTGGTATATAAAAATTTGGATGAAGGTTTGAAAATCAACCGATGTTAAGACGAATTACGGATAGGATGAAATTAACTAAATAATTTAATATATTTAAATTTTTTATTTTTAAAATATATTTCTTTAATTTTAGGAAGAGTTTCTATGTTTGTTGGAATATATTTAAATATTTAATTTTGATTTAAATGTTTAATTTAAATATTAAAGCTATGAGCTAATATTTTTAATTCATGATTTATAACTTATTTATATAAGATTATGTTGTTTCATCTACAATTTTGTGCTAAATATTTAAATGCTAAATTATATTTTTTGATACTAGTAATTTAATTTCTCCCTCATATTGATAAAAAAAATAAGGATGATTACATAATACATATGTGGGATGTGTTCCCTTATATGAAATGATATCTGTGCTGTTATATGAAATGTTATGCTTCAAATTTGTTTTTTTTTTCAAATTGTTTACGATGATAAATAAATGAATGTTATTATACCTGCCGCAGACATGGTATATAACAATTGATATGTCGTTGACAACATATTAACCCACGCGTTGACCAAAAAAATAATACTTTTTGAAAAAGTAATACATTACAAATAGTTTTTTTTTTTTTTTTAATTATTTGAAAATGTTTTGCGGTAATCTAATTGGTTATGAAAATGCACCCCTTATTGCAGAAGGGGCGGCGAGTCATAAATTATTAAATATACTAACCGCGTATCTTTATAGGCACCTTGAGCTCCAGTAAATTCGGCTGGTTGACAAATATTTATTTTGAAGCACCTTATATTATTCATATCTGTGTGTGCAATTATGAATATGAACTGGTGCTCTTCAATTCCATCCAAATCTGTACTGACGAACGGAGCAAGCTTAACTCAGGGGTACCAAAGGGCCAAAAGAGAGAATCCTATAAGGTAGAGTGACTGGCCCAACCGAACTTGCCTTCATTACAGTGGTAATTTCAGTTCAGAGAGTGGGCGTATCAAGCAAGATTTGTGATGGATTCAAACCGGCATAGCTGGAACTTATCCTTTCAGAGATAGCAGCTGAAGGATTCGTGAGAAGAGCCACCTTCAACCCTTACTGGGACCGTATGAATCGAGACTGAATCGATGGGAAAAATCGATTCGGAACATATGCTATGCCTCTTCTCCGGATTTGACTATGCCTCTTCTCCGGATTGAGCAGTTCCATTTCCAATACTTATTCAATAGAAATCAATAAAAATTCTACCAAATTTATTAGGGATTTTGTAAATTGATGGTCTCCATCAATCCTTGTTCAATTCCCATGGGGGATGACTTTGATGGTACTAGTGTGAGAACTTGTACATATGGGGCCCGCATCAAAATCTCTTGTGTGTGTTGTAAAAAAAGAAGAAGTTATAATTTCATTTTATTGATGAAATCTTTAAATATGGAATTTTATTTAAGAAGTTTTAGCCATTTTAAAACTATAAATTTGATTACTATACATTTGATTATAAGATCTCCAAAAAACAAAAAAGAAAATATGATTTTGGATATGTGAAAAAAACATGTCAGGAAATGAGATACACTTCCACACTAATCCTAGTAGGAGAGAAGAAGAATTAAATCAATAATGTAAATGGAAAAGAAATTACAAAACACATAAATATTTTATCCTAGAAAGACAAATCGGGAAAACCAACATTCCTTGAGTGTTCTTCTCTCTTGTTGTCTTATTCAATCTCAATAAAAGTTTACATGTCTAACATTGTTCGACACCTAAGACACAATTGACATCATACCCTCTTACTTATGCAAGAACAACCCTGTAGCCAATCTGGCTTACATCTACATGAACAACAACCTCTAAATTACAGACTCTTGGCGATTATCCATTCATCATATAAAGATTCAGGATTATCCTTTACAACCTTACAACACGCCTCTCTATATGATTCACAGGAGGAAAAACACTAAAGACATGCCCCCCAAAAACGGTTACAGATCCATGCAGATCATTGGCTACAATTCTCGTGAATCTCGAGATTTTGTTAAAGTTGACTCCAAGTTGGATAACGATTCAAATACTAGTCGAACTTCATTTGTTCTTTAGTTAGTTTCCATATGCCCGCATGTCAACCTCTTGTTGGTTGATCTTTTCAACTTGATGTTGATTCCTTTACCATGTCGAACGACCTCGACCTTCGACTTCGACTTTACCCAGTCGACTAAACTCGACCTTCGACTTATTTTCGATCTACCTCGACCCTCGAGCTAGTGTCTATCCACCTCGACTTCGACCGTTAGTCGATCCAACTTGACTAGACTTTCACTAAAAATAATATAACAACCCAACAAATCACCCTACTAAAAAGGATTTAAAAAATAAATAAAAAAACACAATTTTGGATATGTGAAAAAATAACCCCACTAAAAAAGGAAAGAGATAATTATGGTGTCCTTATACAACACCCATCACTACTTAATAAAACAATTCCTTGATTTTCCTACCTTCTTTTCATTTTTCAAACTCACACTACGAGAAAAAAATACCATAATTTTATTCTTAACTTGACTAGTAAAAATTACCCAAATTTATGATAATTTGACTTATATGAATTTCCCTCAATAATGATTGCCAGGTCTAACCATAAAATTTCACTTAAATATAAATTATGAAAATGAAACCATAACATTTTCATGATTTCAAACTATCCCATCATACTTATGAGGAAAATCAATGATTCATGATATTACAAATGAACACGCAACATCTGAGATTTGTCTTAGGAAGCCATTATAGAAAGGCCCAATCATGCGAGGTTGGTGTTCTTTCATTTTAGAATTTTGTTTGGCAGTGTTATAAGACATAGTTTCGATGTGTTGTTATAAAGTTTTTGACAATGAGTATAATGTTCATATTGTTAGGATTAAGAACCCATAAATATTTAAATATCAACATAAAATTAATATGGAGACAAAGTTTTACGTGGTAAAATCATGACACTTTGTTAGGGAAACATTTATGGGGAAAAGTATTGGTATGTTATTGTTCAACGAGATTAAAACTTACATATGCTTCTTGGGGATTCATATATATATATAATTATCTACAATGTAGGCTGACACCATTGCATTAATTCAAGAACTTCCTCCATTATACCAGTTCAAGAACTACCTCCATTACATCGGTTGAAGAACCGCCTCCACCTTTACACCAACTTACCTGTTACCTTGTCCAAGCCCATTCATCACCTTTTTTTCAAGCCCAAAGAAGCCAAACACCACCACATCTTCTCTAATGGAACTGTTTTTTTGAAAATTTCTGCACAATTTTCGTGAGTTTGAACTTTATAAAGACCTACTCCACCTCCCTCGACAACATGTCTTACAAAATGGTATTTAAATACAATATGTTGTGTCTTATTTTGATAAGATGGATTTCTATCCAAATAAAAAACACTTTGACTATCACAGAAGAAATTTATCTTATCCTGAACTTTTCCAAACTCACCTAATACTTCCTATAACCAAATTGGTTCCTTGCACGCATGTGAGGAAACTATATATTTTTCCTTAGTAGTGGATAAAGAAACTTTTTTTTCAAGATTTTAAATCCAACAAATAGATCCTCCTACAAGAGTAAAGACATAAACTTAAGTAGATCTCCTTTTTTCCAAATCATCTACAAAATCTAAATCAACATATACATAGACTAAATCACTGCAATCATTATAGGTGATACAATAATAAATTTTGCCTCTAAGATACTAAAGCGCCCATTTCAGTTTGCCCAATGTTTTTGACCTAGCTTTTCCATATATCTATTGACAACACTAATTTCTCATGAAATATTAGGTATTATACATGTCATCACATACATTAAACTTAATACTACACTAGCATACAATACACGAGACATATAATTCTTATATTCTTTATTACTAGGACATAAACCTAAAGAAATCTTAAAATGGGAATCCAAAGGGATATTTTTTGGTTTCAAATTATTGATACCGAATGTTAGAAACATATTCTCCACATTCTTCTGGTGTGAAACTAAAAGATTATCATGTTTCTTGTCTCTATGTATTTCAATGCCCAATATTTGTTATGTTGCTCCTAGATCCTTCATATAAAATTCTTATCCAACTAATCCTTTAACCTACTGATATCAACCATTATTTTTCTTGCAAAAAACATATCATAAACATATAGCACGAAGATAATGAATATTCCATTTTCTAAAATTTTAAAGTAAGCACAATGGCTATACTCAGTTCTTGTAAAATTTTGTTCATCATGAAGGAATCAAACTTCCTGTACCATTTCCTAGGAGATTACTTCATTCCATACAATGACTTCTTGAGTTTTCAAAAATATATTCTTTTTTAATCCTAAACAAAACCTTTTGCTTGTTCAATATATATCTCCTCATCCAAATCTCCAAGTAAAAATATTTTTTTAACATCTAGCTACTCTAACTCAAGATTGAGTAAAGAAACTATTTGCTAACACGACTCAAATTGAAACACAATTAACAACCGATGAATTTTTTTTATGAAAATGAATACTTTCATTTGAGAATTTCCTTTTTTCACCATTCTTTATTTTTACCTTTCAAATTTATCATGAACACCATTTTTCAGTTTGTAGACCCACTTGCAACCAACAACTTTTGTACCCTTTGAGATTTCTACCATGTCCCATATTTTATTCTTGTCCAAGGCATCCATTTATTATTTCATTGGTGTTAACCATTTATCACTTTCAATACTATCCATCGCTTCCTAGTAACAAAAAGGACCCTCTTCATTAGAAATCAAAGAAACAAATGAAGTATAATATTCATACCTCTTAGGAGGATCTCTGACTCTTGTACATATCCCTAGAGTTGGTTGTGGAATTTCCACATTTTCCTATATGTTTTTCTTCATTGTCATATATGTCCTAATAATCTTCTTCATTCTCCTTATCTTTTGTACATGGTTGAGTTTCCAACTGAATTTATTGATTTTGAGGTATGTGTTCCTATTTCAGTTCAATTTATATTATGTCTGATTTTATGGGAGAAGGTTCATCAAATACTACATATCTTTTGATGATGAGTTTGTGAGAAGTAGGATCCCACAATCTGTAACCCTTAACTTCATCACCATAACCAACAAATATGTGCTTATTTTATCTAGGGTCTAACTTAGAATGTCGATATTTAGAAACAAGGGCATAAGTGTCACAAAAAAATAAAATCAAATTTGAATAATCAAATGAATTCCATTTCTATACCTCTCGAGAATATTACAATCTATTGCAACTAATGGTGACCGATTTACTAGATAGCAAGTCATAGTGACTTCTTCTTCCCGCAACTATTGTGGCATCTTGGCATTACTTAGGATGTTCCTTTCTCTCTGTACAAGAGTATTATTCATGCATTCAACCATACCATTTTTATGGGGAGTGTAAATTATGGTTTTATGTCTTTTTATCCTAGCATCCTTGCAACATTTTTCAAATTCCAAATATGTTAACTCACCTCCATTGTTTGTTCTTAAACACTTAATTGTCATGCTAGTTATCTTTTCAACTAAATCTCTATATTCCTTAATTACGTCAAACACACAAGATTTTGTTTTTAGAATATCGACCCACACCTTTCTGGAGTAATAATCTATAAATGTCACAAAATTTAATTATCCTACAAAAGAATCTATTGTGGATGGGCCCTAAACATCTAAACGGATATAAGAGCATGTTCACGAAGTTGATGGACAAAAAAGTGGCAATGGGGTGAGAATGAGCATGTTCATGCAAGAATACATGCACAGTTTTAGAATGCACACATGTTCCTAATGTGATAGCCTCAACAAACCCCGAACCTATACCCAGGATGCCACATATGCTCCTTAGCACAAACACATGCACATTCTTAAGAATACATACATGTTCTTGTTGGGCCTGATCAAAAGGGCCCACAAAATTTGTTTCCCCCCTTTCTACCATCACACCACACGTTTGAGAAAACATTGAGCCAATTGAATGCTTGGAATTTTCTAATGAAGTGTCTAAAGGATCCTAATTCCATCTCTGAGGTAATCCATGTATTTATTCTCATTCAATTTCTTGTTTTTTTTCATTTCCTAAACTATTTAAATTCATGATTCGTGATTTTTGTACATTTCAAAGTCAATTTAAAAAATCAATCTAAATTATACAAATAACATTATTAAATTGAAACACACTAGTTAACATGGAACTTGGAGACAACCAAAAATTGACACAATCACATGAAGGGATAACAAACCCGAATCGACAACCGATAAATTTAAACATGGAAATTGATCAAGGATTTATCTCTCTTTGATCAATTTTACAAGACCTAAGGAGTACTAGAGAGGCCAACCAATTTTCATTAGCCACTTCCTTGGACACCATTGTATCATACATTGCAAGTTCTCAAGGGAAATTAAGCAATATTTTTTATTACATGGATAGGATGTTTGAGAAGTATAGGATTGGCATAGATAAAAACCAAGTGAGAAACTTGAATATCACAAAACAAGAATCCATGTCCTTATTCATTGATCCTAGAATGGAACTATATCCACTAGTCACAAAGAGATGTATTTGTATGGATTGTTGCATCCACCAAAAAATTAAGGATAATTGGAACGACATGTGGTTTATAGAGTTTGAAAAACATCATTGCAATAACAAAGAGATTCCCCTATATTTCCTCCAAAAATTATGGGTGGATTTTATATTGGGTCACCATGTAAACTACTTTGACATTGGTGACCTCTAAGGGGTGGGTCATGGGTCTACATAGAAAATAGAGAATGCTAGGTGTGACCTAGTTCTAGGTCCTCATCCTTCTGGGTGAAGGCATAACCCATTTGATCAAAATCCTCTTATGATGGAAGGAATCATGTAGATAAATTTATCGATATCATCCTTGACTTAGAGCCTAGTGTAGCACGGGAGTTTTGTAGCACTATCTCAGTAAGAGGTGCATATAAGTGACATTTTTAGAGGGGTTGGAAATTTAGACCCTAGAGTAGAGTGCAACCAAGAGAGTGTGTTGGAAATATTCTTGTCATTTTTGTCAAATACAAGAGGAGCCTATAGATTTGCAATATAAATATTGAAATAATATAGATGTCCAAGATAAAGATTGCAATATGGAGATTGTTGAAAGTATTACTTAATTGAATTTTTGATGATTAGTTTGGATACCCTATATTTGAAGAAATTTTCACCATTCATACCTATATCAAATAGGAGCACATATTATATCGTTGGAAAGATTATTTAGATACCTTTCCAATGGTATATGGAATTCCCTATAACTCCCTAGGAATGAGGAGATAATAGTTTTTCCATCCAACAACTCATATATAAAATTGAGGTAAGATCAACCAATATTTACAGGTCGGTCTTGAAAGTAGGAGAATAATTACTATAAATACAAGATAGATCTCCACATTGGTAGAAAAACCAAGAAATAAATCAAGTATGAGGTACACAAAAGTGATCTATGGTGTGCTAAAGGACTTGGAGTGTCTTTTTGTGATCTAAAGGTGTGGGAAAGGAGTCTAAGATATTTTCTTGAGGTTTTTCTTATTCTCATGGTCCTCTATGAAGGACTGAAGGTCTATGATTTTGTTATGTGTATTGTTTTTAGGTTGTTATTTTGTCTTCATTGTATGTTTCCATCAATGGATGTTTCTGTTGGTGATTTCATTGTAGGAATCATGATATGAGGCTCACTAAGGCATGAAAGCTACATGTGACTAAGGTTTGAATGATTTTCTATGGAATGAAGCATGCATGTGAAGTTAGAAGCAATCTACGTATGAATATATTGGATTGGTGTCTATACATATCTTGTTGAGTTGGTTCTCAAGTGAAAGGATTGGTATCTCCAACAGGTTGGTGCTTTCAAATATCATTAGAGTTGGTTGGTTCCTATAAGTGATGTTCAATTGGTGCTCGGTTGAGGATATTGGTCTCTCCAGTACGTTGGTGCCTACATATTGTTGAGTTTGTGCTCGCTTAAGTATATTGGTGTCTCTAGTAGGTTGGTGCCTACAATATTTGTAATAGTAGGTTGGTTCTGGCATGAATTTATAAATATAAGTTTTATGGTTTTCCCCTGATTAAGTTTCCATGTTAAACTCTATGCATTATGATTTGAGTTCATATTTGATTATTCTTTATCATTTAATGAATGATTTATAAATGGTTAAATAAATTAAAATGTATCTTATACTTATTCATCCCCACCTCTCAATATAATCATAAGTTCAACCATTTGTATCAGAGAAGGTTCCTTTAGAAACAATTTAATTAGTGGAAGGCATATCTTGAGCACATATGGATTTTAAGGAAGGTATACCTACAAACATATATACTTTGTTATATGGAAAAAACTATGCAACGTTAAGTATAATAAGCAAGGTACATTTGTAGGACCTTGGGTTTGGTATTTGGGAATCAATCACAATAGGTTATACAGATGAAGATAGGAAGGAGTCAACTGAAAACAATGAAAAAACAATAGAGTTCATATACAATGGGGTACTAGAAAATGAGATTGTCAAGGTAATGAAGTGTACAACAACTAAACAAATTTGAGACAATATATAAAGAATTTATGAAGAGAGATCCAGTCAAGAGATATCTCATGATTTCTCCTACTGTGAGTTAGAGACAGAAGAAGTAGAAGTTATGAGAAAGCTAAAAGGAGGATCTGGAAAATTCAAAGAAAGGGAAGATAGAGATGATAAATAAGAACATCTCTCCATAACCATGGAAACAAAACCCTGCAATGAAGAAAATGAAGATGATCATAAATAAAATGAATATTCAGAAGAAGAATACATTAATAGGAAAGTGAATCTTGAAGCAGAACTTGTTAGTTCCATAGAATAAATAGATAAACTCGGGAAAGAGAATATAAAGTGGAAGAAGCAATTGTATAAACATGAAAATAAGGATAATGATCTTGAAGAAACATAGAATATAGTTACTATCTTGAAGACTCTACTAAAAGAGGTAAAGAGGATAGCATAAGTGGTGAGAAGCCAACTAAAACAAAAGGAATAAAAATGTGAGAACCTAGAAGCTAAATTGTCTCCTTAATAGAGGAACTAGAGAAAACAACTAATCATTTGAATAGAAGCTTGAAGTTTTGAAAGAGTACTGAAATATTAGATAATGTGCTTATTTTAAAAAGGTCACCATTCATCAAGACAGGTCTCGGCTATGATGATTAAAAAAATAGCACTAAGGGAGATGCACGCATTAAAGTCACAAAGCCATCATAAAAATAAAATGAACAAAATCCAAAAAGCTATGATAATATTCTCAAAGGCTCCACCAACAATGAAACCAAAAATAGGAAAGGAAATGATGACCAATATAAATTCGATTCTTCTCACAAGAACAATAAGAATGATTTCAGAAGAGTTTTTCCACCACAAAGACCTTTCACAAACTACTACCAAAATCTCTTTCTTGGCTATTTTTTTCTTGCAATAATTATGGACATAAAGTAATAGACTGTAGAGCTTATGCAAGAAGTGATCATTTGAGATATAGAAATAGAGGTTGTTATAATACCCAAAAGGATGATTATGTGAGCAACAAAACCAAAAGTTATCATGGGTTTTCTAATAGAAACGACAATTCATTTGCTCCTTTACTTTATACTCAGGGTTATAAGTGAAATAAATAGGGGAACATAGCACATGAATTTAGAATAAAAATAATTAATTCTCCTAAACAAAACAATGAATATTTTTATTTTACCAATCATAGAGAAGAATAGATAGAGGTGTGGAAAGGAAGCAAGATGAACAAAATAAGGAAGAATGTGGACTTTAAATTTGTGCTCAAAATGAAGGGAACCAATTGTACATTGATAGTGGATGTTCAAAACATATGACAAGGCACCATACTAAGTTTATTTCCTTGAAGGAAGAAAACGAAGGAAGTGTTACATTTGAAGATAAGGATTCTATAAGGATAGTTGGAAAAGGTATTGTTAGTCTTGATAACGAAAAGAATAAGACACATAATGTATTGTATGTTGAAGTGTTAAAGCATAAAAAGATGAAAACAAAAGTGCGCAACAGGATCGAAGGATGAAAGGATCAATGGAATATAGAACGGTTAATGGCACATAAGAGAATCTTTTGGGTTCTTTGAACCAGTGCGAGGAACAATGCACTGGAGTGTGTTGAGGAAAAACTAGTGCAACGAAATGGATTGGGACATATTATGTGGAATATTTCATAGTGGAAACTCTGCAAGAAACCTTGATCCATTGCGACAAATGGTATAGTAGATTGTAATGAAACAAATCCCTTGTGATGAGCGATAGAGTGGGATATGATGGGATGAAAAAAGCGACTAGGTGAGCACATTGCAGGGTATGTGCAATAGGATGAAGACTTGTGACACAATATTTGGGATCTTATTTTGTCTGTGTAGTAGATGATATATAGACTAGAACCTGAATTGTTATGCCATTCATGAGGAGATTCTATAATAAGAGTAAGTTCTATTATTAGAGATGAGTTGGAGCTCATTTGTAGGAAGATTTGGTCTCTTTGATTTAGTCAAAGAATGTCCAGTTGTAACTGGATTTTGATTTGGTCAATATTTGTCCACAATGTAATTGTCATGCATCCACATACTTTATTTAGATATAAGTGTAGCTGACATGAGTTTGATCTAGTCAAAATATGTCCACAATATAATTTTCATGTGTCCACATACTTTATTTAGATATAAGTGTAACTAACAAGAGTTTTATCTATCAAAATATGTCGACAATGTAATTTTTGTCCATCCATATACAAGAAGAGGAAATCAAGAAAAAACATTATAAATAAGGATGCTCTTTGTTCAATTAGTATGTGACTCAAAAAAGAAGAAAAAGGACACATAATTGTTCAACGAAACTGAAATGAAGACATATCAGATTATTTTTTGTAGATAAAGGTCCAATCCTGTAATAATATTTTTAAACTGAATTTAGGATAGCAGGGTGGTGCAAGGGTGATTTGAATATCACTTAGGATTGGTGTGCTCATTATCTATGACATATTGGTTCCTAAGAGGATTTGTGTCCCCATTATGTGTGATAGGTTGGTTCCTGAGAGGATTGATGTACTCATTATCTAAGACAAGTTGGTTCCTGAGAGGATTGGTGTCCTCATTGTTTGCAGCTGGTTGGTTCTTGAGAGTATTGGTGTCCTCATCTATGACAGGTGGGTGCCTATCATTCTGAAAAATTGTAAATTGTAAGTTGGTTCTTGTAGAAGAAAATAAAGAATGATGTTATGTGGTTTTCTCATGCATTGAGTTTCCATGTAAAATTATGGTGTAATTTGTTTTCTGTGTTTTGTTTTGTGTTATGCATCTATTCTTGATTAAGTAATCACTTATAAATAACCTTGATTTATTGAAAGGAAATACAAGTGAAAAATGTTATTCAATATTGATTCACCCCCTCACTCTCAGTATTGCTATAAATTATAACAATTGGTATCAGAGATAGGTTCCTTCAATAACAACCTAATAGATGGAAGGATGTTCAAACATAAAGTATGTCAAGTTAATATTTTTTTCCTTCTTCAACCAGACCTCCTCTATTGAATGTAACAATTTTTTCTTTTCAAAAAATCAGAATGAATACCTACCTGATGCCTCCTGGTATTGAAATCTGGAAGATTGTGGTAGATTGTTATAAAATCCCAACTACTCTTCCAACTGATGAAGCTTGTAAGAAAAATTACTATAGTAATGAAAGATATATGAATTCCATCCAAGGAGGACTTGCATATTTTTTTTTGTCGGAGTAATGTAGTTTGAATATGCAAAGGAAATATGGGAAAAACTAGTAAACAATTATGAAGGAGACAAGAAATTAAAGTTGGCAAAACTTCAATCTTACATAATGCAGTTTGAAATCCTAAGAAGGAGTGAAGATGAAAATTTTGTGGGTTTCTTTATCAGAGTAGATGATATTGTAATCACTATGAAAGGGCTAGGTGAGAATTTTGAAGAATCTATAATAGTTCAAAAGGTATTGAGATCTCTTCCCTCAATATTTGATGCAAATGTTTCTTCTATATAAGAAATGCATGGACTAGATAAAATGGCCATGGAAAGACTGCATGGAATTTTAACTTCTTATGTGATGAGGAATAGGAAATAATAACAAGATCTAAATCACACAGTCTTCAAGTCATCATTCAAATCATCAACATCCCAAAATCATGATTCATCAAAACACTTCTAAGACGAAGAGAAAGCTAACTTTGTAAGGAAAATAAAGAGGGGATCGGGAAAATATAAAGGTATGTTACCATTGAAATTCTTTCACTATGGTAATGTTTTTCATTTTGCATCTAAATGTCCCTTCAAAGAAAAAAACACTAATGAAAAAGAAAGAAAAGGAAAGGATAAACCTAGACAGTCTAAAAAGAAAAAAATATTTTGAAAGGAACAATATTTATTCAAAAGAGGATAGAAGTGGCTCTTCAGAGACTGAAGAAGAAGAATATGATCCAGGTACAACTCAACATGAAAAAATTTGCATGGCTTTGGAGAAACACAAATCTGATCAAGAAAAAAATGACATAGAAGAATGTGACGTTGTAATAGACATCAAAAGAAGAACTCATTAGTGCTCGAGAGGAAATCTCATAACTCAAGAAAAAGAATAGACTAAGAAAAGAAAAATTACAATTTTATAAATAAAAATACAATCAGATCAGTGAAGATATAATCATCTTAAAAATTCAGCTAGAAAAGGCCAAAAGAAGGGAAGAAATATTGATGAATCGGATAAATGAAAAGGAGAATATCTATGAAAAATTAGAAGTAGAAATAATATCCTCAAGAAAATATCTAGAGAAGTGCAAGACTAAAATCAAATTAATAAAAGGAGTTGAAACTCTAGATAACATTCTTAGCAATCAAAGATCACCACATGACAAGACATGGCTAGGGTATAAGGAAAGTCTGAAAATAGTCATGGGTGAATCAAGCACTAGCTTGTCAACTAGTGAGAAGCCTACAAGTTATGCAAATGCTCTAAAGGGAAACAATAGTCATCCTAACAAATACAAATATGATAATAATAAGTAGTCATAACTGGATCACCCCAAATATGCAAACAAATATGAATAAAAGAAGCAATGGGTGCCTGAATCTTATCAAGATGATAAACAAAGAACAATTCCTACAAGTAATTTTTTCATTCCAAGGCATCTGAATTTTTTCTATGGATATTTTTTCTCTTGTGGAAACTTTGGAAATAAGGTTGTGAGTTACATGACTTTTAGACATAACATAAATGTAGAAATGAGATTCATTAAACCTTGAATGGATATGTATCAAAATTCTTTCTACCCTCTAATAAATGACCTTGAATGCCACATATGCAATAATTTCAGACACAATGCAAGTGAATGAAGAAGAAATATGCCTCCTATCTATAAGCAAGACAAACAAGAATATTTTACCAGGGTTTGGAGGAAGAAAAATAAAAACAAAGAAAATTGTGGACTGGCTCTATATGCCAGAAATCAAGAAAATCAATGGAATATTGACAATGGATTCCCCAAGCACATGACAGGAGAAAAGAGATATTTTGAATTCCTAACTCAAGAAAAAAATGGTAGTGTTATTTTGGAAACAATGCTCCTACTAGAATTAGAGGAAAAGGAGTTGTTGTACTAGATGAAGATAAGAAGGGAAATACCAAAGAAAAAAATGTGTTGTATGTAGATGGTCTAAAACATAACTTTTTGAGCGTAAGTCAAATGTCTGACCAACAAAAAAATGTTCTCTTTCATTCAAACGTTGTAAACTAATAGATGCAAATACAGGAAAGATTGTTGTCAAGGAAGTCAGAACTTTAGGAAATGTGTATGTTCTATAAGAAGGAAAAGAAAAATGTTGCATTGGTAAAATTGATGAGAGATGGATTTGGCACAAAATACTAATCCATATTATTTTTAATCATCTTGTTAATCTAGGAAGAAAAGATGATGTGAGAAATATGCCCAAAATTTCCAAAACATACAATATTGTTTGTAAATCGTGGTTGTTTGGAAAGAAGTAAGGAGTTCAATTTAAGGAAAGAGAACACTCCGCCACTCAACCTCTTGAGTTGATTCATACATATATCTATGGCTCCATTAGTACACAATGACCTTCAAGTCAAATATATTTCATTTTTTTTTATTGATGATTATACCATAATGACTTGGGTTGGATTGTTGAAGCATAAATTTGAGGCTTTTGAAAAATTCAAAACATTCAAAGAATAGGTAGAAAATGAAATGGATTTAAAAATCAAGTGTCTAAGATCATATAGAGGAGGAGAATTCACGTCTGATGAATTCAACAATTATTGTGAAAAGCATGGGATCAAGAGATAGTTTGTTATTCCCATAACCACTCAACAGAATGGAGTAGTAGAAAGGATGAACATAATAGTTCAATAAATAGTCAGGGCCATCGTTGATGAATCAGAAGTACCTAAAACCTTTTGAGGAGAATCTTCTCAAATTGTTGTTAATTTTCTCAACAAACAACACATAAGAGTAAATAGTGATAAAACCCCTTATGAGCTATGGCATGGAAGAGCAACATCAATAAAACACTTCAATGTTTTTGAAAGAAAATTATACATTAAAACAAATGAAGATAGCTTAGGTTAGTTCAAAAACATCATCCATAAAGTCAAATTCTTGGAAACAAGGAAGAAAGTACACAAACTAGAAGAAAACGTATAGATACATCTAGTTCTCCAAATTTTTCACTATTGTCCATGAGTGAACCACAAAAGTTTACGCAAGCATGTCATAATGACCAGTGGGTAAAATCCATGAATGAAGAACTTGACCAAGTAGAGAAAAACAAGACGTGGGATCTCGTTCCATGACAAAATCACAAGAATGTAATTGGCACTAAATGGTTATACAGAAACAAATTAAAAGAAGATGGAAATATAGTTAGAAACAAGGCCAGATTGATATGAAAAGGGTTTTCTCAAGTCAAAGGAGTGGACTTTCAATAAACATTTTCCTCTGTTGCAAGAATTGAAGATATTAGGATGTGTTTAGGTTTTGCATCCTAAATACAATTCAAAGTATACCAGATGGATTTCAAATAAACATTTTTGAATGGTTACCTTGAGAAAGAAGTTTATGTGGAACAACCATAAGGTTTTCTACTAACTAAAAAAAAGTATTATGTGTGTTGATTAAAGAAATCCGTGTATGGGATAAAATAGGCTCCAAGATCTTGGTGTTGCAAACTCAACGAGTATATGCACTAGCAAGGTTTTTAAAAGGGAATAGTTGGTAGAAAGTTGTACATCAAGGATGAAGGTAATGACCTTTTAATTATTGTAGTATATGTTGATGATATTATTTTAGTAGTAACATTAAACTAATGAGTAAGGATTTTGCAACTGAAATGTAGAAAGAGTTTGAGATGTCCATGTTAGGAGAAATCTCCTTTTTTCTTGGTCTACAAATTCATCAATAAGAAACAATAATTTTCATTTCTCAAAGAAATATTGAAGAAGTTTGGCATGGAAAACTGTGCACCAATGAGAACTCCTATGGCTACTAGTATAAAACTCGACAAAGATGATGATTCTCTAGAAATAGATCAAACCATGTACATGTCTATGATAGGAAACTTAATATATCTCATACCTTTAACACCTGACATCTTCCAAGTAGCTGGTTTGGTAGGACGATTTCAAGGAAATCCTAAGGAAACTCATGTTATTGTAGTTAAAAGAATATTTAGATACTTTCAAGGCACTATTTATTATGGCTTATGGTATCCAAAAGACACAAAGCTCATTCACAAATCCTTTACTGCTGCAGACTAGGTAGGAAGTATTGATGATAGAAAAAGCACCAATGGAGGTGCATTTTTCCTTAACAGTTTTTTAGCATCCTTGCTCAACAAGAAACAAACATTTATTTTTATCTCTACAGCTGAAGACGAATATATATCCACAACATCCTATTGTACTCAAGTGTTTTGGATTAAACACAATCTCAAATATATTCAAGATCCTTGTGAATAACCTATCAACATAACATGTGATAATACCAGTGCTATTAATCTCTCTAAAAACCCTATTCAACACTCTAAGAATAATCATATACCAATTAAATATCATTTTCTCTGTGAGCAAGTTCAAGATCAGATAGTCAAATCAGAGTATGTTCCCTCCAAAGAGTAGATTGCAGATATTATTACCAATCCATTACCTAGAAAACCATTTGAGTATCTCATATAGATGTTCGGGGTGATCTTGTATTCCTTTCTTCAGTAAAGAACATAGTTCACTAGTTCGAAAAGTACCCCACTCGTTGTTGTATCAAGGATAATTTTTGTTTTGTGGAGATGTGTGCAATTGAAGTTTGCAATGGATATCAATTATATTTTGTTTAATGATGGTTATGTGCGTGCAAAGACACTTGCAGGAAAGAATATCAAAAGAATCTCTCTACAATTGTTGTAAAAGGGGGAGAATAACAAAATCTCGATGTTGATGCACATTGAAAGGGGGAGAAATTTAGCATATTGGTTTGGAAACCACACACATTGAAAGGGGGTGTATCTCAACATAAAGGCCACTACATGGTCAGTCACCTTTTAGAATAGAGATGAAAGATATTTTGGTTACCATCAATGAAAAAGGGGGATTGTTTTGCACATATGTTGTCATTGATGCCAAATTGGTCATGGACATGGTCAGTTATAGCACAATAACAAATGGAAGAAGTTCATGAAAGGATCAATGGTGCATAATAGGATCAATGGTTCATAAATTATGGCACAAAGTATAATGCACAGACATATAAATTCATGAAAGGATGAAAAAAAAGTGTTCACCACGATCAAAGGATGAAAGGATCAATGGAATAGATAATAGTCATTGGAACAGAAGAAAATATGCAAGGTGCTTTGAACCAGTGTGATGAATGGTGCATTTGAGTGTGCCATGATGAAACTAGTGTTATGGAATGGAATGCGACAGATTATGTTGAAGATTGCGTAGTAGAAACTATGAAGGGAACCTTGATCCAGTGCAACAAATGGCATGATAGAGTGTGACGAAACAAATCTTGTGTGAAAAGTGACAGAGTGCAATGAAATGGGATGAACAGAGTGACTTGGTGAGCACATGATTGCATGGTAAGTGTGACATGATGAAGAATTGTTTCTTGAGATTTGGGTTCTTATTCATTCTACGCAATAGATGCTCTATAGACCAGAACATGAGTTGTTGTGTCATTCGTGAGGATATGATATGATAAGACTAAGTTATGTTTCTTGATATGATTTGGATATTATTCATAGGAATATTTGGTTTGTTTGATTTAGTCAAAGAATGTCCACCTTTAAATGGATTTTGATCTGGTCAAGGTTTATCCATAATGTAATTGTCATGCGTTGACACACTTTATTTAGATATAAGTGTAAGTGAAAAGAGTTTAATATGGTCAAATTATGTCCACGATGTAATTTTCATGCTTCCACATACTTTATTTAGATATAAGTGTAACTAACAGGAGTTTGATCTGGTCAAAATATGTCCAAAGTGTAACTTTTATGCATCCAGTTACAAGAAGGGGAACATAGGAAAACAAATTATAAATAAGGATGCACTTTGTTCGATTAGTTCACGGATGAAAAAAAAAAAAAAAACGTGCCCATGTGGTGCAAGGGTGAGTTGAATCTCACTAAGGATTGGTGTCCTCATTATTTGCGACAGGTTGGTTCTTGAAAGTATTGGTTTCCTCGTTACCTGCGATATGTTGGTTCCTAAGAGTGTTGGCGTCTTCATTATATGTGATAGGTTGGTGCCTGAGAGGATTGGTGTCCTCATTATTTGTGACAGGTTGGTTCTTGAGAGGATTGGTGTCCTCATCTCTGAAAAGTGGGTTCCTATCAAGATGAACAATTGCAAATTGTAAGTTAGTTCTTGCAGAACAACATAAATAAATATGTTTTATGGTTTTCTCTCGTATTAGGTTTCCATGTAGAAACTATGGTTTAATGTGTTTTCTATATTGTGTTTTTTGTTCTGCATGTATTATTTAACAACTTCTAAATAACCTTAATTTGTTGAAAGGAAAGAAAAGTGAAAAATATGATATGATATCAATTCCCCCCCGCTCTTAGTATTGTTTTAAGTTATAAAACCTTCTCATCTTCTCATTAAAGGGAAGAAAAATCTCAAGGGGAGCATCCCTTTTCCATTGATGTCAAACAATGATAAGTTGTAGACAGAGTAATAATTTCATAGATAAGGAGAGTTGCACACAAGGGGAGTTGTATCAAATTAACTAATGGTTGCCATCAATGACATAAGGGGAGATTGCTAAAAATAGTGTTTTCATTAATGTAAAACAAATGGGGATCCTACATATGTCCAATATAAATATTACAAGACTACAGATGTCCAAGATAAAGATTACAAGGTGGAGATTTTTTAAAGTATTACTTTTGGATTTTTGATGATCAATTATGATCCCCTATATTTGAAGTAATTTTAACCCTACAACCTAGCTCAAATGGGAGGAAACGTTATATGGTTGGGAATATTATTCCAACACCTTTATATAGGTTTATGGTATTCCCACTAACTCCCTAGGAATGAGGAGATATACATTTTTTATGTCCAACAACCTAGCCAGAAAATTGAGTTCAGCTCAACCAGTCTTTATAGGCCAGATTTGAAAGTGGGGACATAATTAATATAAATACAGGTTAGATGTATGAATTTGTAGAGAAACCAAATAAGAGATCATGTCCAAGGTTCACATATGTGATCTAAGGTTCTCTAAATGAGATGGGGTTTCCTTTTGGATCTAAAGGTGTGCAAGAGAAATCTAAGGGATGTTTTTGAGGTTTTTCTTATTCCCAAGGTGCGCTAAGAAGGATTGAAGTTCTATGATGTTATCGTGTGCACTATTTTGAGTTTCTGATGTTGGTGCCTATGGATGTTTCCATCAATGATTATATTTTTGGAATGATGCTATGAGGCTCTCTAGGGCATGAACGCTACATAGGAGTAAGGTTTGGAGGATTGTTTGTGGAATGAAGCATGCAAAGAAAGCCAGAAGTACTCTATGTATGAATATATTGTATTTTTGTCTATACATATATTGTTTAGTTGGTGCTCATATTAGGGGATTGGTGTCTCCAACAGATTGGTTCTTGCAAATATTTTTATACTAGGTTGGTGCCTACAATTGCTAGTGAGTTGTTGCTCAGTTGATGAGATTGGTGTCTCCAGTAGGTTGGTGCCTACATATTGTTGATTTGGTGCTCAATTGAGGATATTTGTGTCTCCAATAGGTTGATGACTATGATATTTGTTACAATAGGTTGGTGTCTGCGTGAATTTATAAAGGTAAGTTTTATGGGTATCCCTTGATTAGGTTTCCATGTTAAACTTCGTGCATTATGATTTGTGTTTATATGTGGTTATTTTTTCTTAGTTAATGATTGATTTATGAAAGTTTAAATAAAGTAAAAGGTATATTATATTGATTCAACCCCCCCCACTCAGTATAAGCATAAGTTCAACAATTGGTATCAGAGCAGGTTCCTTTAGAAACAATTTAACCACTAGAAGGAAGATATCGAGCACATATGGATATTAACGAAGGTTTCCATACAAACATATCTCCTTTGTTCTATGGAACAAACTATAAAACATGGAGTACAATAATGAAGTTATATTTATAGGCCCTTAGGTTCAATATTTGGGAATAAATCACAACATGTTATATAGGTGAAAATGGGAAGGAATCAACTAAAAAAAATGAAAAAGTAATAGAGGTCATATTGCGTGGGATACCAAATTCTAATATTTTCAAGGTAATGAAGTGTAAAACAACTAAACAAATTTAGGACAATCTATAAAGCATTTATGAACAGATATTTGATGATTGTTCCTACTATGATTTAGATATAGAATCAGAAGAATTTGTGAGAAATCTAAAAGGAGGATCTGGAACATTCAAAGAAAGGGAAGATAGAGATGGTTAAGAATAATATCTCTCCATAACCATAGAAACAAAACTAAGTGATGAAGAAAATTAAGATAATCGGAAAGAAAATCCAGATTAAGAAGAAGAAGGCATTGATGGGGAAGTGAATATTGAAGCAAAACCCGTTAGTTCGTTGAAAGAAATAGATAGACTCAAAGAAGAGAATAACAGTAGAAGAAGAATTTGCAGAAACATGAAAAGAAGTATCATGATATTGAATAGATAGAGAAGAGATTTATTATCATGAATACTATAATAAAATAGGTAAAGAGGATAAAAGAAGTGGTGAGAATCCAACTGAAAGAAAAGGAAGAAAATTGCGAGAATCTAGAAGCTAAAATATTGTTCTCAAGAAAGAAACTACAAAAAACAACTAATCGGTTGAATAGAATCTTGAAGTTTGGAAAGAGTACTGAAATGTTAGATAATATTCTCAGTTTCCAAATTTCACCATTCATCAATACATGTATCTTCTATGACGATAAACAAAATACCACTAAGGGAGATGCAAGCATTAAATTCACAAATCCATCATAAAGAGAAAATAAAGAAAATCCTAAAATTTATGCTAATATTCCCAAAGGATCCACCAACAATGAAAGAAACAATAAGAAAGGAAATGATGACTAGTAGAAACCTGATTCTTCTCATAAGAACAAAAATAATGAGTTCAAAATATTTTTTCCACCACGAATACCATTCACAAAGTAGTACCAAAATTTCTTTCTTGGCTATTTTTTTCTTGGAATAATTTTGATCATAAAGTAATAGACTGTAGAGATTTTTCAATAAGTGATCATGTGAGAGATAGAAATAGAGTTTCTTAAAAAATATCAAAGGATCATTATGTGAGAGACAAAACAAAAAGTTATCATTGGTTTACTAACATAAACTACAATTAATTTTCTCCTCTACTCGATGTTGAATGTTATAAGTGGAATAAATATGGGCACATAGCACATGAATGTAGAATCAACATAATAAAGTATTCTAAACAAAACATGGAAGAACATGTTCTTACCAAGCATAGATAAGAATACATCAAGGTGTGGAAAAGGAAGCAAGAAGAATCAAATAAGGAAGAATGTGGACTTTCACTTTATGCTCAAAAGGAAGGGAACTAATGGTAAATTGATAGTGGATGTTCAAAACATATCAAAGGGGACTAGACCAATTTTCTCACCTTGAAGAAAGAAAATGGAGGAAATGCTACTTTTGGAGATAAGGATTCTACAAGGATAGTTGGAAAAGGTACTGTTAGTATTGATAATGGAGAGACTAAGACAAAGAATGTATTGTGCATTGAATGATTAAAGTGTAAAATTATAAATCTTAGCTAAATGTGTGATCAAGGTTATAAAATCACATTTCATTCTAAAGGTTGTGACATAAGGAAATAATCTTTAGGAATATTAGTGGTAAATGCAAACAAAACCTCAAGAGCTCTAAACATAATCGATAAAGTCAAAGGAGAAACAAGTTTTATGGGAGTGATATCCTTCTCATATCACCAGTAAAGGGAATCAAAATATCATGGGAAGCATCCCTTTTCCATTAATGTCAAATGGGGAGAATTTGGATATAGAGGAATAATTTCATACATAAGGAGAGTTGTAGACAAGGGGAGTAGTACAAAATTGACTAATGGTCGCCATCAATGACAAAATGGGAGATTGTTGGAAATATTTTTTCATTGATTTCAAATACAAGGGGAGCCTACATATATCCAATATAAATATTACAAGCCTATATATGTCCAAGATAAATGTTGCAAGATGGAGATTGTTGAAATTATTACCTTTGTATTTTTTATGATCAGTTCTGATACCCTATATTTCAAGGAATTGTAACCCTAAATACCTAGCTCAAATGGGATAAAATATTTTATGGTTGGAAATGTTATTCTAATGCCTTTCCAACAGTATATGGAATTCCATCTAACTCCTTGTGACTGAGGAGATATGAAGTTTTTTGTCCAACAACCCAACCAGAAAATTAAGGTCGGATCAACCAGTCTTTATAGGTCGACCCTAAAAGTGGGGACATAATTACTATAAATATAGGATAGATGTGGAAATTTGTAGAGAAACCAAACAAGAGATCAATTTTGAGATGTGAAGAAGTCATCTTAGGTGAGATAAAGAAGTTGGGATGTATTTTTGGGATCCAAAGGTGTGCAAGAGAAGTCTAAGGGATTTTCTTGAGGTCTTTCTTATTCTCAAGGTGCGTTAAGAAGGACTTAAGATATATGATTTTTTCATGTTCACTATTTTGAGGTTGTGATGTTGGAATCTATGGATGTTTACGTTAGTTATTACATTTTGGGAATGATACTATGAGGCTTGCTAGGGCATGAAGGATACATGGGACTAAGTTTTGAAGGATTGTCTATGGAATGAAGCATGTAGGTGAATTTAGAAGTAATCTATGTATGAAAATATGGTATTGGTGTCTATACATATCTTTTTTATTTGGTGCTTAGGTGAGGGGATTAGTGTCTCCAACAATTTGGTGCTTGGAAATATTTTTACAATATGTTGGTTCCTACAAGTGTTGTTGAGTTGGAACTCAGTTGAGGAGATCAATATCTCTAGTATTTTGGTGCCTACATCTTTCTGAGTTAGTGATTAGTTAAGGAGATTGGTATATCTAGTATGTTAGTTCCTACAATCTTTTTAATATTAGTTTGGTTCCTACACAAATTTATAAATATAAGTTCTATTGTTTTCCCCCTATTTTGTTTCCATGTTAAACTTTGTGCATTGTGATTTGAGTTTATATGTGATCCGAGATCTTTTCATAGAGTGACTTATAAAGAATTCATTAAATGAGCATAAATTAAATTGCACCATTAAAGAAGGAAAAAATCAATAATGAAGAGACATAAGCATCAAATATGAACACAAAACCTTGATAACAGATTTTGTACCTAGTGGACTACGTATCCAAGTCCTGCTCTCAAATGGGTAGGCTTTTTCATTAACTCAACAAAAGAATTTGGAAAAGTACATAAGTATACCTCATTCTAAAATCAAGATGCATAAGTATTGCTTAGATAAGAAAACAGACAATGCCATTGAATTCGTGGCATCGAATTACCCAAAAATGTCTGTCTCCATGCCTCGATCAGACTCTGGCACTCCTAGGCCCAAGAAGAATTATGTCTCGGTTTCTGTGCCCTGCAACCTACAATAAATTATGGGTACTTTACGTCGAACTGCATGCCTGACCATACCCACATGCGCCTTCCTCTCTAACACTGTGTGGATGCACTTTTTAAATAATTAAAGGGGCATTTTTTATAACATGGGGTCGTTGGCCCATTGGTTATGTTGTATATATTAAGGTGTTAATAAGGGGGGAGGTCTTCGGGTCAAGCCCACGGGCCTCCCCTTTCGGATTGACTATATATATATATATATATATATATATATATATATATCGGTGTGTGTGTGTGTGTGTGTGTGTGTGTGTGCTGTCAGTTTTGCTAACTTTGGTGAAGCTTCTAACCAGTGGTCGATTGCCAGATTTGGCAGGTGTTGAGGAAAATATATGAATTGATATTAGTCAATCATTTTCAGACTTTACTTGGATAAATCAAAGTAGATGAGAATATCACCCTATTTTTATAGCCAACAAAAATAACATCCTAACTCACAAGTATTAATTACGAGTGCTTAGGTTAGTCTTTTATCAACAAAAAGATTGTTGGAAATTCACTTTTTATGTAATTTTCTGAATATAACATTTTCTGAAATAAATGTAAGAATGGAAGTAAAGAAAACAAGATGATAATCAAGACAGTTGAGACATAAATCAATCCATTATTTCATTCCAATTCACCAAAGAGTCATTTTCTTTACAAAATCTCATACAAAAATCTTGGACCAAAGTCAAATTTAGACATCGCTGATGGAAGATACAAAAGGACCTCTGAAAGAAAACCAAAACTGAACTCTAAAAGATGGATCAGCTTGCCACAGATTGTTTCCCACTCAACTTTGCACAATAGCCTTTATCAGTCATGAAAATTAATTCACAAACATACAAGTCTACACAAACTATCAAAGATATATCAACACCTCTGAAAAACAAGAGTCTGAATGATTTGATTCAACCCTAAATATTGTTGTCTACAATAAGACCCTGCTATCACAAAAGAGAATTAGGTTGTGATGAATATATGAATGAATGAAAACTGAACTATCTCAACATAAACGCAAAGAGAAAACCTTAGCATGATTCTTCTTCTATCCTCTCATCTGTTCCTCCCTTTCATTTTGATTTTAACAAATGAGAATTGGTTGAAGTAGTTGAACCAACTCGTTTAAAAGAATCAACAAACTTTAGTTAGGGGAAAAGTAATAATTATAATAAGGGTCACAAATAAATAATAACTAGTAGGTGGGACCCCTTGTAACTCCCTTTAGTTCATAATAATCATAACAATCATCACATAACCATTAGTTAAGAAAAACACACCTCATTGTGCCTCCCACCAACATATTAATTTTTGGCAATTTAAACTCATGATATTTAAAATTATTTCAAAAATAATACTCATATGTCCAAAATAAACATATTGTCCAAAGATCCATGAAATCAACTGTCATAAAACACTAGATAACATAAAACTCAAAAGCCATATTTCCCAGTGTATGATGAAACGCTTCCTTAGTTGTTGTTGTCACCTCTCGATTTCCCTGAAATTGCCTTTGGATATGCAGAGCCTTTAGGATTAATCTCGTTGATCACGTGGGAGCTATTGTCCCTCAAATGCATCCGGGAAGACACAGATTTCTCAGAGTCACTGGAGGGTGAGGAAGGGGCAGCAATGGCTTTTCCTTTATCAATTTCATGGTGGGATTCAATTTTCAATCTCTTGCTAGCATGGGAGGATTGCACTAGCGAGTGATTAGGGGAAACTTGGACAATGGGGTTAACCAGCGGAGGAGGAAGCAAAGACAAGTTGGGCTAGCCACGATGTTGGGAGACTGTCGAGTGGACAATCTCCTCCCATCCATCACTTTCAGGACCTCGGGTTGTAATGAGAGATGAGGAGGTACAGGGATCCCGGGTGCTTGCAGCGCTTGGAAAGGAGGCCTTTCAAGCCTAGGTCAAACTATTCCCTTCCCAATCCAATTAAAGAATCTGGCATGAAACATTTGGCCAAGATCTTTTAAATCAGCGTCAAAATGTATAGAGAACCTGGGCCTTCTTGGGCCTCGGTTCCAGTTACCTCTACCTCTGTTTCCTCGTCCATGGCTTCCTCGACTAAAAAAACTCATCTTGCATGTGTAATAGATTAGCAAATGGTATTTTAAATAACTATGCATGACAACTCTTAAAAATATGAAATAGATTTGGATCAGAATGTATTAGAGTCATGCAATCCAATCCATACAAATTATTTTATCGTTAATCAACGAGCAGGGGGGTGAAACATGGTTCTGGGATATGTGAGGGGTTTGTATTGATCGAAAATATGATATAATTAAAGGGGAGAAGCATGGTCACTTCTCAATGACAACAATAATCAACTGTAAAGAAAACCAATAAAACATCACTGCAATCCACATAATACACTGCCACTTTCATCCATTTTAACACATAAATTAACTTGACTGTAATTAATCTCAGAACGGGGAGTGAAAATGGAATATGGGAGGTGACAGGGTTTGTAATTAGCGGAAAATGAAATAATGGAAGGGAATAAGGATGATTACTATTCATGGAATTAATTAAGTGATCCATAAAACATTATGTGAAAGGAGATGCATCAACCATCCATCACTTGACTAAATAAGAATTTTGGTGTATCTAACAAGTTCATTGTTCATAATCAAATGTCCACATAGTGCCATCATGACACAGTGGGTATCCTATACAATTTGCAAAAGGTTTTGTTCCCTTCATTCTCATAATTTTCATTTTATAACAATTTACGCAGACTACCCATTTCCAATCTGTAACTATCAAAATCAGCCATTGCCCATGCATTTCTTCAATCCACAACAATGCTGCAAAAAGTCATGTTTCACATTAATAATGAAGTCATTATCGCTACAATCGGGCCCATCAATTAAATGCAATGATATTCATTAAACATGTATAAGAAGTAACAAAAATAATCAAGACCAAATTGCCACACTAGTAATGACAATCAATTATATAACCAACAACCAGCATTTCGACACAAGCTATGCACAGGGTAATTTGTCCAGGCAATGTAGTTCTTCCACTGTGAAAGAAAAACAATTCAATGTGACTTAAAAGCTAGGCCACCCATCCAACATGACTATCATCAACAACATGAATTCTTAAACCAGTGGTCGATTTGCATTAAATAAACATGCTTAAACTCTATGGGCATCCCTGAGTATGAAAAACAAGCTATCCATACCACACACAGTGCGCAGCTAACAAAACTCCATGGTGCAACATTTTCACTTAACACAATCAAACACAAAGTCACGATAATAACTCAAAATATTGTGTTGAGCTATCAATTTAATCACACTGTGATCAACCATGCTGTGCGCACTCATGCTCATTCAACCAACAACACAAGGATGCGGTGGATATAATTTCTACAATCATCCAGTTCAATAGTCGTTCGGCCCCAAAGAAAACCATAGTTAACATGCCCATTACTTTACCTTGCAAAACACCATACATAGAATGCAACATGTGTGAACAACACCAAGCATTCGTAACCAATGCCAACCATCATCCAAATCATCATAAGTGAAAATACTAGTGTTTGTATATCAACCAACAATTCACCACTATTGTAAAAAATCAATCAATCCAACAATATGTGCAAACTACACGTACCCTCGCATCGACTTGAATCCGGGTAGAGGCCTTCTCCATTAATAATACTGAGCTATTAACATAAGGAGGGTGGTTGTATCCTTTGAAAGTGAAATTGGAAACAAAGGGTTTATCCTTATTATCATAGATGCAGTAACTAAATTCTAAAACAACAGGCCTGCCATATGACCAACTGGGGGAATTAGTATTCACAAGTAATCGTCCATACATTCGATCCACGATAACCCATAGCAACTTAACAGGCATGACAATCTCCTTTACAAAATTCAAGACTAGAGGGTTAAGGGTCTACTCTGTAACCAACACTAGGGAACGGAGCCAACTACTCATAATGGTGAAGCTTTCGAGGCCAAGTGTAACAACCCTCCTAGCTAAGGACAACCACTCAGTCAACCGGTGAATTTTTTTTTGTTAAAGTGTGTGCGCGTGTGTAGAAGAAACAACCCCCTCGACTCTACGTCAACACTCGAACCAACAGGATGCAAGTAAGATGAACACAATCAAGACGACCCGACATATCCTAGCGACAACAAGACGCAAACGCCCCCAAACAGGAGGTGGGAAACTAACGTTGTAGGCAGAGACAGACACCAGGGGTTAGGCACAGTACTGTCACATAATGAAGGAATCCGACAGGAGAGTCGCAGTAGTGGAACTGTGCTTCTAAACAGCCCGAGACTACTGATATGGCTCAGAATGTGTCACAAGAGTGGAACTGTGCCTTTAAACAGCCCGAGACTCTTGATACGACACTGGATTTCTTCCACCGGATTACACACAGACAAAAATACTAAGCTACAAGAGGAGTCTACAACCCGCCCGACACGGCCAGCCTGCGCCCTACAAAACCACCCAAGTACTACAAGATCAGGGACGACACGACCCCTACAGGAGACGCAAGTCAGGAGGACTCCAATCGACCATTCATTCTTGGGACCCAAAGACATCAATCAAGACCAATTGTTCCAATACTTATCATTAACAGACAAGACCTTATCCTAAGGTACAACCAATAATATCCAATTAAGCCAATGATATCATTGCGATCTAAGCATTGTCACGATCGTTCATTTAACAAAATTTAACATTGCCACCTAAGCATCCTTATTAACATTGCCATTATACAGTTACTCATCGTCGCAATTTAACCCACATTTGCTTTCAATTAGTAATATTACTGTTGTCATTAAACAATTCATTATCATTGCAGTTCTACCAACATTAATATTCAATTAATGATATTACTAATGCATTAAACTAATACGTATTCTTGCCATTCTATCAACATGAACCTTCAATTAATAATATTACTATTTCATTAAACTAGTACTCCTCATTGCAATTCTACCGACATTAACCATCAATTTATAATATCACCATTGCCACTAAACTATTACTCATCATTGCCACTCTATCAACATGATCATTCTATTAATAATATTACTATGGCATTTAAACTATTACTCCTCATTGCAATTTTACCAACATTAACATTCAAATTGTAATATCACCATTGCATTTAAACTATTACTCATTCTTGCCATCCTATCAATGTGAACATTCAATTAATAATATTACTATGGCATTTAAACTTTACCTATCTCTGCAATTCTACCAACATGAACATGCAATTAATAATAGTCTATTGCATTAACTATTCTTATCATTGCGTTTCTACTAGTGTTAATGTTTCAGTTAAAAGATTCAATTAAAATATATTGAATTGCAACAACAAATAACCATAAATATGATCATTAACCCACTACTTAACTTGCATTTCCACTAGAATTGACATTCCATTAAATAATAGTAACCGTGCAACTACTCAATAAGTAACAATTACTTAACTATGCTAATCTACCAGCATTACCAGTCAATAAATAATACTATTATTAGATTTAACAATTACTTAACCTCGTCATTCGGCCAGCATTAACATTTCAAATAATATAGTTATTTCAATTAAACCATTGCGATTAAATAGGGACTTATCATTGCAATTCTTCCCGCACTAATATAACATTTTAAATAATTTTATTATTTCAATTAAGTCATTGCAATTAAACATTGACTTATCATTTTAATTCTACCAACACTAATATTCGAGTAAGAATATTACTAATTGCAATTACTATCACCTATCATTGCCAATCTACCAAACGTAATCTTCCATTAAAAATATTACTATTGCATTTAATTATATCTTACCATTGCAGTTCTGCCAACATTAACAGTCAATTAACCATATTATTATAATAATATTACCATTACATCCAACTGTTATTTAACCTTGCGATTCGACTTGTATTAGCATTTTCATTAAATAATCTTAACACTGCAGCTAACAATGCCAAAGTAAGCAAAACCCTAAATGTCCCCAGACCTAACGGTGGTTGAGCCGATATTGAAATCAAATCGCATTACTGGCAGGTAATTCAAGCCACGCCATAACCCCAAGGAATCAACGAAATAAATCCATGCTTAAATGGGACAGCATGTTCAACCGACTTCTTGAGACAGCAACGCCATGAGAATTAACGATTTACCCAAAACGAGGAAGGTGGCTATCTGGCAACAAATGGCAGTAAAATTAATGACCTAGGGCGCAGGGATAAGGAACAACGATTTAACATGGCCACCTGTCAGTGATTGGCAGTGAAAATTATGACCTAGGGCGCAGGGATAATGAACAACGAATTAAACAACGCGAAAATGACTGGCTGGCGGAAATTGACAGTAAAAGCAATCGCCACGTTGATTTAATTTCAGACACTAATAACTCTGCAACATATCTGAATATAGGATGGATATAACAAAAACCTTGAGGACTTTTATTGCAATAGACAGAAGAGAAGTTTCATTACAGTGCCGCCTGGAATAGATGTGTTATGTCATGTTTCCAAATATATAATTATGCTGGAAGTCTCATATATAATGATTCTACTTAAGTTTTTCACTATCTTAATTTGATTGAACTCGATTGTTTTTTTTTTCTATCCTAATTTAATTGTTTTTTTTTT
>ML777793.1:1109483-1139387 GCA_009831015.1 Picea engelmannii
CGATGCCGTGAGGGAAGACTGCGACAGTCGCTCATGATGATTCTAAGGGGAGCGCAATAAGGCGGGGGCCTTATTCCTTAGAGCCCTTAGTCTCCCACAAGTTCACCTGGCGGAGTGTTGACTCCAGGGGTTATAGAGTCTACAAATCTGTCAAGTCAACGAGTGGCACCCTTGGAGCACGTGGTGCATCCTGAAGGGCACGTCGCGCAATAGAAGAAAATGAGGCGAGTGGCACCTTTGGAGCACGTAGTGCATCCTGAAGGGCATGTCGCATTGATGATGATGATAAGAAAACCTAGATGACCCTAAGACCTTAACACCTGATAAAATTCTTAAAAATGACTCCCCTAATTAAATTGTCGCCCTGTTCAAATCAAAACCTAAATTAAAACATCTCTAAGATAAATTCTGATAAGCCCTAAGAAGAGATCCTACAAAATTAAACATAAGGGCGTAAACCAAAACCCTCATGTGTGTTAGTTAAAGTCTTCTTAAACTCAGGGGGGGGGTAAAGTAATGAGGGGGATAAATTAATTGAAACCCAGAGTTTTTAAATTTAAAGAAGAATTAAAATTATTAAAGAATGGGAGTGTAAAATATTAGGATTTTAAAAATATATCGAAAAGACTATTAAGCGCATTTATCATTTTGGGTTTAAGAAAAAAAAAAAATAATAATAATAATAATAAAAGAGAGGAATAAAAAAATAGAAATGAGGAAACTTGGAATAAAGGAAACTTAATAATGGAAAGTAGGAGACATAGGGTAAAAAAAAAGCGAAAAGGAATCAACATTTAAGGAGTTACTAAAAATCAGAAACTTCATTTTAGGAAAGTTATTAAAAGCATGAGAGGGGATCTAGGAACCCTAGGAGTAATTTTAGGAGCGACTTTAGGGGGAGTGAGGGAAATGAGTCTTTTTTTTTAAATTAAAGAAATTAATTTGGAGAACCATGGGGGATGGGTGACACTTGGACGGCAGAGAATGTTTAGAGCTTTGTCATTAAAAAATTAATTTAATAATGATTTAGGAAAGTAGGTGGGTCTCAAATTTATATAAAAGAAGGGGAAAAGAAGGAAGAAAGGATGAAAGGTTAGTGTAACGTTACGCTGCCGGATTGTGGCTTGACGGATTGCTTGTGAGGAGTTGGGTTTATCTCAGTTGTGTTGGAGTGGTAGCTCAGCCGTGGAGGCGAGATGAGAAGCTAGTATTATCTCTGGATCTTGTGAGGCCCCTTTGCGGCTCGGGGGGCTAAGGGGGAAGCAGAGTACCCCTAGCGATTGGCTGGGAGGTACCGGTGAGGGTTCCACGGTCGACAAGCAGGAGCGGCAAGGAGCGTGGGACTTCGATCGAGGCGCGGACAACATACAAGGCAGGCACAGGGAAAGAGGTACGCAATACATTGTTTAAAAAAAAAGATAAATGTTGAGTTGCATATGATTTGAGATAAATGATGGATGAATTAATTAGGATGATTCTGTCCCTTTGTTATTTCCATCATTTTCTGTTATTGTCCATTAATATGCAACCCATCCTGGCATTGATGTTTGTCTCGGCGTGGTCTGTTTTTTTTTTTTTAAATAATAGATATGTATATTGCGATAGGGGTTTATCCCAGCGTTCGAATGTTAAAAATTTTCTCTACGTTGGGCGTTGTCCCAGCGATCGATGGTTAAAATTTTGCATTTGTATTGTCTCAGATTTGATTAAAAGAAACTCTCTACATTCTGTTGTTAAAACCCTTCTGCGATTTAGGGTTAGAAATCCCTGCGTGGACAGTGATATTTCTGCATTTTTATGGTGGGGTTTCTCTGCGTTTGGGGTGAATTTCTGGCATTCTTTCTGTGATGGTCTCTGCGTAATTTTTAACATACATCCTTGCGTTCTATATCCCTGCGTTGGGAGGAGTACACTCCCCAACTGTCAGTCTCTTAACTCAGTGTCCTTCTTCCCTTGAACTCTGAAAATTCTTCTTCCTTTGAGCTCAGAAATCTCCTTCTGCGCTTGGTGTTTCCTTCGACATGTCGTTGGCCCCCAATTTTTTATTTTTTTTTTCTTTATCTTGATTGAATGCCTCTGCTTCCATGGATTTCGTTTTGGCATATTGGAGTCTCAAGGGCATTCTAAATTATGGATTCGTTTCTGCATGCACGGATTCGGTGGCATTTCGTTTCCATTCTGGCGTGTCTGTAAACCATGTGCTTTTCATTTTTTTTCCTTTGTGTTCCTGCAGTCGCTTGGCCCTTCGTTTTCACCATTTTTGCATTGCGCTGTGTTGCTGTGTTTGCGCAGTAGTGTGTCTTATTGTTGCGCCCCCCCCTGTGGACAATTTTCCCCATTGCGTTATCCCCGTCCTCAAATAATTTCGGGTATGGAGACTCACGACATAGCCATGACTTTAGTCGATTTGAAAGCAAAAAACTAGCGCCTCAACTGCCTCTCACCCTGCAAAACTTGCATTGTTGCCTTCCGTCTAAGCTGATGTTAAACCAAACAGTTGTGGTCTGCGACTTACCAACTAACCTCTACCATTTGGTTATAACTCCTCGACATTTTGTGTAAGTAACGACCAGCGTGGAAGGGGGAAACATGCCTACAATTTTTGGGGCAGCCAACTGCTGTTTCTAGAAATTAATTACCTCCCCATCTCCGCCCCGTAGGGTTCCATAATTAGGGTAAGAGGTTTCTTCTATTTAGCTAAGGTTCCTTTCATTACTACGGGAACAATTCCCATTTATTGCTAAATAGTTAATTTTAGGAACCAATTCCTTCACAGTCGCCAATGGTCAAATTTTTGGTTGCGAATTGTTAATTATTGTTGCCTCGTTTACCACTGACAGCTTTTGGAATGTATTGACACGACTGCTTGGTTTTGATAAAAAGAATGACATTTTATAATTTCTGTTGCAAAAATTGGTTATTTAACTGCCACCTAATTAATGGAACGATATTGTTATTTAATGGCTTATTAAATGTTAATTATTTAATTGTTAGAACTGCAATGCGGCATAAATTGCATTATTATTTAGTTACATGCATTATGGTATTATTACTACCGTGGGGTTGTACAATTGTCCTTACTATATGGTAGTAACATTGTAGGTTTTAATGTCACCAATGATATGTAATTTGATGTAAATTCTATATATGGACCCTTGTTAATTATTGCTATTTAAATGTATGGTCATTTTTATTATTGTTAATTTGTCAATTCAAATCGTGTCCTTTGTCATTTTAGAGATGGTCTTAATACGTATTTCCATTTCTAAGTATGATGTTATTTGAAAATTTCCATTATGATGTTATTTTTGAAACATGAAGTGATATGGTAATTTCCAAATTATGAAGTTAACTTAATTATGATGTTATTTTAAATGTGAGTGTATATTGACATTGGGAACCTATACTTTAATTACAATGTCACTTTTGTCCTTTTAAATATGGATATTTTAGGTGTGACCTTTTAAATGTCTTTACATAGGGTCCTTCCTAGTTATTAGATAATGTCATTTAAATATTGTAATGGTTATATCTTGTCATTGTAATTATGATGGTTTATTGATATATTCAAATATGATGTCATTAGTAATGCGATGTTATCCTTATATTGGATTGTGTAAAGGTAATGCATGTCGTTATAAATTAAGGTGCAACCCTTTTTAGTGTTAGGTACTTATGAAAAACCATGGCATTGTGGACTTATCCTAATACGATTAAAACTTGGGTTACTGATGGTTAAAAAAGAAAACAAGGTCCTAGAACCTAGTGCCTTGAATTGCTAAGATCGTAATGGGGAAATCTTAAATTACTTAAATTTACATTCTTAAACGGTTGGGCTGGGTATCTCGTCTACTCATGGAGTTCATGGGAGTATCGGGCCAGTATTACATGCCTTGAGTCGTGGGATCTACCTTGTCTTAACTGTGTTGGGTCATTGTCGGAGTCTGTCGGACCTGGGCATCTGTAGGGTTAGTGGTTGCCTTGTGTTGTTGTTGTACCTGGACGAGATCGATCTTTTGCCTGGTTTGCTTGTGTCGGGTGGGATAGTCACCCTTGTTACCTTAGCATATGTGTTTGTGTGTGTGATTTTTGTACGTAAAGAGTCCAGTGCCGTATCAAGAGTCTCGGGCCCTTTAAAGGCAGGGTTTCCACTCTTGCGACACACCTGACGGAGGTCATTAGTTTCTGCCTGAGCAGTCGGCCAGGAGCCTGTCTAATCTTATTTTGAGAAGACATAAGACTAAAAGCCCTGCTTTTATGTGCAGAAATGGTGAACTCCATTGTTGGATTCTTCCCTCGGTGATTGAACTGTACTTAACCCCCGGTGTCGTTTTCTGATTACAGCTTCTATTTGTACGCCTTAGGTCTAGGGGCGTTTATCACTTGTTGTCACTGTGATTGTCGGAGTCGTCTGGTTGTGTTCTTCTTGCATGCGTCTTGTTCTAGGTCGGGTTACTAGTTTCTGCCTGAGAGGTTGGCCAGGAGCCTGTCTAATCTTCTTTCGAGAAGACATAAGACTAAACACCCTGCTTCCCTGTGCATAAATAGTAACCCTAACACCCGGGAGTCTTCCCCTATGTTCTTACTGTGCACCCCCAGTATGTCTTAATGTTTGTGTTGTGCGCCTTATGCCTATGATCGCACGTTGTTACAGTTACTCATTGTGTGCCTTCAGTTTTTCCTTGTCGTGGTTGCGTCTTGTTGGTTTTCGAGTGGCGTCATACAGTTAAGCGTGTGGTTACTTCTACACGCGCGCACACACGTTAAAGAAAAAAAAAATTGCACCTGTTACTAGAATGGTTGTCGTAACGAGTCGGATCGTTACATCCACCCATATCTCATTAACTCAACAATACATGACAAAAAATTCTCAATTAACATGACTAATCAAACATGTATCGAAACCACCACCACATTAAAATCCATCAGCGCGATCACCATATCCCATTTCACATCATATAACTCAAACAAAATTGCCTAACCATCAACGTTCACCACCTTTCCAAATGTACCACCACATTTCAACTATATGCATATTGACATGTGATTCAATCACAATTTCATAATCATTTACTTGTTAGCTAGGGTTTAGAAATAATCATCAATTCTTTTCATGCATAGCTCTAAAATCTTCCCCTATCAATTGTTTCTCATTTCCTTCCAATTATCGCATGTGGTATTGCAGAACTAGTTCCCTTTTATTTGCAATTGTTATAGTACTTTTCCTTTCACATAATTTCACTAACATGTTTGTTATGGAGGTGCGATAAGAATAGACAGTAATGACATTAATGAATAGCATAGGTTGTAGTAACATAAGAAATTAACCCTTCATAAGCTCAATTCATCAGCCAATATCAACAAGATCTTCATCAACCATGTGAGGTGTATCGTGCATCATATCAACATAAAAAATGAAACAGATCTACTCTCCAATAGTTCAAGGGGGTCCCACCTACTAGTATTATTTAGTATTTAATAATAATAGGATTTAACAACACTTTGCGGGCAAAAATTCGATGACGTTTTCAATCGTCAACAAACTGGTGACTCTGCAAGAATATTTGTTTTCAACATATTTAGACCTCATAACTCATGGTTTCGCAGACCAAGAGAATTAATTTTAGAAGACATAACCAGAATAATTATGCAACAGGGGGAAGTGAGTGGATTTAATGGAAAAATGACTGAGAATTCGGGAATAACTTATGAAAAATGTTAAGCATGAGGGGTTTTTACCACTATATGCATAATTGATCAGTCGAGATATCATCTTAACTTTCAAAGAGAAAGACTTACAGGCTTTCTCTTAAGATCTCAATGGATGAATACATGACAAGAAGAAGCGGGAAATAACCAATTCATTGTAAGACAACAATGGAAATATGTAACAATTTCAAGGGCGCTTTAGAAGAGACATCATAATAGTTGTGTAAGCTTGATTTTTATCGAATAACAATTCTTTGCAGGAGTGTTATTGTGGAAAAATTGATCCAACATCCTATTTGACCAAATTAATTAAAATATAAAAAGAAACCCCAACCTCACAGAAGTAAAATGAAAAACTAAAACAATAACAATAAAAGACAGAATTGAAGCGAAGCAGGGAAGAAAAAAAAAAACTTAACTTGGGAAGCATAAATCAAAGTATTGTGAAGCAACAAAAAGAAGCATAAAAATTGAAATCATATCTAGGCTATTAATATAAAACAAAATCAAGACAACATTAGAACTTTTCATGTTGGTTCCTCGCAACATTTCAAGCGAGGGTTGCTAGTGTTGTAGGGAAACAATTGCTCCTGTAAATATTTTGAGATATAAGAATTAGTATCCAAAACAAAAGAAATTTGGAAAGGACCGATCTCCTACAAATCTGATGTAATCATCATTCCCTTAATACGCACAATTATCTTATCAAGATAGAGATGAAGACTGGCCAATTCATCGAGAGTCATGTGCATAGTTTTTTTTAAAGAAGTACCTCTATCAAGTAAGCTAAAAATCCGACATTTGTGAGGCATGGTATTGCAATTAGTAATGAAAGTGTTTTTGTGAACATTTTCCCCTTTTACTTTGATTTCATTGTAACCAAACAAACTGTCAAGTAAGGGTCTTAACTATGACTCCACAACTTGTTGCAAAAACATTTCTATACTGAGAGGGTAAAAGGGATTTCTCATAATCGTTTTCCTGAAAGTTCGGAGACAAATACAAGTTTTGATATTATTAGTGGTCCTTGAGGTTGATTCCTAGACTGAGACGCATTCAAGGTGGGATGAAAAAAACCTTTCAGCCCTTAAGAAATCTCTCAAATCCCTTTGAAAGGGTGCTTCTAGTGCAGAGTTAACAAATTCTTTCTTTTTCCTAGCTAGTTTCATAATATGTTGAACAAGACCATGATCAAAACCACAAAGATCCTCATAAGACCAAGAAAAAACCTTTTTGAGATTCACCAAGTAGTCTAGTGGACCTGATCTCTTCTTTAGCAGAACATTGGACCTTTATTTTAACATTGGTCGAAGGTTCAAATGTCCTAATGTTCAGGAGGGTGGTTTCAATCACCTCCCTCTATAACTCCTCTTCTTTCTAATTTTCTTTATTGACTACAACACTCAAGGAAAAATAACTATCAAGAGGAGTCAAGCCCTCAGGAATATTATTATTTTCTACAGATATAATCTCCTTAGGCTCAGGAGGTTCATTTTTAATGACAGCACAAATTCTCTCGTCGTTAGGGATGGCCTTCCAGAATCCTTCATTTTCAGAAATGCATGGACGATGTAGAGATTGGAAATCACAATCAAGTCAATGAGGCAAGAGTTGTTGAGTAGGAGAGGTTGTAAAGACAACTAACCGATCAACTATTGAATTCAACTCCTTCTTAACAAGAGTGATGTTGAAAGATAGAAGGTTCATGACAAGTGCCCAAACAGTTTGGGAGTATTGTTCCATCATCTTGTCACTAGGAGAGCATGTCTTACATATCAGGTTCACAACAAGATCAAAATTTTTGAAAATTGAAAGGTGACCACAACCAAGATTAAGGGCATTCTCAATGCCTAACAAAAAATATTTGAATTCAACGACATTGTTTGAACAAGAAAACTCCAACCTGTATGAAATATTATGAATTTTTCCTGCAGGGGAAACCAATATAATACCAACCCCGTTACCTTCATTAGAGTGTGAACCATCAAAGTGCATACACCGTAATTCATCATCTAAATAAATTTATTCCATAGGAATATTATCCTCTTCAACAAAGATGGAATACACTCCTACGTCTTCTTCGATCTAGCTTACGCTAGATTGCGAAACACTCTCTATGTAGGGTGAAATTATTCCTTCTCTAAGGACTATAATGTTCTTAACATTACGAGGAATAGATAAATGTGTCCCGTAGAGTGAGAGGTATCGACCTATTAGGTCTTTACAATCTCTCCCCAAGATAATTAAATAATTTCTCATAGGCATATCAATCACCTGAACGCTGAGGGTTGTCCTTATCTCAGGATGAGCGCATAAAACCAAGATTACATCTTTAATCTCTCCTATGGTTGTTTTTTGTAGACTATTATCGGAGATAATTCTTCTGGCATTTTCATTTGTACATGAAAAGCCTAACTGTTCCATAATAATATTTGACATGACACTTGGGACTGAACCACCATCAATGAGGCAACAATGGGAAATCGTATCCATGATCTTTATAGAAATATAAAAAAGGGGAATTTTTACAGGGTATCTAAAGTTATGTACACCTACTTTATTTACAGAAGAATCCTCTTCGTCTACCTCTTCAGAAATATTGGCTACAACGAAAGCATTTCCTTCCATGAATTGTTTCATATGCATATGTTGTTCAGGGACGACAACCATGTCTAGGAGGGTTGCATATTCTTTGATGTTGGCCAATTGATTCAAGATATTGTATTTATAAGAGGGAGGAGGGGGAGTGGTTCTTTGAATCTCAGGAATTTTAGGAACCTGGGACGTAGCAGTGGTTGAGGATGAGCTCGGGATAGAAGAACTGTGAGGAGGATCAAATTTACCCTTGGGAGCATAGGATTTGTTCTTAATGTTAATAACCATGACATCCTCCGACTCTGTAAAGTCTAGGAAAAAGATAGTAGCTTCTGTTTTTTTACAAAATATCTTATCTCTGGCACTCCTCTTTACCTCACATGATTTCATTCAGCCCTGAATATTGTTGTCTACAATAAGACCCTGCTATCACAAAAGATAATTAGGTTGTGATGAATATATGAATGAATGAAAACTAAACTATATCAACATAAAATCAAAGAGAAAACCTTAGTATGGTTCTGCTTCTATCCTTTCCTTTGTTCTTCCCTTTCCTTTTTCTTTAAGAAATGATAATTGGTTGATGTAGCTAAACCAACTCATTTAAAAGAATCAACTAACTTTAGTTAGGGGGAATAGTAATAATTATAATAGGGGTCATAAATAAATAATAACTAGTAGGTGGGACCCCTTGCAACTCCCTTTAGTTCATAATAACCATAACAATCATAACATAACCATTAGTTAATGAAAACACACCTCCTTGTGCCTCCCATCAACATATTCACTTTTGGCAATTTAAACTCATGAAATTTAAAATTATTTCAAAAATAATACTCATATGTCCAAAATAAACATGTTGTCCAAAGATCCATGAAATCAACTGTCATAAAACACTAGATAACATAAAACTCAAAATCCATATTTCCTAGTCTATGATACAACCCATCCTTGGTTGTTGCTATCACCTCTCAATTTCCCTGAATTTGCCTTTGGTTGTGCAAAGCCTTTAGGCTTAATATCGTTGATCACGTGGGAACAATCATCCCTCAAATGCATCCAGGAGGACACAGATTTGTCAGAGTCAATGGAGGGTGAGGAAGGGGTGGCAATGGCTTTTCCTTTATCAAGTGCATGGTGGGCTTCAGTCTTCAATATCTTGCTAGCATGGGAGGATTGCATTGGCGAGTGATTAGGGGCATCTTGGACAATGGTGTTAACTGGCGGAGGAGGAATCAAAGACAATTTGGGCCAGCCATGATGTTGGGAGACTATCGGTTGGAAAATCTCCTTCCATCCGTAATTTTCAGGGACCTTGGGTTGTAATGAGACATGAGGAGGTAAAGGGTCTTGTGTGCTTGTGGGTCTTGGAAAGGATTCTTTTCAGGCCTAGGTTAGACTATTCCCTGCCCAATCCAATTAAATAATACGGCATAAAACATTTGGCCAAGATCTTCTGAATCAACATCAAAATGTATAAAGAACCTAGTCCTTCTTGGGCCTCAGCTCTAGTTACCTCTACCTTTGTTTCCTCGGCCATGGCTTCCTTGAATGAAAACAATCATCCTGCATGTGCAATAGATTAGAAAATAGCCTTTTAAATAACCATGCATGACAAATCTTAAAAATATGAAATAGATTTGGCTCAAAATGTATCAAACTCATGCAATCAAATCCATACAAATTGTTTTACCGTTAATTAACAAGAAGGGGGGTGAAACAGGGTCCTGGGATATGTGAGGGGTTTGTATTGAGCAAAAATATGATATAATGAAAGGGGAGAAGCGTGGTCACTGCTCAATGACAACAACAATCAACTGTAAAGCACACCAATAAAACCTCACTGCAATCCACACAAGATGCTGCCACTTTCATCCATTTTAACACATAAATTCTCTTGACTATAATTAATCTCAGAACAGGGAGTAAAAAAGGAATATGGGAGGTGACAGGGTTTGTAATTAGCGGAAAATGAAATAATGGAAGGGAAGAAAGACGATTACTATTCATGGAATTAATTAAGTGATCCATAAAACATTTTGTGAAAGGAGATGCATCAACCATTCATCACTTGACTAAACAAAATTTATGTGTATCTAACAAGTTCATTGTTCATAATCAAATGTCCACACAGTTCCATCAAGAAACAGTGGGTACCCTATACAATTTTCAAGAGATTATGTTCCCTTCATTCTCATACTTTTCATTTTATAACAATTTACGTAGAGTACCCATTTCCAATCTGTAACTATCAAAATCAACCAATTCCCATGCATTTCTTCAATCCACAACAATGCTGCAAAAAATCATGTTTCACATTAACAATGAAGTCACTATTGTTGCAATCGGGCCCATCAATTAAATGAAATGATATTATTTAAACATGTATAAGCAACAACAAAAATAATCAAGACCAAATTTCCATGCCTGTAATGACAATCAATCATACAACCAACATCCACCATTTAGACAAAAGCTATGCACAGGGTAATTTTCCTAGGCAATGTAGTTTTTCCACTGTAAAAGAAAAGCAATTCAATGTGACTTAAAAGTTGGGCCACCCGTCCAACACAACTGTCATCAACAACATTCCTGCTTAAACCAGTGGTCGATTTTTATAAATAAACATGCTTAAACTCTGTGGGAATCCTTGAGTATGAAAAACAAGCTATCCATACCACACACAGTGAGCAGCTAAAAAAACTCCACAGTGCAACATTTCCACGTAACACAATCAAGCGCACAGTCACCATAATAAATCAACATATCATGTTGAGCTATCGATTTAATCCCACTGTGATCGACCATGTTGTGCGTACTCAGGCTCATTCAACCAACAACACAAGGATCTAGTGGATATACTTTATATAGTCATCTAGTTCAGTAGTCATTTAGCCCCAAAGAAAACCATAGTTACCATGTCCATTAATTTACCTTGCAAAACACCATAAATAGAACGTGACGTGTGTGAACAACACCAAGCATTTGTAACCAATGCCAGCCATCATCCATATCATCATAAGTGAAAAAACTAGTGATTGTATATCAACCAACAATTCGTCATTGTCGTAAAAAATCAATCAATCCAACAAGATGTGGCAACTATGCATACCTTCACATAGAATCGAATCAGGGAAGAGGCCTTATCCATTAATAATAATGAGTTATTAACATAAGGACGAAAATTGTATCCTTTGAAAGTGCAATTGGAAACGAAGGGTTTATCCTTATTATCACATATGCAGTAACTAAATTCTAAAACAACAGGCCTGCCATATGACCAAATGGATGAATTCATATTCACAGGTAATTGACCATACATTTGATACATGATAACCCATAGCATCTTGATAGGCATGTCTATATCCTTTACAAAATTATAGATTGGAGGGTTAAGGGTCTACTCTTTAAACAACACCAGGGAGCGAAGCCAACTCCTCGTAATGATGGAACTTTCGAGGCCAAGGGTGTGCACAGAGAGAGAGACATGATTCATTTGTGGATAGGTAACAATCCATGGCAGGGGGGAAACAAAAAGGGTGAGGCTCTCATTTGGCCGGGCAAATTATTTAATGCACGCAGGGTATAACCCTTGTGTTCTTCGTCCAAACTACCACAGCACTAAGGTGAAGACAGGGGCAAGTTAAGAATAAAACACTCAGTGTGTGACCCTTATCAGTGGAAACAACCAATGCCGAGACGAAACACAACATGGTGATGCAGAAAACCTTCGACCATTAAACCCATGATATATGGATACTAGATTAGTGATGGCGTGTGAAGATATCTATCCACTCAAAACTAAACAAAAAAAACCCTCCAACCAAACAACAGTGATAATAAAGAACTATCACCCAGGAAAACCAATAACCTCAACGAACTAAAAAATGTTACAGGAAGAACCATTCTCTCTTCATTTCCATAACCCAAATTTCACATAGTTGCATGATGCAGGAGCATCGTTGGCAAGCGCGTAGAGGCAGGACCACTCAACACCTGAGAGTTCTTCTAGAAATTCAATGTTGACAGTTGCAACTGATTTCAAAATCCGCCTTCACTCAGTGCCAGAATTTACCTTTGGAGGGACGCTTGAACTAGTGTCGAATTTTACCCTTTGAGGCAAGTTTTGAAATCATAAATAGAGCAGGAGTTTCCACTACAGCTCTGGAATGCGACTACACTAAGATAGCGTAGGATGAATTTTAGAGTAGGCAAGTAGCCATGGGAAACCCTAGGAATTTTTTTGAGTTAAGTAGAAGTTTGTACGCCCAGTTGGAGTGAGCTGTAATATAGAGACAAATTAGCTGTAAGAGAGAACTGCGAGTTAAGAGGAGATCTCAGTTTTTTGAGTTATTGTAATTTTGAATGTATTATGTATCCATTGGGCACTTGTGAATATAAAATAAGGAAAATTGATCCAAACGTATGGTGTGTGGACTGTGTGTGTTTTCCTGTCATTTCTGTTTTCATGAACAAGTGGATGGAACTGTGAGTTTTTCCAGTTTCAATTGTTTCTCTTCATTGGAAGCTCTGCAAGGTGTGCATCGAGCCAAAGAGGAACGTAAGGAAATCAGGAGGAATTTATCAGCCAGAAATACCATGGATATGAGCTATCAAAATCCCTCAGACGCAAGGAGTGCGCATGAAATCGAAGTCTAAACCAGAAAAAAATTAGGAGGAACAACACTTCGAAAAGTGTTATCAAGATCCAGGAACTCATTCCCTAGAAGAAGTAAAGACCACATCTTCGAAGACATAGAAAATCCTCTAAGTCTGAAGTGAGTAAAATCTCAGGAGGAAGCACCCCGTCAAGTGTTGGATCGTGGTGGAGAATCTCGCGGACCGTCCTATTTCAGGTAGGAGCGCAAGCTTTAACCCTGCGTAGATCTAGGAGGGGAGATCTCAAAGATCTGAATGGACGATGGAGAGTCCTCGAGGAGAAACGTAGAAACCCTGCAAGTCATTGGATAAGGTGGAGCTGTAAGGAGGTTAGTGGCGAGGGCTTCTTGATGTCCAAAGCTCAAGAAGAATAGTGACATCCAATCTCAGATAGATCTTGACCGTCGGTCCATTTCGCGAACTTGGGTATTGTGAGTTGGGAGGCATAGTTCTTTGTGATTCAAACTCCCGAGTCACGAGATCGTGATTCGACCTGAACCGTAGATCACAGGCAGATCTGGACTGTTGGTCCACATCATGATTTTGGTTATCGCGAGCTAGGAGGCAGAGTTCTTTGCACTTCAAACCCCCTAGTTGAGAGATCACGATTCAACATAAACCATCGATAACAGGCATATCTGTACCGTTGTCCCACATCGTGATCTCAGGTATCGAAAGTTGGAAGGACAGAGGTCCTTGTCTCCCAAACCCCAAATCGCAAAATAGTGAAATAGTGAGGACGGACATGGACCATAGATCCCATGGATTATTGTGAGTCGTTGATCGAACATCAAGACATTTCAACATTTCGACCACCAGGGATTCCCAAATTTTTATTTACGAAAGGAACGAAGGATAAGGGTGCGATCACGACTCCTGGTCGTGTACTGTGGCATGTAGCACTGTGGTGGAACGAACTACAGGCTGAGAGGAGAAGTAAAGGAAAATAGAGGATAAAGAATTGGGACAATATGGTAGCCAAACTGAAGGCTAAGTTCATACCAAAAGACTACCAGATCAATCTGTTCAAGAATCTACAAAACCTGAGACAGAAAGGGATGACAGTCAAGGAGTACACTGAGGAGTTATACAGGTTGAAAATCAGAAATAGACAAAGGGAGAGATGAAGAAAGAGTCGCCAGATATATAAATGGATTGAGATATGAAATCCAGGATGAGCTTAGCATTATGTCAGTGAGGACTGTGGAAGATGCTTATCAGTTTGCGCTGAAGGCAGAGGAGAATTTGGACAGAAAATAGAATCGACGAGGAAGAGGTAAAGGCTCGGTCCCAAGAAAAAGCAAGGGATTTAACCGTGACAGAGCACATCAGTCTAAGGACGAGGCTGAGAAACCACACAATCACTCATAATGAGGAGGAATTTCACGAGGAGGATAGAATGGTGGAAGAAAATCTTCTAGAGGAAGAGGTCGAGGAGGAGTAAGGTGCTATAACTATGGAAATATAGGTGACATGTCTTGGGAATTTCATGAGAAGAAGAAGGAAGGAGGAGAAGCTCACATTTCAGAAGCATGACGAAGAGATGTTGAAGTAGAAGGAGCAGAGGATGGAGCATCCCTGATGTTGAGAAAAGTTCTCTTAAAACTAGAGGCAGAAATTGAAAATCCAATCCAGCGAAACAATCTCTTCAGGATGGCTTGCAAGACTAAGGACAAAGTATGCAAGGTGATCATTGACAGTGGGAGTACTGACAAACTAGTATCCACAGAGATGGTGGAGAAATTGGAGCTAAAGACAACTACACATCCAAGGCCATACAAAGTCTCATGGCTACAAAAAGGACACCAGGTAATGATCACTAAACAATGTCTGGTTGAAATTAAAATAGGAGGATATAAAGATGAAATCCCATGTGATGTAATCCCCATGGACGTATGCCACATTTTGTTGGGAAGACCATGGAAGTTTGACAGAAATGTCATTCACGATGGAAGGAAGAATACATATACATTGGAGAAGAATGGTAGGACGCATATGTTGTTGCCAATGGAGGAGAAGAAAGCGAAAGAGGAAGCCAACACAAGCATACTTCTCATGAGTGGCAAGGAACTCCTGAAAGAAGTCAAGGAAGAACAGGAGATGAAATTCACTATGGTGAGGAAACCCAAAGTCATCCTTACGAGTACATCAATGGATGATTTACCTGAAGAAGTTCAAGAGCTGCTAGATAATTTTGTTTATATAGCGGTGGATGAGATGTCGAACTCATTGCAGCCCATCAGGAGTATTAGTCATCATATCAACTTGATACTAGGAGAAATCGTGCCAAACAAAGCAACGTACATATTAACACCTCGACAGAATGAGGAGGTGAGGAACCAAGTACAAGAGTTTCTAGATAAGGGTTTAGTCAGAGACAGCTTGAGCCCATGCACAATACCAACTGTGTTAAGCCCAAAGAAAGATAGAGGATGGAGAATGTGCATAGACTCAAGAGCCATCAACAAGATCACCATCAGGTATAGATTTCCTTTACGAAGAATGAATGACTTAATGGATTGCCTAAGTGGAGCACATTTAGTTTCTAAGATAGATCTGAAAAGTGGATATCACCAGATCAGGATGAGAGAAGGTGATGAATGTAAAACAACCTTTAAGACGAATGAAGGTCTGTATGGGTGGTTGGTTATGCCATTTGGATTAACGAACGCCCCGAGCACTTTTATGAGGCTAATGAACGAAATTATAAATGATTTCATTGGTAAGTTCCTAGTTGTATATCTGGATGATATATTGATTTTTAGCAAGACTAAAGAAGAGAATTTGAGGCACCTAATGCTAGTAATGAGGAGGCTATAGCAGGAGAAGTTGTTGATCAATATGAAGAAGTCCTCTTTTATGAAGACGGAGCTCATTTACTTGGTTTTGGTGATATCTTCAAATGAATTGAAGATGGATATAGAAAAGGTGAAAGCAATTAGGGAATGGTCGTCTCCAAGGAGCATGTTCGAAGTAAGGAGCTTTCATGGTTTAGCAAGTTTCTATAGGAAGTTCATTAGAGACTTTAGTGGAATTTGTGCACCAATGACGGATACAGTGAAGAAGTGGCACAAGTCTTTTAAATGGATGGAGGAGGCTGGAAAGAGATTCAATATACTAAAGGAGAATATAACAGAACAACCAATTCTGATCTTACCGAATTTTGGGAAGACATTTCAGGTAAGATGTGATGCAAGTGGAGTTGCAATAGGAGCAGTTTGAGTCAGGATAACATACCTGTTGCCTATTTCAATGAGAAGATGAATGAGACCAAGAGGAAATACTCCACATATGACAAGGAGACCTATGCCATAATTCAACCATTGAAGAAATGGAAGCATTATCTTGTCTTGCAAGAGTTTGTCTTGTACAACGATAACCAAGCTTTACAATTCATAACCCGACAAGAAAAACTGAATAAGAGGCATGAAAAATAGGTTGAATTTATGGAAAATTTTACTTTTGTCATAAAACATATTGTTGGGAATGCTAACAAAGTTGTTGATTCCTTAAGCAGGATATGTTTAATTTTGCAAGAATTCCAGGTGGAGACCTTGGGGTTTGAACACCTTAAGGATATGTATTGTGATGATACCGATTTCAGGGAGGCCTACGAAGCATGTACAAGCCTTGTACTAAGTGATAGAAGTCAGTGGACATAGTATATGGTTCAGGAAGGATTGTTGTTCAGAGGAAATCAATTGTGCATACCAAGATGCTCAATGAGGGACAATCTTCTGAAGGAGAAGCATAGTGGAGGATTGGCCGGACATTTCGGCCATGACAAAATGTTTGCATAGTTGAGTAGTTCATACTATTGGCTAGGTATGAGAACATAGGTGATAAAATTTGTGAAAAGATGTAGGATCTGCCAACATGCAAAGGGGAAAAGACAAAACACTGGATTGTATCAACCATTGCCAATACCAGAGAGGCCTTGGGATGCAATAAGCATGGATTTCGTGTTGGGATTGCCAAGAACAAAAAGGGGATTCGATTCCATATTTGTGGTGGTGGATAGGTTTTTAAAGATGGCACATTTCATCCCATGCCAGAAGACCAGTGATGCAACACATGTTGCAAATCTGTTTTTAAGAGAAGTTGTGACACTTCACGGCCTACCCAGGAGCATTGTCTTAGATAGAGACACAAAATTTGTTGGTCAATTTTGGAGGAAGTTGTGGAAAAAGATGGGGAAATATTTTTCCTTAATATCATCTTATCACCCTCAAACAGATGGGCAGACTGAGGTGGTAAATAGAAGTTTGGTGAACTGATTGAGAAGTCTAGTTACTGAACACCATAACCAGTGGGATCAGATTCTGCCACAAGAAGAATTCGAATACAATGACTCACCAAACATGAGCAGTGGAAGGAGTCCATTCCAAATAATCTATGGAATGCAACCCAAGGGAGTGTCTAAGTTGAGAGACTTGGAACGGGGTGAGATCAGAAGTGTTGGAGCAGAGGATTTTGCTGCTGAAATGCAGAAACTCCATAGTCGGATCAAAGAACAATTACATAGTTCTAACCAGGAATACAAGCACAGAGTTTATTAGCATCGCAGGGAAATTCAATTTGAAGTAGGAGATAAGGTTTTAGCATATCTCAGGAAGGACAGGCTCCCTAGGGGAACATATAACAAATTGAAGATGAAGAAGATATAACCCTATAAGATCTTGAGGAAGTTTGATGCAAACACCTATGAGATCGAGCTGCTAGATGGTGTGGGCATTTCACCCATATTCAATGTCTCAAACCTGTATCCTTACAGGAAAGATGACACAAAAGGATCAGAAGATCAAGGAAAGATTCAATGGGAGAAGCAGATGCCTATGGCAGAGAAGCTACAGATGGAGAAAATTTTGGATCAGAGGATTGGCAAGAAGACCAGGAGGAAGACTTATTTTGAGTATCTGGTCAAATGGAAGGGATGCCAAATACAAGATGCTAGTTGGAAAAACAAAGCTGCTATCCAGAAGTAGGTAAAGTTTGTAGAGGAGCTCATGGACAAGAGTCCATGAATTTTTGTGAAGGGGAGTATGATGCAGGAGCATCGTTGGTAAGCGCACAGAGGTAGGACGACTCAACACATGAGAGTTCTTCCAGAAATTCAACGTTAACAGTTGCAGCCAATTTCAAAATCCTTCTTCACTCAGTGCCAGAATTTACCTTTGGAGGCACACTTGAACCAGTGTCGAATTTTACCCTTTGAGGCAAGTTTTGAAATCGTAAACAGAGCAGGAGTTTCCACTACGGATCTGGAATGCGACTGCACTAAGATAGCGTAGGATGAATTTTAGAGTAGGCAAGTAGCTCAAGGAAACCCTAGGAATATTTTTGAGTTAAGTATAAGTTTGTAGTCCCAGTTGGAGTGAGCTGTAATACAGAGATAAGTTAGTTGTAAGAGAGAACTGCGAGTTAGTAGGAGATCTCAGTTTTTTGAGTTACTGTGATTTTGAATGTATTATGTAGCCATTGGGCACTTGTGAATATAACAGAAGGAAATTTATCCAAATGTATGGTCTGTGGACTGTGTGTGTTTTCCTGTCATTTTTGTTTTCATGAACAAGTAGATGGAACTGTGAGTTTTTCCAGTTTCAATCTTTTCTCTTCATTGGAAGCTCTGCAAGGTGTGCATCAAGAAAAAGAGGAACGTAAGGAAATCAGGAGGAATTTCTCAGCGAGAAATACCATGGATCTGAGTTATCAAAATCCCTCAGACGTAGGGAGTGTGAGGGAAATCGAAGTCTGAACCAGACAAAGATGATGAGGAACAACACTTCAGAAAGTGTTATCGAGATCAAGGAACTCATTCACTAGAAGAAGCGAAGACCAAGTCTTTGAAGACTTAGAAAATCTTCTAAGTCTGAAGCGAGTAAAATCTCAAGAGGAAGAACATCGTCGAGCGTTGGATCGCAGTGGAGAATCCCGCGAACCGTCTGATTTGAGGTAGGAGAACAAGATTTAACCCTGCGTAGATCCAGCAGGGGAGATCTCAAAGATATAAACCGATGGTGGAGAGTCCTCAAGGAGAAACACCGAAACCCTGCAAGTCGTTGGATAAGGTGGAGCTGCAAGGAGGTTATTGGCGAGGGCTTCTTGACGTCCAAAGATCAGGAGGAATAGTGACCATTGATCTCAGATAGATCTGGACCGTCGGTCCATTTCGCGAACTCGGGTATCCCGAGATGGGAGGCAAAGTTCTTTGCACTTCAAACCCCTGAGTCGCAATATCGTGATTCGACCTGAACCATCGATCACAGGAAGATATGGACCATTGGCCCACATCGTGATTTCGGTTATTACAAGCTAGGAGGCAGAGTTATTTGTGCTTCAAACCTGTGAGTCGCAATATCGCAATTTGACCTGAACCGTCGATCACAGGCAGATCTAGACTATTGGCCCACATCACAATCTTGGGTATCGCAACTTGGAAGGACAAAGGTCCTTGTCTCCCAAACCCCGAATCGTGAAATAGAAAAATAGCGAGGCCGAACATGGACCATAGATCCCGGGGATTATTGTGAGCCGTTGATCGAACGTCAAGACATTTCAACATTTCGGCAACCAGGGATTCCCGAATCGCGATTCACGAAAGGCAAGAAGGATAAGGGTGTGGTCATGGCTCTTGTTCATGTACTGTGGGAGCTCATGCTTGGTGCTTGGAAAAGTCAATTGAGCATTTGTGGGGGGACCTGTGTGTTCGTTCAAAGGGTTCCAGTTTGGAACCAGAAGAGCCATTTCGGCTCCGGAACCAGAAGATCCTGACCAGGAGGTCGCACAACCCTTAAGAGGGATAGGGGATCTGCATCATTGCAACACTTAGGAAATCACAAATCCATACATATGAGCCAATAATCATTTCATAAATAGAGAAAAATCAGGAATGGCCAAAAATATAAATACCTATAATCAAATTCCTTAAAACGAGATTTGGTCGAGCAGTTCCTCCCTGTTAAAATTTCAGAGCATAACACAACAACAAGATTGAACAATAGCCTGACTAGTATGGAAGCCAACGGGAAGAGTAAAGGTGGCGTGCAGTAAATACACGTCGCCTCCTCCGATATCTCATTAACTCAACAGTACATGCCAACAAATTCTTGATTAACACAACCAATCAAACATGTATCGAAACCATCACAACATTAAAATCCAGCAGCACGATCACCATATTCCATTTCACATCATATAACTCAAAGAAAATCGTGTAACCGTCAACGTACAACCATATGAATATTAACATGTGATTCAATCACAATTTCATAATTATTTCCTTGTTAGCTAGGGTTTAGCAATAATAATCAAGTCTTTTCATGCTTGTAGTATAGTTAGGATAGCTCTAAAATAACCCCCTACCAATTATTTCTCATTTCCTTCAAATTATTGCATGTGGTATTGCAGAACTAGTTCCCTTTTATTTGCAATTGTTATAGTATTTTTCCTTTCACATAATTTCACTAACATGTTTGTTATGCAGGTGTGATAAGAACAAACAACAATGACATTAATGAATAACATAGGTTGTAGTAAAATAAGAAATTAGCCCTTCATAAGCTCAATTCATCAACCAATACCAACAAGATCTTCATCAACTATGTGATGTGTATCACACATCATATCAACATCAAAAATGAAAAATATATGCTCTCTAATAGTTCAAGGGGGTCCCACCTACTAGTATTATTTAGTCTTTAATAATAATAGGCTTTAGAAACACTTTGCGAGCGAAACTTTGTTGAAGTTTTGAATAGTCAATAGTTGGGTCCCACCAGATTTGGCGGACCTGCCAAATATTATTTTTTTTGAAATTTCGATCATGGGTTGTCATTGGGAATTTTCCCACTACCACGTAGCATCCCATGACTGGGCCATGTGGTAGCCACCTATTGGACTAGGTCAACCATTGTACCATCATCTTTCCATGTTAGCGGGACGTCACTATACAGATGCCACTTCAGCTGCCAACTCAGCCTTCCATGTCAACCTGCCACTTCAATGCCACATCACTGTACGTACTGTACGAACTTCCATGTGGAAAATTCTTACTTGTCAACAAAATGGCCTAGAAATTCCCAATATGGGTGACACATGGAATCCTCTATTGTTTCCACGTCACCATGATGACATCATGGTGATGTCATCATGACACATGTCACCTCCTTCACATGCCATGTATGTTGTATGAATTCTAACGTCATCCATACTGGTGTTAACATCAATAGTACGGATGTTGTCTCATCCCCCTCTTGACTGGGCTCGGTTTAGCAATCTTTCACCGCAAATATCTTTGGATCCGTAACTTTGTTTGACGAGTCGTTTGCACCATTGGAAATATTGCGACACGATCTTCACAATGATGTATTTTTCACTAATTTTTGAGAATTTTGAATTGTTTCCCTTTCTCTATCTATTGAGGCCATTCTGAGCATCATGAGTTGCTTCTACGAGTTCTAAGTTTTTCTTAGTCTTCTTTGGATCCTTTCTGGATCATGATTTCCCACTGAGATGTTTTGGACCACCCAAATCTTTCATCAATCAACAGATAAGTGAGGGAAGAGTTCCCCCGCCTTTTCCTTCTCAATCAACATTGCCTTTATTGGATGTGTGCCCTTTAATCCTACTCGAAGATAATCAACATCAACCCTATGTGAAGTCCTCATCCTTTTTTCTAGGATGATATCTTTGTTTAAATCATCCAAGTACTCAAGAGAAAACTCATCAACTGAAGATATTGAAACTTCCTTATCCTGATCCATGATCATGGGAGGCTCAAAAAGTTTCAAGTTATATACATTCACAACTGAGTAAATCTGCATATAAGGTGGAAGATCTAGACAAAAATCATTGGTACCACTTTTTTCCAAGATAGTGAAGGGTCCATAACGAATGGGATTATTTTTTTTCCCTTCACCATTTAATCTCTCCTTGTTGATGTGAATCCATACCTGGTCTGCAACTTGGAACTAATGATCAACCATGTCCTTTTCATGCCAAGATTTATATTGTTCTTGACTTTTCTCCAATTGTTCCTTGACTACCTGGTGCACCCGTTGGATCCTTTGGATGAACTTACATGCTCTTTCCTCTTTTATTTCTTCATTTCAATTCACATTTTTTCCATACATCAAGTCCAAAGGAACTTTAGGTAGATACCCAAAACATGTCTCAAAAGGATAAAACTAAGTGGGGGAATGTAAGGCTCGGTTGTAAGCATGTTGTACATAGGGTATTTGTTCATCCCATAACTTGGGATGCTTGATGTAGTAGCCTCAAAGAAAACATACGACTGTCTATTTTACCACCTATGTATGTTTTCCATTCTGTGATGGAAAGTAGTGCTCCTCTCCAATTTTGTGTCCATCATTCTCCACAATCTTGTCCAAAAATCCCCAAGTAATCGAGTATCTCAATCAGAGATAATGGATGTGGGTAACCCAAAATGAAACCAAACATAGTAAAGAAGAGATTAGTAGTATGCTCAACAATGATCTTCTTTTTACATGGCGTCAAGATAAAAATCTTGTTGAACCTATCCACTACAACATACAAATAGTCATGACCCCCTTTTGACATTGGTAAACCCCCTACAAAATCCATGGAGATATTTTCCCATGGATGGGATGGAACAGGTAATGGTGGGTATAGCCCCAGTTTTCTATTAGTGGGATTACAAGTAGAACACAACACACACCCCTTTACATATTTAGTTACAATTGCTTTCATTTTAGGACAGTAACCAAACCTTTGCAAATGAGCCATATTTTTTCCTAGCCCAAAATTCCCAGACATAAGAGAAGTGTGAGCTTCTCATATTACATGGAATCATTCACTTGTAGGAATACATAAATTTCCATGATAGTAGAATAGTTTTCCCTGTAGAAAATAGTTCTCTACCCGTGCACCATTGGTTAGATTATCATATACATCTTTAAAATATTCATCAATGGGATATTGTTCCACATAGCTATCATGAGATAAAGAAGTATTCTTCAAAATAATAGAAGCAACAATAGGAGGTCTAAAAATCATATTAGTTACCTTGTTACTTGTACCATTTTTGTAGTTGATTACCAAATGAAATTGTTGTAAAAAACCCATCCATCTATAGTGTCAAGATTGTTGTAGTTTGGTTTGTACTTGGATATTTTGTAAGGGTTGGTGATGTGTATGTATGATTGTTTCCTTCCCTAACAAATAGTTCTTCCATTTATTTATGCTTTGAACTAATGCATACAACTCTTTATCATATGTAGGATAGTTAACGACAGGTTGGTTAAAAGTTCCAGAGTGGTAACAGATAGGCTTACGATATTTCATGAATACTGCACCCATGGAATATCCACTGCCATATGTCTCAATCTCAAGAGGCTGTTGAAGAGTCAGCAGTGCTAATATTGGTGTGGTACTGATATTCTCCTAAAACGTGTCGAAATCCTTTTGTTTCTTTCCTTCCCACTAAAAAGTGTTCTTGACACCGGTTAAGGAATGCAATGGAGCTTCTATAAAGGAGAAGTTTGAAATGAATATCCTCCAATACTAGACTCCACCTAAGAATATTCAGATCCCGGTTATAGTTTTTGGCTCAGGCCAATTTACAATTACATCAATTTTGGAAGGATCAATTTTTAATTATCCTCCTCCTACAATATGACCTAAGTGTACAAGTGCAGTCTTTCCAAATTCACATGTAGACTATTTTACATATCAATTTTCCCTTCGCAAAGTATCTAATACTTTCTTTACATGCCTCACATGTTCATCCCAAGTCCCGCTAAAAATAAGAATTTCATCTAAATATACAATCACAAAATCATCTAGGAAAGGCATGAATACATCATTTGTCACGCGCATGAACATTTTCGAAGCATTACAAAGCCCAAATGACATAACTAACCACTCAAACAATCCATGTTTGGTTTTAAAGGTAATCTTCCATGCATCCTTTTCTACAACCCTAATCTGATGGTATCCACTGCGCAAATCCAACTTAGTGAAATAAACAACATTCTTCAACTGATCAAGTAAATCATCTATACGAGGAAGAGGGTATTGATTTTTCACCGTGATTTTATTTAAGGCTCGGTAATTGATGCACATTCCCCATGTGCCATCTTTCTTTGGCACCATCACGATCGAATAACCACAAGGAGATGAATTGGGTCTGATGACCCCTTGATCCAATAAGCTATGTACTTGATTCTTGATCTCTATCATCTCCACAAATGACATCCTATACATGCCCACATTAGGAAGAGGAGAATCCTTCTGAAGATGTATCTCATGTTGGATTTCCCTCTTAGGGGTTAATCCATATGGTTCCTAAAAAATATCATCATACTTAGAAAAAATATCAATAAATTATTTCTTATGAGAAGGATCACATCCTTGGAAAGTGTTGGATGTTCCAACATCTTTCTCTCTTACGACCATGAGTATATATATCTTATTAGTGTTTATGAGTCTCTTCATTTGTCTTGCACTAACAATTGTTGTATTTGCCCTCATGTTGTGATCTCTAAAAATATATTCCACTCCCACTTTTGTAAGGTGGTACTTGTTCTCATGACAAAAGAATACTTCTTTTCTATCATAAAGATAAGGACTTCCCATCACTATGACACACATATCAAGTGATACAACATCCAAATCCACTTTGTCAATCAACTTTGAAGAAATAGGAAATTTGAACCTACATTGTTTGGGGACATTTAATTTTTCTTTATCATATACCCAACCAAGAGGATAAGGATTTCAATGTGGTTTCAATTCAAGACCCATATTTTTGACAAGTGCTTCATATATTAAGTTTACTTGGGAACCTAGATCAAATAATGTATCTATCGTAGTGTGTTTAGATACAAATATTATGTGAAATAATTCATTCCTCTTTCGTTCATCATCATGAGATTCATTATTGAAACTTGAACTAGCATGAAGGGAATATTTACCTTGTACTCCAACCATTGTGATCTTTCCTTAGTCTCCTAAATCGGAACCAAGATCTTGTTACACTGTAGAAATAGTTTTTGTCTTCCTCTTTGCACCGAACTATTTTGGTCTCTTTTCTGGATGCAGTTTCCAACAATGTTCATCATCGTGAACTCTTTTCTTGAAACGAGTGCAATATGGATTTTCTCCTTCTCTCGTCACTAAGGAAGTCTTCTTGTCCTTCCTTTTAAAAGGCTTATGTGGGATATTGGAAGGTTTCTTTGTGGGATCTTCTTGAACATGCTTTCCCCTGTTCTCAAGGTGAGTGGCTTGCACACAAACTTCATCAAGACTGGTGAGATTAAACAAGAGAAAAGTATGATGAATATAACTGTGAAGTGTGCCAATATACTTCATTAAAGTTTCATAAGAATCCAAAGGAATGTTTAATGCAAGATCTCTCTTCCTAAATTCTTCCATGAAACTTTGTACAGTTTGACATTTACTTTGCCTTAAAGTTTTCCATTCCATCATTGCTTTATGTAAATAACCCAATGGATAAAATTGCTTCCTTATTTCTGATTTAAATTCTGACCATGGGGAAAGAAGATTACCACACCCACTTATGTCTTGAAGTTTTCTCTCCCGCCATATGAGAGCGGTGTCTTCCAACCTAAGAGAAGATAGTTGCACTTTAACTTCCTCTTCATCAATATGTTGAACATGAAAATATACTTCAACCTATCGGATCCAATTATCTATCTTTTTAGTATTAACATCTCCATGAAACATAGGTAAAGAAAATTTTACATCAATCTTTAATAATGGTTTCTTAAAAGAGGATTTATGGCTAGAATGATGAGAATGATGAGAATACTCATAGGAAGAAGAACTAGAACTTGGAGGTGAATATGGAGGCTCAGGAGGGTGTCCTCCAATCCCTTGGTTTACCGAAGCATCATCATAAACATGCTCTTCATTTTTCTTCCCTTTCTTCTTCATCCTCTTCTCGTAGTCTCAATACATTCGTTTGACCATTTCTCATATGCGATAAAAGACCATATGAAAGTTTTTCTCATGTTCATCACGCTTTCTTCTTCTTCCATTTTATTCCTTCGGGATGCACTGCCAACTTTGGAATTGAAAGTATCAATAGTTCCTTTACCCTGCTTATGATTAGCACTAGAAAGCATTCACACTCAACAATTCAAGTCAAAGATGACTGCTCTAATACCAAAATTAATCAAGATCTTTTCATCGAGTGACTTATAAATAATTGCATTAAATGAACATAAATTAAAGTGCACCATTAAAGGAGGAAAGATCAATAATGAAGAGACATAAGCATCAAATCTGAACCAAAAAAATTGATAATGGAGTTCATCCATGGTCGACTACGTCTCTGGGTCCTGCTCTCAAATGGGTAGGCTTTTTCATTAACTCAACAAAAGAATTTGGCAAAATACATAAGTATACCTCATTCTAAAATCAAGTTGTAGAAGTATTGCTTAGATCAGAAAACATACATCACCATTGAATTTGTGGCGTCAAATTACCCAAAAATGACTGTCTCCATGCCTCGATCCGACTCTGGCAGTCCTAGACCCAAGAAGAATTATGTCTCAGTTTGTGTGCTCTACAACCTTCAATAAATGTTGAGTACTCTGCTTTGAACTACATGCCCAATCGTACCCATGCACACCTTCCTCTCTAGCACTGGGCATATGCACTTTTTAAATAATTAAAGGGGCATTGTTTACAACGTGGGGTCATAGGACTGTTGGTTATGGCGCATATATTAAGGCGTAAATAAGGGGGGAGGTCCCAGGGTCAAGCCCATGGGCCTCCCCTTCTGGCTTAACTGTTGCTATATATATATATATATATATATATATATATATATATATATATATATATATATATATATATATATGTCATGTCAGTTCCACTAACTTTGGTGAAGATTCTAGCCAGTGGTCGATTGCCAGATTTGGTGGACCTACCAAATATTTAACTTTTTTGAAATTTTGATCACGGGTTGTCATTAGTCATTTTCCCACTGCCACATGGAAACCCATGACTGGGCCACGTGGAAGCCACCTATTGGACCACATCAACCACTATACCTTCATCCTAACATGTCAGCACCATGTCACTGTACAAATGCCACTTCAGCTTCTAACTCAGCCCACCACATCAGCACCATGTCACTGTATGGATTGCCACTTGGTGAAATCTTACTGGTCCACGGAATGGCCTAGAAATTCCAAATATAGGTGACACGTGGCATCACACGTGACCATGTTGATGTCATGCTGATATCATCATGACATGTTTCACCTCCTACACATGCCAAATATGTTGTACAGATGATGACATCATCCGTAATGGTGCTGACATCAGTAGTACGTACGCTGACTCATCCCCTACTGACTGGGCTAGGTTGACCAAGATTTGACCAAAAATATATTTCGTTTCGTAACTCTATTTGACAAGTCGTTTGCATCGTTGGAAATCTTGTGACACGCCCTTTGTGGTGATGGCATTTTCACTAAGTTTTGAGAATTTTGAATTTTTTCCCTTTCTTTGTCTGTTGAGGCCATTCTGAGTGTCCTGAGTTTCTTCTTCGATTTTTGAGATGTTCTTAGTCTTCTCTGGATACTTTTTAGATCAATATTTGATTATTATTTCTCAATTAATGAATGATTCTAGAATGGTTAAATAAATTATAAAGTGTCTTATACTAATTCACCTGCCCAATAGTATAATCATAATTTCAGCAGAGGGCACATGGACAAAGTAGATGTTCATGTGAGATGCATAGATGCTTGAGTTGTGGAAATATTTATTATAGGCTGATGGAGGCTAGTGGACATGCGAGTTTCATGGATATTAGTATATTGAGCATGTTTATGTTCTTCATGATTATATATATATATAGTTTTATCTGTATTTATTTTCATATCTTATTATATGAACTTTTGTATTTTCAATGCTTCGATAGAAAACCTTCTACACCACTAGATGTATCGGTTTTAGTTTCCACCATTGATGCAGCAGTATAGGGAGGTTTCTCATTTGGTTTACTACATACATAGGTATATCTAACTTTTGATAAATTCACCATATTGATTTGTTTATTCTTTGGCATCCTCAAATATAATGTTCTGGTGTTTCTACAATTTGTGGTACTATACAGTGACAAACCATGTCAACCTAATATGGAAAAGACATCCCATTCACATGTATCATGTGTTGAGTTAAGTCTTGTTTAAATGTGAAATTTGTTATATTTTTTGGTCTAATTTTACATTTTGGTACGAATAACAATATTATGATTATGTATGGAAGTTTCTTCATCCATTGTTGGGTGACTTGTACCACCACCCTTTCATTCACCACCACTACCATCATTCCACCGATCATTTCCCCCTAGCTATTTATCTAGTCCGATACTTGTCCATCCTACCTTGGCTCTTGGGACACCTCTTTCCACCCTAAGGGATTTTCCATCCCTCGTACAACCTGTGGGATTTTATAACCACCCACCCCCACCATAATTCCCATCCCATCCATCCATAGTTGTTGCAACCATATGCCACCCACCCCCACCGCCTTTTTCATCACATCCATCAATAGTTAATTCATTTCTACACCACCCACCCCAAACACCTTTTACATATCATCCATCAAGAGTGGATGTACTAGAATGCTACCCATCCCTACCACCCTTTCTATCTAATGCATCCACAGTGGCTGTACCTATACATAATATGGAAATAATCCCAATTGAAAACTAGACTATGCCATCAATGGAGGCTGCAATAGTAGATGTTGTCTTGGTGAAGGTTGTACAACCATAAACTCCACCTGCTAGTGACTCTCAACTATTTCCTTATTTTTTCACAGTAATATCATTTGTTGATGCATTTTTATGTATCATGAATGGAATTGATTTTATGCATTTTTGTTTAAATTCCATTCCTTGATCCTTGTAACTGTTGTAGGGCGTCATCATTGAGATATTAGGGTCACAAAGGAAGGTTACACCCTCAATTTCTAGTATCATTTGTGGTGATTTTTCTTACCTTTAATCATGAATTATGATTTTGTAAGTCTATTAATTCATTGTGCAAAATAATAATAATAATATTGTTTCTTTGTCAAGTCTTCAGAGAAATGAACCAATATGGAGGTGCAAGGTTTGTGTGGACTTCAATATGAGGTATATGAATAGTGCACTTAGGGATCAGGTGTGGAGGATTTTAAGGGTCATGTATATGTTATTCCTAGGCTCATATGGAGCTATGTGGGTATAGTTCATGGTCTAGTTCATGGTCATCATATAGGTATAGTTCATGGTCTAGGTCTAGGTCATGGTCATGGTCATCCTATAGGTATGGGTAATGGTCATGGTCATGGGAATAATATAGGTATAGGTCATGGGATAGATCTATCTCTAGGCCTTACCAAGTCTAGGTCTAGGTATTTACATGTCAAGGTCAACGCCATTCCTTTCCTTGAGATGTACCAAACTTGATAGAGTGTGTGAGAGTCTGAGAGAGAGAGAGATGAAGCCATAGAGGGAGGGTAGAGAGAGTGTGTATGAGAGTGTGAGAGATAGAGAGAGGAAGACAAAGAGAGTGCATGAGAGTGAGGGAGAGGGAGACAAATAAGGGGGGTAGAGAGAGAGTGAGAGAAAGGGGAGGATAGAGAGGGAAAGATGCAGTGGGACCACTTCCATTGGAAAGAGTACAGACTGTAGTTTCTTGTGTGCGAGTTTCAGAATCAGATGTTAAATATTGAGCGCGGGGCATGCTGTACAAGTCGGGTCTTCTGAACAGACTAGAATTGAATAAAGTTCTATTATCTCTCATATATTCTTGGGTGGAAGGAAGGGGCAAGGATAGAGAGTTCAGATCTCTCTTTATATTGGAGGATTGTATATTCCTCTTGGAGGTTTATCCCTCCCTTTACATTTTGGAAGCTGTAGCTACCTTTGGAAGT
>ML777793.1:1140307-1163203 GCA_009831015.1 Picea engelmannii
TATGGGGTGGAGAGAGAGATATAGAGAGAGGAATGGGGGGAGACAAAGTGAAGTGGGTAGAGAGAAATAAAGAGAGAAAGGGGGGAAGAGTGGGGGATAGAGAGGGAGGTAGATACAAAGTGAGGGGGAGAGAGAGGTATATGTATGAAATATATGTAAGAGAGATAGTGGAAGGGAGGGGGATAGAGAGAGGGAGGAGTCAGGAAGAGAGAGATAGAGAGATAGAGAGAGGGAGATAGAGAGAGGGAGAAAGAGAGTGAGAGAAATGCGCAAGAGAGAGGGAAGGGGTGGTAGAGAGAGATAAAGAGAGAAAGGGAGGATAATGGGGGAGAGAGGGAAGGGGTGGTGGAGAGAGATAAAAATATAAAGTGGGGAGAATGAGGGAGAGATAGGGAAGGGGATACATTGAGAGAGAGAGGGAGGAGGATATAGAGTGAGGGGAAGAGAGAAGGGGGAGAGGGGGACAATGGGAAGGAGGGAGAGAGTCAACAAGAGAAGAAGAGATATCAAGAGTGGGATGGAGAGATATATGGAGGGGGTAGAGAGAGAGAGGGAGGAGGGAAAGAAGGGGATTGATGGAGAGAGACAACAAGAGTAGAAGAGATGTTGAGATTGATATGGAGAGAGAGAGAGGGATGTAGAATGAGGGAGAGAGAAATAGGGGTGCATAGAGAGAGAAAGACTAAGAACAAGGAGAGAGAGGGGGGTAACGTGGGAGCAATGGAAAAAGGGGCATATGGAGGGGGGGACAAAAATAGAGAGAAGAAGGGAGGGATGGATTTTGAGAGAGAGATGGAGAGATGGAGTAGGGAGAGAAATATATGGAGGTAGAGAGATAGGGAGATATTTGAAGAAGGAAAATATAGAGAGGTATTGGGTATGAGAGTCTTAGGCTTGAAAAGGCATGAACTAGGTTTATGTCATGGAAAAGGTCAAGTTCTACTTATAGGTATAGGTCTAGGTATTTCCATGATTTTCCATGTATTTCTCTTTCCTTGTCTAGGTATTACCAAGTATAGGTTAAGGCCATGTCTTTCCTTTCCATGTCTTGCTTTGCAATGTACCAAAATTTCTAGTGTGTGAGAGTGTGAAAGGGAGAGAGAGGAATATAGAGAGGGGAGGTAGATAGAGTGTATGTGAGAGTGTGGGAGGGAGAGGGAGGAATCCATAGAGAGGGATTAGAGAGAGTGTGTGAGAGTGTGAGAGGGAGAGAGAGGGAGACAAATTATAAGGGAATAAAGATAGGGGTAAATGTAACAGAGAGGGGTAGATGCATGAGAGAAAGAGAGCAAATATAGTGGGAGGGAGGAAGGAGTGGAGATAGAGGGATGTGGGAAGTAGAGAGAGTGTGTGAGAGTTCGAGATGGGAAGAAAACAAAACAACAATGAGGGGTAGAGATAGAGTGTGTGAGAGGGTGGGAGAGGAAGACAAATAGGGAGGGTAAGGAGAGGGAGACTGAGAGTAAATGGGTGAGGAGACAGGGACACATTGAAGGGGAGTAGAGAAAGACTATGTGTGAGAAGGGGGAAAGACAGAGAGGAGGGTAGAGAGAGAAATAAGGGAAGAGAGAGAGAGAGAGAGAGAGAGAGAGAGAGAGAGAGAGTGAGAGTGTGACTAACAACGAGGAGAGAAATATGGGGTGGGAGAGAGGTGGAAGAGAGAGGGGTGGGGGTAATAGAGGAGGGAGGGGAAAAGGGGTAGAGAGATTAGGGCGGGGGCAGGGGGAGAGAAAGAGGGAGAGAGTTGAAGAGGGGGGAGATAGAGATGGATTAGGTGTGAGAGTGTGAGGCATGGAAAGGTAAGGTATGGGTCTATTTATTTCCATGCCATGCCATGTCTATGTATTACCATATGTAGGAGTGTGAGAGGGAGAGAGAGGGAGGCGGAGAGGGGTGGGAGAGAGAGAAGGGGGGGGAGAAAGAGTGGGAATGGAGGTAGAGAAAGGTAAATAGAGAAAGGGGGAAGAGTGGAGTAGAGATAGGGAGAGGGATTCAAAGCGAGGGGGATAAAGGGGGAAGAGTGGAGTAGAGATAGGGAGACGGATTCAAAGCGAGGGGGAGAGAGGGGTACATGTAGGGCAAAGAGAGAGAGAGAGAGACAGGGGGGGGGAGGGGGGAGGGAAAGGGCGCATGTATGAAGACACACATAATAGGAAATAGGAGTGCATGTGAATTCGTGGAATGTGTGCACGTTCCTAGAGTGCATGCACATTCTTATGAACATGCGTGCATTCCTATAGCACATGGGGGTTCTTAGAATTCAATTTTTTTTGGGAGGGAATGAAAACATTAAAATAAGTCGATGTTTACTTGGTTTCCATATACATAGGTTCGAGATGAAAAAACTAGTGGTTCATTTTGCAAACAAACACAAACCTCCATTTTTATGAATACCTCTTTATATCTCTTCTTTTGATGCTATTTTTGTATAGGATACATAAATTTGTTGTTGATGAAACTACACATATAGATAGAGTAGGTTATGCAAATTCCAAATATATATATATATATATTTTAAATTAATATTGTTTACTATTTTTAATCTATTTTTGTCTTTGCATATATCAAAATCCTAGAATATATACCTCTTTTATTTCTTCTATAACTTTTTGTCAGCTTAACCATTTCTAAAATGAGTTATATCATGCACTAGAAGAGACCGATATGTACTACCTAAAAACATATATTTTTTGATAATGTTAATACCCTCGTAGTTTGCACTAACAAAAGGCATTGTAATTTCAAGGATATATTGACTTAAATAATTTTAAAAAGATATAAAATTAATATTATAAATTTTGAAAAAATACACTGCTCTAGAAAATGGGTTCTCTACAATTATACAAGTTTTTGGAAGGAAATTACACCATTAAGGTACTCAACAACTACACTAATGTAGACATACACCTTTAATTTTGCTAGAAAAATACTTAAAACTGGAGAGAAGAAAACCGACATCCAACACCTGGAGACGGGGAAGCAAAGTTACACTTTGTTAAAATGATTAATGATATTTACAATGTATATATAAGATGCCATATATTTTAGGAACGATTTAGGAACGGTTTGAAACGCTAAGATAGTTGGAAACTAATCATCGTCACTGCAACTAATTCTCCATTATTCTAAGTCTCCCCTTTAATGGAGAAAGGATTGACATCCACACCTAACATCTCCCTAAACAGTTCAAATTTTATCTTCCCGGGAGGCTGAGTGAAAATATCAAAAACATTTTCACTGGTATTACAATACATTAAAGAAATACCATTAGAATGCATCTTTTCTCAAACAAAATGGAATTGAGTATCAACATGCTTTGTCTTTCAATGATAAAATGGATTATTTTCCAACTTGATTGAGCTCTTGGTTATCACATTTGATTATCGTAGCTTTATTTTGTTCTTCTCCAACATCTTGAAGTAGTCTTATCAACCAAACAACTTCACAAGTTGTTGCACACAATTCTTTATAGTTTGCCTCAGTGGATGACAAAGATACAATAGGTCGCTTCTTACTTCTCCATGAAACAATCCCAGATCCAATTCCAAAATCATAACTTGTAGTAGATCTCTGATCATCCAGATTTCCATCCCAATCTAAATTTGAGTAATCTATCAACTCAACATCGAATGAATCAGTACATTTAATACCATAATCAAGTGTGCATTTGAGATACGTGAGTACCCCTTTCGCTTCATTACAATGGATTTCTAGAGGTTTTTCTATAAACTGACTTAACAAAGTAGTAGAGTATGCTATGTTAGTTCTGGTTGTAGTGAGATAGTTCAGGCTTCCCACCATCTGTTTATAAAATGTATCATTTACCTCCTTCGAACCATCATCGTAGTAAATTTTTGTGTTATGCTGAATTGGAACATAAGAAACTTTACACTAATCCATTTTAAACTTCTTAAGTACTTCTCTAACATATTTTCCTTGAGACACAAAGGTTTGAAAAGAATTTCTCCAGACTTCAAGACCGAGAAAGTAATGTAACTCACAAAGATCTTTCATTTCAAATACCTTTCACATTAGCTTATTGATTCCACTAATCAATTTTTCTGAATTTCCTGTAATAATTAAATCATCAACATATAAGGAAATCAATACAACATGGCCCTTTTCATCAAACTTGGTATATAGATTTGGATCACTTTTTCTCCTCATAAAACCTTGCTAAAGAAAGAAGGAATCTATCTTCTAATACCATGACCTAGGTTCATGTTTCAGTCCATACAATACTTTCTTTAATTTACATACTAAATGTTCTTGGCCACTTTTCACAAACCCCTCTGGTTGATTAAGGTAAACTTCCTCCGTTAACTCACCATTCAGAAAAGCAGACTTTACATATAATCGATGAAGCTTCCAATGATGTTTTGTATCTACTGCAATTAACATTCTTATAGTGTTTAATTTAGCTATTGGTGCAAATGCTTCTTCATAATCAATTCCCTCTTTTTGTGAATACCCTTTTGCCACCAATCTAGCTTTATATTTATCTATGCTACCATCTACTTTGAATTTAGGTTTGTATATCCATTTACATCCTATGGGATTTTTATCTTTAGGCAATTCAGTCAATTCCCAAGTTTTGTTTTTCATTATAGAGTCATATTCTTCCTCCATTTCTTCTCTCCACTCGTCATGTTCATTATCTTCATTAAAATTCATGGGTTCTATGATATTTGAAATATTACTTATTAGGGTATAATATTTATATCTTTCAAGTGGATGAACCTATCATAAAGATCTTCTCAATTGGATGGTGACTTCTTCTCCATTTTGTGAAGATTATTCTTCACTGCTAGATGTATCCATGTCACTGCGTGCCTTTTCTTGCTGATGCTTGTCTTATTTGACCTCCTCATCTTCAATAAGTACATGCCATCTTTCATGATTGTTGTCCTCATTGTTTCCTTCTACCTTCTCATGGAAAATTACATCTCTACTTGCAAACAGTTTGTGATTATATGGATCAAATAGTTTATACGCTTTAAATTCTTAACAGTACCCTACAAAAATACATTTGATAGCTTTAGCATCAAGCTTCTTCCTATTCTCCTTTGGAATATGTGCAAAATCCTTACACCCAAATATCCTCAAATTATTAACTGTTGGTTTAGAATCATACAAGGCATCAAAATGAGTTTTATGATCAAGAAAACTTGTTGGACTTTTATTATTTAAGTAAACATCAGTGCTAATGGCCTCAACCCAAAAAACATTTGAGAGATTCTTAAATTTCATCATACTTCGTGCACACTCCACCAGAGTTATGTGTTTCCTTTCTGCAACTTCGTTTTGGTGTGGAGTGTGGGGTACTGTAAATGTTGTACTATTCCATGATCTTTGCAATACTTGATGAAGTTCCCTAATCTGTATTCTCCCCTTTGATATGAGTGAAGGATTTTGAAGTGTTTTCCTATTTTCTTCTCCACCATGTTTTTAAATTCCTTGAAGTATTAAAAAACATCACACTTTTTCCTAAGGAAATAAACCCATGTGTATCTTGTGCAATCATCAATAAACAATTAGAAATAATAAGCACCTCCTAGTGACCTTGTCTACACTGGTCCACAAACATCAGTGTGCACAAGTTCTAATATATCTCTTTTTCTCCAATCAGGATTAGAGGGGAATCCATCTGTATGCATCTTTCCTAATGTGCAACCTTCAAAAGAATCATATTCATTCTTCAACATAGGGAGTCTTTCAACCATACTTTATTTTTTTAATAACAACAAATCATGATAATTAATGTGACCATACCTTTGGTTCCAAAGAGTTTCTGTAGGCATAGTCGCAAAATTTAAATCTTGATGATTCTTGCTGGTGACATCAAGTTTGTATAGGCCTCCAACTCTGACTCTTGAGGCAACAATACTATAATGATCACGTAAGTCCTTCACTATACAATGTGTCTTGAAGAATTCGACCTTAAAATTATGATCTGTAATGGTGGAAACATAAATCAAGTTTTTTCTTTATCCCAGAGACATACACAACATTGTGAATGTGTCTGAAAGTACCATTCAGAAGTGTTACTAGAATATCTCTATATCCCTTGATTTGATAAGAACGATCATCTCCAAGATAAATATGGTCACCATTATTTGTTTCTTTAAAGTTTATATACCAATTCTTATTACATGTCATGTGGATTGAAGCACCATAATCAACAAAACATGCATCAACATCATCGGTTTCAACAGACAGTGCAGCATTAGACACAAACAATTTGAGATCTTTTGGATCAATATTCAGGTTTTCTTCTACAAAGTGTCCTGAATGTTTTCTATTTTTATGCCTAGCCTAATCATCATTTTTCTTCTTATAACACTCTCTGGCAAGATGCCCAGTCCTACCACAATAAAAGCACTTAGGTTCATTTTTATTCTATGGCATACCTTGATTTGGCCTTGAATTCCTCTAAAATGAACTTCTTCCTCTTCCTCCTTCTCGTGGTTTCCCTTTAGGGAATCTCTTCTTTGTCCATAGTGCTAAGTCTGAATTCCGAGGCTTCAAATTCACGCGCCTCTATTCCTCTTGCAACAATATACCTGCCAGTTCCTCAAAAGTAGGAGTTTTCTCCCTCGCTACAAGGCTTGTTATAAACATTTGATAGTCCTCTAGAATTAAATTTAGGGAAATTGTTACAAGATCAGTGTTTGACACTTTTTCTCCTATATCTCCCAATTTATCTTTCATTTGTTTAATTCTCCCGAGAAAAGTACTGAAAGACTCATTTATATCCATTTTATTAATTACCAATTTACTCTTTAGGAAAATAATGTGATTCATATTATTAGTTTGATACAGATCTTTAAGTGCTTGCCGCGTTTCACTAAAAGTCTTAAAATCTCAAATATGCAGAATTATGCTATCTTTAACAGACATTTTCAACAATACCTTGGCTCTTTTCTCTCCATTATTCCAATCTAGGATTGATGTAGCTGTCGCACCTGAAGCCACATTGGGTCAGGATTCATCTATGTTCACGATTGTCCATATGCCATAACCTTCCATCAAGGTTTGCATCTTGAATTTCCAATTGATGAAATTCAATCCATCCAATTTATTAGCTTCGTTGAGGTAGGTTTATGCTAGTAGATTTTCCATCCATGCAAACTCCTTCTCCTTCTCTGAATTCAATGCGGAAAACACATGCATTGATAAGTTTGTGGACTAGTTATGTATATATTCAGGTCTGGAGCAACTGCATGAATTATGATTATTTGGGAAACCTCCTTGCGCGGATCAATCCATCGACCGCAGAGAGCATTGGAGCAGCGATCATGTGAGCAAGGAGGTTGATGCACAGAAAGAGGTTGATGTGGTCTCCTCACAAATGTAGGTGGCCCCCACGAAGTGTGCAGTGAGAGGGGTTCCTTGGCAGTCGTTCCTCGACATCCTTTAATGATTTGTTCCACTTAGTGCAATGCGACCATCCAACGAGTGTTCTAATATCCGATCCAACACATCGCGACCATACAACATCAAGCGAATTAAGTGCTACCAAAGATCGACTCCTGCAAATTCTAGAGGAAGCTCCACTTCGATGTTCCCAATCAGCGCTGAGATATATCCACAAGAGCTTTAGCAAGATTAAAGATCCTGTGGCTGGAGATCTTTTCTACACCAACCATTTTTAAACCCTAATCACGCTCGTTATCAATCACACTCCACGCCCTCATGCTCACGCCATAACCATATATCTCAGTCACGCAGGTCCATGCATGTGTTCCTCAAATCTAGGAAGGTGAGTGCTCCATCATTGATCTCTCCTCAACAGATCACACAACCTCCAGTAGGGATGCTCCTTCACGCTCCTAATAAGAGGGAGCGAGCAATCATATGTGCACCAGAGAGAGCACCAGATATATGGTTGATCTCACTTCATAGAAACGATTCCACGGATAGCATACACGCTACAGACAACATCCATGCTCAACGAAGTCACCAGCAGGGATGCTTCTCCTCCCGCTCTGATACCCAATTAAAATTGGAGAGAAGGAAACTAACTCCCAACACCTGGAGATGAGGAAGAAAAGTTACACTTCATTCAAATGATTAATGAGATTTACTTGATGTATATATAAGATGTCATATAGTTGAGGAACAGTTAAGGAACGGAACATTGAGACGGTTGGAAACTAATCACTATCACCACAACTAATTCTCCATTATTCTAAGTAAAATAACATAGCACTTTTATAAAAACCCAAATTTCACATAGTTATTCACAATTTCTATGAAATAAAAGTTGTATGTTTGGAAAACTAATTCTATTTCCTAAGTTTCATATTTTTACACCATATTCAAATTCATTGTAAAAGTACTTTGATAATTCATCCTATTGTTTTTTTTTTCCATGTTTGTATTAGACCGTCATTAGTTTGCACATACCCTCATATATATAAATAAATAATAAATTAATTTACATATTAAAGAATTTGATCTTTTTTATATTTGATTAATCCAATATTAAAATAAATTTACATTAATTTATTATATAAAATTATAAATATACATTTATAAGATATTTTATAACATTGATCCATCATATCATCTCTCATGGCGATTAACAATGTCTCATGGCTATTAACAAACTTTTAATTTTGTTATTATTTTATTGTTATATTGACAGACTTATTTTCACATTTACTATATTAAATCATTTTTCAATTACCTGTTAAATAACACTCTAAACTGTTTAGAGAATTTGAAAATTTAATTACCTTTTAATTAAAAAAAAATGTTTGAATGGACTCATGTGTTTCCTTCTAAAAAATCGCAAAAAAAAATCGTAAGTTCAAATCCATAAAGATAAGATTACTTTTATAATATAATAAAATAAAATTTAAATGATTTATTATTGTTTTCCATATTTCAACCATTTTATATCAAAAACTAAGTTTAATGTTAAAATCACAACATTTTGAATGATGTGTCAACATTTGTTATTTTCTCAAAAGAAAGTCCTGAGTCTTACGTTTCACTTTCAGTTCAGTTACGTATCAATATACGCTAACCACATAGTTTATATAAAATATATTAATATTATATATTTTCATTTTCACCCGGATTACGTATTAACATACACCAATTACATGATTTAATATAAAATATAGTAATCATATATATTCAAATTGGACATTCATCTTAAAACTATTGCAATTTCAAAATACGTTGATTTTTTTTAAATATTAAAATTATGCGGCCATTTATGAAAATTTTCCTTAATAAGTATAAAATTAAAATAAAAAATAAATAAATTCTTTCTCTATCTTTTTAAGTAATAAGACCATGCAAACTAAATTAAATTTAATAGTAATAAAATTTAACCAACATCATCTATTACTTTAATTATATATAAAAATTATTTATATTATTTTGTTTCAAGCAAGCCTACTATCAGACTTCTTGATGACTACAAGAAGGTAGTTGGGAGTGGAAACTCGAAGAAAATGATTGGACGGCAAGACATTACTTGTTCTTTTCAGCCCTGCATAGGTGTGTTCCATGTGCTTGGAAATAGTTTGTTTTACAGTGACACTTGTTTCCTCCATTGTATTTTAACATTTTTTAATTTTTTTTTTATGCTTTAATAATATAAAAAAGATACAAATAAATAAAATATTTAAAAAAAAAAAGAGAGAAGGGACAAATGTGTTTTTTTGGAAACTCATGTATCCCTTGAACAAAGTACTAAGTTTTGAATTGTCTTCTTAGTAAGTTGAGTTTTAGTATGATCTCAATGAGTAGAACTTTGATTTTTTGAGTTTTATTACTTCTCTAATTGGTTACTCTTGTAGTTATTTTGGAGAGTTTATTGATGCCTCCTACATGTCATAGACTTATATAGTTGTTCCACTTTGTGTAAAATGGTTTGAGGTTACGATTGTGTTGTGCTTAATGTTCAAGCGAATTTTTATCTTGTGTTGGTCATTCCTCAAATTTTTTGACTATTTATGTTGGCCTTCTTGATTGTGAAGTTGTTCTCATTATTATTCATATCTTTACATCCTTTACTCATGTCAGTGTGGAAGGTCCCCATTGACTTCTCGCCATTTTTTATCAAATACAACACATTTCTTTGAGAGTTTAGCTTAGAGACATGGACTCTGGGCCTATTTTTATCATTGATAGGTTACCTTGTACTCAACAAATGACTTCTCATCATTGATAATTAACTGTGTGGTTTCCCATGTGTGTTCTATTTCAAGAACTCTATTCACATATTGGGATTCCTGTTGTACCTTGGTTTCCATTTTCATCATTGGTGGAAGTCCTTCAACTTTCAGTGGCTTTCATTATCGATCATTGCTCAAAGGGTTTCTACCATGTGCTATTCCATGCATGTGAGAGACCTACTCAATGGTGTGTCCTTCTTTTTTAGTGTAAACCTTCAAAACCATTCTCCTTATGTTCACTCGAGTTGGATAATGAGGAATTCCTTAATTCCCTTCTTCCAATGAATATATTCCCATCAATTGGACGACTCATTTTCACTAGGATCAGGATCTGGATACTTTATAATACCTTAGGTCTTAGGATCTCACGATATCGACAATGGGAATACACTAATAACTTTTCATTGATAAATTCTACAAGTGTTTGAGACAACTTATTTGAAATTACAATCTTAGTAACTAGTATTTTTACAACCAATACAATAAAATCAACCCCCAAATAAAAAGAGATATAACTGATATCACTTTTTTTTTAAATTGAAATTGCAACATTTTTTAATTCATAATTTAATTTTAAAATAAGTTAGACCAAAATAATATTTATTAATATATATATAATTTAAAAAATATTAAAAAATAAGCATTCATCCTTTACTTTTACTTTTACTTTTCCTAAAAAGAAATCAATTTAAAAAAAAATAATGAGAAAAACAAATCTTAAATAACTTATAAAAAAAACCAAATTAAAAAAATAAAATAAAAAACTAATCAAATAAAAAAATTGAAATAAGTATAAAAAAAATGTTAATTGTTTTATAAAAAATATTAAAAAGATAAAAACTTAATTTGAAAAACAAACAAACAACACACAATCTCATAAATGAACCCGTTTTGGAGGAAGGCAACTTCGAACCCCTCAACAATTTTAATGGTGACTATTTGTTTAAATTTATGATAAAATGTCAGATATCTACTAAGGAATGGTTATACCTTTTGTATAGAAAATAATTCAAAGGGTTTTATATACGTATAATGTGTGATCATATGCACCATTTTGGTTTTGGGTTGATAATGTTACAACGATATGCAAAGAATTATTTAGATGAAGTAGATTGAATTTTTAAATTGCGAGAAAAGGTTATTGAAAAGTTGTAAATGTTTTTATTATTTGATATGAAGTAATTAATTCATATATAAATATAAATAATAAATTATTTTAAATATTAAGAAACTATTTTTTTTATCTTTATTGATGAATGATAGGTGTACACTTGGTGGTAATAGGCACAATTAAATTACGCCGAAAGACGTACACCTATTGACCATGAGCATATTTAATAGGTTTTTAGTGTTTAATCAGTTTTGTATGGACAAGATTAAATAGTGATAGAATATTCTTAGTAGTCTCAATATATCAATGGTTGTGATTTCAACCACTAACTTCCTCACTATTATAAAGACATCAGTTTACATGTTTATTTTTTTACTTTTACTTAATCATATTTAAAATATGGTGGCTAGCTGATTGCCCGTATGAGTGATTAGGGTTTCATTTTCTAGGCCAACCTAAACCTTTGGCCTTCACCAGCCACGTTCTGGACACACTGCCTCCTTCCAGCCAACTCCTTCCAACTCCTTCCGTCCACCTTTGGGCAGTTTCTCTTTCCTGGTGGTTCAGGTTTTGCAAGCTGTCCTTTCGGCGTTCACCAGCCACGAATTTGTGGTTGTGCTAGTCTAAAATTCTAATCTGATGGCTAGCAATTGAAGATGTTGGCATATTCTTCGTGGTCCTCCCAAATCAATGAATAGGATTTAGTCTTCAAAACTTCCTTGCATTTATCCACTAACTTATTTACTTTTTAACATTTACCTAATAAAAAATTACTGTAATACTAGACACTAGCTCAACTCCATTACAAATATCAAACACCTATTGCTGGGCTTTAATGCCATGTTTTTCATCTTAAAATTATTTATCTTATTTATGTGATATATGCGCCTTATTACAATTAGGGAGGCCACGTTTTGCAATTGAAATTTATGGGACAAGTGCTTCATATACATTAGGCGCCACGTTTGGCAATTCAAAGTTAATTAAATTTATGAGAGGAAGGCGCTTGATTCCATGTTTTCCATATTCAATGCATGCAGACCTTTGTCGTTTCATATAATGGCCAAGTATGGGCGGCCTTTCAAATTTCACTGATGGTCGCACACTATTTGTTAGGGTTATTTAATGCTCTTCGGCTATATAATAAACTCTTAGCAACTGTTATGCTAAAGTTTGTTTATTGCTTCAACCGCGAGGTACAATATTGTTTTCAAATTTAACAGTTTCGATTTCCGATTAAATTTTATTTTTATTTGCAGAATCATCATATACCTCTCGCGCGTAGAAACTTCGACTAAATTGAGGCGTATTGACCTGCCTCTAACCCGGTCATTCTCTTGGCCAATACATACATGTTTGTGAAAGCAGCTATATTAGGCGGCAGGCACCATAGCGGACGCTCAACTTATGCTATTAATTTTAGCCGGTTAATGCCAAAGTAAATTATAAGGAATTTGGATTCCGTTGGCATTCTTCTGTTGAATTTAAAACCAGGGAATTCGTCTTCAAACACGACTTCCCTCTACAGAGATGACCTGGCTGTCATGAAATTTCAATGCAAGGTAAGGCCTACTTCCATGAGAATGATAGATTGATGTACACGGGAACGCCATGAACCCAAAAATAAAACAAACCATTTTTTAAAGATCACTACACGCTATATCATTTTATGTTTCTTTTCTTTACCAATTCAAAACATAAATGCTATTCTTTTTTTTAAATGACTCCAAGCTAAAGCAATATATGATTGTACTTTGATATATATAATTAATATATTTTATATGTTGATTTAGACTGGTAAAGTCTATGGAGGTATTTGAACTTGTGATCTCTTAGGAGGAAACACATGTTCTTAACCATTAGACCCACTTGACACTATATCGTATATTTACATATATAATATTTACTACAAGGTTATTACTACGTTTAATTTAAAGTTATTACCTGTTGGCCTTTCATATTATGGCCACCTTTTTGTGATCATATACATACACATACAATATCCATACTATTATGGTAAACGGTTGCCGACCTAATCGGATGCATTGGAGCACAATCTAGAAATACTACTATTGTAAATGGCTATAGACCGATTTGATTCATTGAAGTATAATCAATAATCAATATTATTAACATATTGGAGTGGGAAGAATATTAAGTGAGCAAAGAATTAAATGAGAAAAGAATCAAGCACTATGAGGTAAATTTTTTTAAATTGATTTCCCCTACCTTAGCATCCGATCAATTTGAGGGAGAATGCTCTCGAACGAGCAAGTCCGACATGTAAACATAAATTACATTGAAATTTGATGTATTGTAATATAAAGTAAACATATCAAACATAAATATCAAAATTTTGACAGAGGAATCAAAGTGATTCTAATCTAAATTTCCAGTAGATGTATCCTTTCATCTATGATTTGTAATTTTGATAGTGATTTAAGTTAATTTATGAGGGATTTAGGTTTTACTGTTTTATGTTCTGAGTTCATTTCATGAGTTTTATATTTGATATGATTTAGGTTTACTGATAAGAAATTTAGGTTTTACGGTTTTATTTCATGAATTTTATATTTGATATGATTTAGGTTTAGTGATGATGGATTTAGATTTTACAATTTTATATGGATGCATGTGGGCTCTGTCTTTAATGATCGGCCACATCCATGCAATCAAACATTTGCTTCCCTGGCATTTTTTTATTTTTTGAAACCTTATTAAGCCCTAAGATTACACTTCTTCATTGGGATCCTAGCTTACACTTAACACCCTCACATTATTATTCATTCCGAACTGTACTGGAAACCATATTCGATATTGTTATTCTTCATTCCGAACTGTTTTGGAAACCATATTCGATATTCTAAACCAGTATTGGACGCCATCATTAAAATTGTTGATATTGGGTCTAATTCATAGTTGTATATATAAAAGTTTTAGTTCACATGTTATATACAGTTTTTATGGATTGGACACAGCACAAAACAAAGCCCTTTTCGGAGGCACAATTGATAATGTCGAGCAAGTAGATATCCTTTATTGATCATGAACCCATTTGCGTGACCCACTTTATAAAAGTGATTTATCATGAACCCATTTTTGGGTGCAAATTGAATGTGTTTTCCTCCTTCATGATGTTAATATCAATATTATCCTCATCTCGGAGGTTGAATCTTTCTTGGAAATTCAATTTGGCCCTGGCCCCTCGAAATTTTAAAGCAACGTCGTGCTATGCTCTCGCTCCATCTTGCATAGTGTCAAAATTTCCCGGCCATACTCGAGTTTCCTTCTTTGGATTTCGAATCTTTGCGGTTTCCCCCTGGTCTTTGCCTTGCGTCTCTGTAATGTTTCTTCTTCGTGGAATTATATGGTTGTTGGAGTTCATCCTTCTTCTTCAATCTTAATAATTTGCAACTCTCAAGACTTAATAATTTGCAATGGAGTAATGAAGTGGCTAAATTCCAACTAAATGACTTGTATTCATCGGCTAGGTAGTAGTGTTGTAGATTATGTGATATTTGATATCCACGTTTCCAATCAAATAACAACTTTTGACCTATTAAATGACCATCAACCTCACTCTGATCATAAACCTTTAACCCTAACTCTAAACGCCATTGAAGAGAATTATGATAATCAAAGGAATTTGTGCTTTGACAAAAGTAAAGTTGACATTTTCTTAAAGAATTTAAATAATAAATTAAATATCTTAACTTATAAGGACAACATTGAAAAACTCTTTCATAATTTTACAACTACCATTTCCACTTCTATTAACAAGTTAGTTGACATTTTCTTAAAGAATTTAAATAGTAAATTAAATATCTTAACTTATAAGTACAACATTGAAAAACTCTTATCATAATTTTACAACTACCATTTCCACTTCTATTAACAAGTTCTCTTTTAGAAGTGTCCTATAAAAAGAATAATAGAGTGACCAACCCTTAGTATGATAAATAATGTAAAATTTCTAGAAAATCCATTATCAATGCTTCTAATGATTCCTGTCCTGAGTGTATTTATTATGTTCAATCTAGCTGGCTGTGTCAGGGGATCGCAGAATTAAACTTAACGAAGAATAGGTGAAGGTGAAAACGAACGCGAGCGGCAGGTTCCTGTCCACAACGCAGAACGGGAGGGAAAGGGTCTGGACGGGCAAGCCGGCCATGCCCGTCTTGAATCGTTTTACTAATTTTCAATAAAATCTTATGACTAAACTAAGGTAGTTGGCAGTGGAAACTTGGACGATATTGAAGCGTAATGACCTGCCTCTAACCTGGTCATTATCTTGGCTAATACATGCATTTTTGTGAAAGCAACTATATTGGGCGGCGGACGCCATAGCCTGTGAATGCCAGAGTATTCTATAACTTCATGGCGATTCCTCTTCAAACACGACTTCCCTCTACAAAGATGGCTTGGCTCTCATGAAATTTCAATTCAAGGTAAGGCCTACTTCAATGAGACTGATAGAATGATGCAGACACTAACGGTAACGCCATGAACCAAATAACCAAACAAACCATAGTAGGAAAATACTATCGTATTGGATTTTTGCTGTGAAGAAAATTGCACGGAGTTCAAAATTCATTTTGTACACAATGGGAAATTATCGGAGAGACTTCCGGAAATGCCGCGTTGAAGCGTACAAACTTCGACTAAATTGAGGCGTATTGAAGTGCCTCTAACCTGGTCATTGTCTTGCCCTATACATACATGTTTGTGAAAGCAGGCACCATAGCGGACGCTCAACTAAGGGAAATTCATAGAAGCCAATCCATCATAATTAAAATTATATTTATATACTAGAAAAACTTATCTAAACTATAATAAGTTAAAAAGTTAATATTATAATTAATTTAAATCCATTTAAAAATTCATCTACAAAGCATTTAAAGGAGCATTTAGAGGGATCAAATTTATTAAAGTGTAATTTTTTTTATCATTTTATTTAAATATTTAAATGATCAAACCTTATTTTTGTTATTGTTATATTATTTTTAATTGAGATGGATTTAATTTTTCTTAATGTTTAATATAAAATCTAACATCAAACTAATGTGACAATATCCTCTCTTAATGATTTTGATGTGAATATAAACCCTACTCATCTAAATATATATGATTAATATATTTTAAATTAAACTATCTAATTGGTATATGTTGATACTTAATCTCTTAAAAATGAGAATATACATTAAATTAATATATTTTATATTAAATTATGTAGTTGGCCTATCTTGATAGGTAATGCAAGTGAAAGTGAAGATAGGAGTACACTTATTGGAAATGGACACAATTAATGATCTTTTAATTCTAAATCCTAAAATTATGGTTAGCAATTGAAGATACTGGCATATTCCTCTTAGTCCTCCCAAATAAACGAATGAGATTTAATGCTCATAACCTCCTTGCATTTATAAATACATTCGTTAACCTATTTACTTTTTCACATTTAACTAATGTAATACCTTGTTTCTCCCAGTTAGTAAAAATAACTGGACTGGCCAAGAACTATGGCAAACTCATAAATGTGAATAACTTTATGAATTTTATTGCAAGACTGCTGAGAGGGGATGTGCAGAAAAGAGACCACGATGGCGGTGGAAGGCACCTAAAAAGGTGGCGTTAACTTCCACCGAGAATTAATACCGTATTTGTACTCCACTGGCCCAGAGAACCAAAAGAGGCTCGTTGGCCCCGAATTAAATGCCTCGCAGACTGGTAGGTTGATGGCTCCTCAGGAATTAATGAGGGATGGGGAGGTGAACCGCCCATCCGTAGAGCCATCATGACTGGCCAGTGAGAAGGTAATCGCGCCACACACAACCTCGCAGGAGGATAAGGCGTGGGGTAGAAGCGATTGGGCGGGAGGAGACGCGAGGGGAGAACTCTGACAATATGCAGAGTGAGTGATAGCAGAGAGGAATGATTGCAACCTTCGCTCCTGGTCACTGGAAAAGAGAGACGCAGTCTCACATCATCGTGGTCTCAGCTCGGGGGTGGCTAGTGGTAAGTCCGTTGGGAGTCGCTAAGCCTACGGTTGGGTGGAAACGAGCACCCCTCTCAGCAGTTGCTTGAACCCTGGTGTTATCTCTGATAAGTGTTTTTCCTCTGGCATCTAGAAATATATATATATATATGCTTATTCTGATAATTATGCTCATAAGCTGTGAAACTGTGAATGATTTGATTATAAGAATGATTGTATGGTGTTTTGATCAGTACTAGTAGTTGTATATTTATATGGAAAGACTACGTATGGTTTATGTCCTCATGAATTCGTTATTTGTGTGCGTACTTTTCTAATTCAGACTTCACACCTGGCTCTTGGGAGGACGATGTCCTTATATACCTCAGGTAGTACCCTGAGTAACTCCCCATAGAATTACCTTCCTTGAAAATCCCATCAAGAACCGGGAAGGCGGTTGTGAAGGCGTAAGGCCTTAGTAACCCTGCATAAAGAGGAACGATCCCCTTGAAAACCAAGATGACAACATAAGGATGAAGTAATGAATCGACGGATGAGATCCCGTCGGGAGATCTGTGGTCACTAACGACTGTCAGATCGAAGGAAGGAGCTAGAAAGTTAAGTACCTTAACCTTATAGGTATTAATCGACGGACGAGATTTCGTCGGGGAATCTGCGGTCACCCACGATCGTTAGATTAGTAGGAGAAAGTAGGGCATTAAATGCCTTACCACTTGGTTTTCTGGTGTCTTCGTGGGTAGCGAAGAGTTTAGGACCGTAGATCCCCAAGGTTCATGAGAGTATCTGGACCGTGGATCTTTTCCACGCCCAGGGAGTCATGGAAGAATGCATGGGTAGGAACCATTATGAGCCGTCAGATCTCGGGTGAAAAACCCGACAGCCGTTGGATCTGTCAAGAATTAACCGAAGGTTAAGACTCTAGTGTATTAGGGGCGAAAATCCCGGGACGGATCTGAGTCGTCCGATTGACGGAGGCCATGTGTCGTGAGATCTCCCATTTTGGGAAATCGAGAATCATGAAATTGAGATTCCTGTTGACAAGAGTTCGGGATTTTCCATGGTGAAAACCCTGGGATGGATCTGAATCGTCCGATTGATGGAGGCCACGTGTCGTGAGATCTCCCATTTCGGGAAATCGAGAATCGCAGAATTGGGATTCCTGTTGACAAGAGTTTAGGATTTTCCATGGTGAAAACCCCGGGATGGATCTGAGTCATCCGATTGATGGAGGCCACGCGTCGTGAGATCTCCCATTCCGACGAATCGAAAATCGCAAGATCGAGAGTCCTCGTGACAAGGGATCGGGATTTTCCTGGGTGGAAACCCCAGAGAAGTTGTGGACCGTCCGATTTAAGGAGGTGACGTGTTGAGAGATTACCCGTTTCGGGGATCGAGGAATTGGGAGTTCTGCTGACAAAAACTTGGGTTCTTTCCTTGACAAATCCTAATCCATAATGTCGAGACAATAGCATGTGGCTAAGTCTCGATGGATGGACAAGATTCCTTCGGGAAATCTTAGGGTTCGTAACGACCGTCCGATGTGAGGAAGAGATGCCCATTTTACGCTGGGGCGTGAGTGTGCATTAGGGTAAGTAGAGAACAGATCTGGATGGCCAGAGTCCACCCACCCAGATCTACGGCTAAGGATGCATTCTGGAGCCCCCTTGCCATTCTGCCTTTGATGGGGGGTGGGTGGTGTGGAATTGGACGCACAACTCTGGAACGGTCGAGATTAATTCATCATGATCAACGATGCTCAGGCGGATTTCGGACCCCCCTTTCCATTCTGCCTTTAATGGGGGGGGGTCCGGAATAGCGTGGCGTGTGAGGTGGGGACCCTCCTGTCATGTCAACCACCGTGTCGCGTTTCCCTCTCTGCCACCTGTGTTCCACTTAACCTCACAACGAAGCCGTTTCTCATTGGTTTTTCTCTGGCCCTGTTGGGATTTGTTCCTATTAGCCATTTGCTAACCCTGTAGGGATTCGCCCCCATTGGCCGATCGCTAGCCCTGTCAGGATTCGGCGGTTGCCAAGTCAAACGACTCGATGTCACTGTAGCGCCGAGGCGCGAAATATGAAAGAGGTACTGCGTTTACTCGGACTGTGATCGTGACCAAATGGGAGCGGCGAGAGAGAAAGGACCAGCTTATGCTGGTCCTCCATGGATGCTTAGGGCTTCTGATTCGGGATAAGACCAGAAAAATCTGATTTAGGTAGTGGGTATGTGACAAAGTGGTATCAGAGCATGGTTACAACAATCGGCCTGATTGGGCTCATGAACGAGTTGCGCATAAGCTCCGTTCGAAGTACTCCTATGAAGAGAAACCCATAAAGTAACTCTCTTGTCCAGGATTGAAAACTTGGAAATGAGAACCCGACTGTGTATGCACATGAAAGAATTATAAATTATGCGTAGATTATAAAAATATATCTAACTCTTGACTAACAAAAAGCGTTTGTCTTTTCACCTAAGCGGACAATCAGCCGCGGGAATTTACAGACGCAGGGAATGGTGACTCACCAAGAGATGGGAGAAGGATCCCACAATAGAGATGAAGAGTCTGACGAAAGAAGAGCGATAGGAACCCCTCCAGACCTAGCCGAGACTGTGAGGAGTCTCATGGTTGAGTTGCAAAGCTGCAAGGACGACAATGAAAGGATGACGAAAGAACAAGAAAAGAAAACTGAAAGTAATGCAGTGTTACTGCAGAGCTTATCCGACCTACAACGACAAATGAAGCATGAACCCGAAGTGCAGAAACATGGTCATATCAGTGGCCATACTGAGAGGAGCACCTCAACAAAGGTCCACCCCAGAGGTAAAGGACCCATGACGGACGATTCCATTGAGAAGGAAGCTAGCGATTTAGAAGGCTCTTCCAGCAGTAGGACCAATTCCTATTCTCGAAGAAAACATAAGAAGCAAAAGACTTCCAAGAGTCATAAATTTGAGGAATTTAGAAAGGCCAAACCTCCCTCCTTCGACGGTGAGATAATGAAGGGAGAGGAAGCCAAGGCCTGGCTACTTGGACTGAAGAAATATTTCAGAGTCCATGATTTTTCAGAGAATTTGAAGGCCCGAGTGGCCACTTTCAATCTGAATGGAAAGGCTTCCATCTGGTGGGAAGACCTTAAGAATATGAAAGGGGTCCGCGAGGAGGACCTGTATTGGAAACGGTTTGAGAAGTGCTTCCGGAAGAAGTATTTGTTGGAAAGATATTTCAATGAGAAGGCTAAAGATTTTTATGAACTCAAACTGGGACAACTTACTATAGAGGAATATGTCAACAAATTCCTTGACTTATTGAGATATGTACCCTACATCAAAGCAGAGAAGGCGAAGACGCAACACTTCATCAGTGGGCTACCCAAGGTATACCGAAACCGAATTGAATTCGACGAGCCAAAGACCTTAGAAGACACTATTCGAAAGGCAACATATTGTCATGAACAATATGGACATCGGGAAGAGTCTCGTGGAGACTGGAGACAGAAGAGTGGTTCGAGATTTCAGAAAAAGGGGATCAAATCCTCAAGATTTAAGAGCTACAAGAAGAACCCCAGAATGAACTTTCCAACCCGGAGTGTACTCCAGCAGAACTTTCCATCATCAGATGGAAATAAAAATTCTGGACCTATACCAGTAAAGACTAATAACCCAAAGAAAGAACCTCTAAAATGTTGGTGTTGCAGAGAAGAGCATCTCCTGAGAGTCTGTCCACACCGACAACAGAACAGTAAAAAATTTTATAACATTCAGGAAGGTACCATAGTCAATGATGTGGCAAGGAGTGTGCTGCAGATTTATGCAGCCTTGGATAATAACCAACCTGACCACCAAGCTTCAGTGGTGGAAATAGAAGGTATGATTTTCAACCATCTAGTGTCTGTTTTAATTGACCCTGGTTCAAATTTGAGTTAAATAGCCCCTAATACTGTGGATAAGTGTAAGCTACAGCCACAAAAACAAACCAAGCCATGGTTGGTATAGTTAGCCACTGGCACTAAAAGAAAGGTGGTAGAGGCCATACCAACCTGCCAGTTAATGTTGGGTGAATTCCCCACCCAAGCAACCCTTAACGTATTACCCCTGGGATCATACGATTTGTTGATTGGTATGGACTGACTGTTCGCCCATAAATCCAAATTGGACTGTTACCATAAAACCTTAGAATGTGTGAGAAAATAAGGAAAAAGGATAACCCTTCAAGGGATCCGAAAACCGGTTTCAGTGAGACAAATATCAGCCCTGCAAATGAGAAAGTATTGCCAAAAGGGATGTCCCCTGTATGCAATACATGTGTTGAAAACAACTAAAGGTGATAAAGCAAGCTCTGATGAACACCCTATCCTGAGAGAATACAAATATGTGTTTCCAGAAGAGGTACCGGGTCTACCTCCGAGAAGAGACATGGACTTTTTGATAGAGCTCGCACCAGGAGCGGTGCCGGTGTCTAGGACACCCTACCGGATGAGCACACCTGAGTTAGTGGAACTCAAATTACAATTCAAAGAAATGATGGATAAGGGTTATATTCGACCCAACGTGTCCCCATGGGGAGCACCAGTGTTGTTTGTGAAAAAGAAGGATGGCACCCTTAGACCGTGTATAGATTATAGACAACTTAATAAAGTAATCATAAAGAACAAGTACCCCTTGCCTAGGATCGATGATCTATTCGATCAGTTGGGAGGTGCATCTTTTTTATCAAAGATTGACTTGAGGTTGGGATACCATCAAGTCTGAATCAAGGGTGAAGACATCCATAAAACCGCTTTTAGGACATTGTATGGTCATTATGAGTTTGTGGTAGTGCCATTTGGGTTAACCAATGCCCCTGCCACTTTCATGTGCTTAATGACCAATGTACTCAGTAAATTTTTAGATAAATTTGTACTAGTCTTCATTGATGACATATTAATCTACTCTAAGAATAGAGAAGAACATGAAGAGCATCTCAGACTTGTGCTACAAGTGCTAAGAGAGCATCAACTCTATGCTAAATTCAACAAATGTGACTTCTTTCAGAAGCAAATACATTATTTGGGACATGTTCTGTCCAAGGAAGGGGTCGCAGTAGATCCTGACAGGATCATGTCTATCATGGAATGGCCTACCCTAAAGGATGTCTAAGACATTAGATCCTTTATGGGTTTGGCGAGATACTATAGGAGATTTATAAAAGGATTCTCCAAGATTGGTTGTCTAATCACTGCCCTCCAGAAGAAGAGGACAAAATTCCTATGGACACAGCAATGTGAAGAAAGATTTCAAACCTTGAAACATCTACTAAACCATGCAACCGTGTTTAAAATCGCTAACCCAGAAGTTGACTTCCTTGTGTGCACAGATGCCTGTAAGGGAGGGCTCGGAGGAGTCCTTATGCAGGAAGGAAAGGTGATCTGCTATGAATCCTGAAAATTGAATGAACATGAGGTCAACTATATGATTCATGATCTAGAACTAGCTGCCATAGTGCATGCCTTAAAAATGTGGAGGCATTACCTCTTGGGAAGAAAATTTGTACTTATGACAGATCACTATGGATTACGGTATTTGTTCGACCAACCAAAGCTCAATGCTAGACAAGCTA
>ML777793.1:1163827-1179127 GCA_009831015.1 Picea engelmannii
CCCAGAATGGAAATGGGAAACCATCTCCATGGATTTTATCACTGGATTACCAACTTCAACCAAACAGAATGATGCCATTATGGTGGTGGTGGATAAACTGAGCAAGTCCGCTCATTTCATCCCCATCAAATCAACCTGCAAGGAGATAGATATCGCCTAGATATTCATGAAAGAGGTATTCAGACTACATAGTATGCCGAAAGGGATAGTGTCTGACAGAGACACAAAATTTACTTCCAACTTTTGGAAATCATTGATGGTTGGTTTGGAGACCAAATTGTTGTTCAGCATCGCCTATCACCCTCAAACCGACGGATATATAGAAAGAGTGAATCAAATATTAGAGGATATGTTAAGGATGCATGTAATGCATCAACCCAGGAAATGGGAAGACTACCTGCCATTGGTAGAATTCGCCTACAACAACGACTATCAAGCATCCTTAAAGATGAGTCCCTTCGAGGTCCTCTATGGTAGGTCGTGTATACTCCAGTCAGCTAGAGTAATCCTGTAAATAGGATTTCTTTTGGACCCGACATGTTGAAAGAAATGGAGCAGCAAGTGACTCAGAACCGACAGAAAAGTTATGTTGATCAGAAGAGAACTCCAAGAGAGTTCAAAATGGGAGACCATGTATATCTCAGAATTAATCCCAGAAGGAGTTCCCTGAAAATGGGAGGTTGTGCCAAGTTGACACCCCGATATTATGGACCCTTTGAGGTTCTAGATAGAGTGGGACCTGTAGCCTATCGGCTAGCAGTTCATCCCACAGTAAAAGCACATAATGTTTTCCATGTTTCATTATTGAAGAAATATGTACATGATGTTAATCATATAATTTACTGGTCTATGATCCAGGTGGAACCGGAGGGAGAATTTCTACCATAACCCCAATGCATACTGGACATAAAGGAAACCCCGCTCCAGAACAGAACCATTGCACAGGTCAATGTGCAGTGGAAACATTTTGGCCCAGATGAGGCTACATGGGAAATGGAGGATGTCATGAGACAGGCATATACAATTTTGTTTATTTATGTACATGCAATTCATGTTAGTAGCTAATAACATTGAAGACGATGTTCCTTTTAAGGGGGAGGGAATTGTAACACCCTGTTTCCCCCAATTAGTAAAAATAACTGGACTGGCCAAGAACTATGGAAAACTCATAAATGTGAATAATCTTATGAATTTTATTGCAGGACTACTGAGAGGGGATGTGCATAAAAGAGACCATGATTGCAGTGGAAGACACCTGAAAAGGTGGCGTTAACTTCCACCGAGAATTAATACCGTATTTGGACTCCACTAGCCCGGAGAACCAAAAGCGGCTCGCTGGACCCGAATTAAATGCCTCACAGACTGGTAGGTAGATGGATCCTCAGGAATTAATGAGGGATGGGGAGGTGAACCACCCATCCATAGAGCCATCATGACTGGCCAGTGCGAGGGTAATCGCGCCACACGCAACATCGCAAGAGGATAAGGTGTGGGGTAGAAGCGATTGGGAAGGAGAAAACACGAGGGGAGAACTCTAGCAATATGCAGAGTGAGTGATAGTAGAGAGGAAGGATTGCAACCTTTGCTCCTAGTCATTGGCAAACAGAGACGCAGTCTCACAACATCGTGGTCTCAGCTCGGGGGTGGCTAGTGGTAAATCTGTTGGGAGTCGCTAAGCCTACGGTTGGGTGGAAACGAGAACCCCTCTTAGCAGTTGCTTGACCCTTGGTGTTATCTCTAATAAGTGTTTTGCCTCTGGCATCTTGAAATTTATATATATGCTTATTCTGATACTTATGCTCATAAGATGTGAAACTGTGAATGATTTCATTATAAGAATGACTGTATGGTGTTTTGATCAGTACTCGTATTTTTATATTTATATGGAAAGACTACGTATGGTTTATGTCCTCATGAATTCGTTATTTGTGTGCATACTGTTCCAATTCAGACTTCACGCCTGGCTCTCGGGAGGATGACATCCTTATATACTTCAGGTAGTACCCTGAGTAACTCTCCCCATAGAATTACCTTCCTTGAAAATCCCATCAAGAACCGGGAAGGCGATTGTGAAGGCGTAAGGCCTTAGTAACCCTGCATAAGGAGGAACGATCCTCTTGAAAACCAAGATGACAACATAAGGATGAAGTAATGAATTGATGGATGAGATCCCGTCGAGAGATCTATGGTCACTCACGACTGTCAGATCGAAGGAAGGAGCTGGAAAGTTAAGTACCTTAACCTTATAGGTATTAATCGATGAACGAGATTTCGTCGGGGAATCTGCGGTCACCCACGATCATTAGATTAGTAGGAGAAAGTAGGGCATTAAATGCCTTACCACTTGGTTTTCTGGTGTCTTCGTGGGCAGCGAGGAGTTTAGGACCGCAGATCCCCAAGGTTCATGAGAGTATCTGGACCGTGGATCTTTTCCACACCCAGGGAGTTGTGGAAGAATGCATGGGTAGGAACCATTATGAGCCATCAGATCTCAGCTGAAAAACCCGACAGCCGTTGGATCTGTCAGGAGTTACCCGAAGGTTAAGACTCTAATGTATTAGGGCCGAAAACCCCGAGACGGATCCGAGCCGTCTAATTGATGCAGGCCACGTGTCCTGAGATCTCACATTTTGGGAAATCGGGATTCACGGAATCGGGATTCCTGTTGACAAGAGTTCGGGATTTTCCATGGTGAAAACCCTGGGATGGATCTGAGTTGTCTGATTGACAGAGGCCACGTGTCATGAGATCTCCCATTTCAGGAAATCAGGAATGGCAGAATCGGGATTCCTATTGACAAGAGTTCTGTATTTTCCATGGTGAAAACCTCAGGACGTATCTGAGCCGTCCGATTGACGGAAGCCACGCGTCGTGAGATCTCCCATTTTGGGGAATTGGAAATCGCGAGATCGGGATTTTCCTGGGTGGAAACCCCAGAGCAGTTGTGGACCGTCCGATTTAAGGAGGTGACGTGTTGAGAGATTACCTATTTCGGGGATCGGGGATTTGGGAGTTTCGCTGACAAAAACTCGAGTTCTTGCCTTCACAAATCCCGATCCATAATTTCGAGACAATAGCATGTGGCTAAGTCCCGATGGATGGACAAGATTCCTTCGGGAAACCTCAAGGTCCGTAACAACCGTCCGATATGAGGAAGAGATGCCAGTTTTACGTTAGGGCGCGAGTGCGCAGTAGGGTAATTAGTGAACAGATCTGGATGGCTAGATTACACCCTCCCAGATCTGTGTTTGAGGATAAATACCAGAGCCCCCTTTCCATTCTGCCTTTAATGGGGGTGGGAGGTCCGGAATTGGACATGCAACTCTCGAACGGTCGAGATTAATTCATCATGATCAACGACGCTCAGGAGGATTCCGAACCCCCCTTGCCATTCTACATTTAATGGGGGGGGTCCAGAATAGTGTGGCGTGTGAAGTGGGGCCCCTCTTGTCATGTCGACCACCATGTCGCATTTCCCTCTCTGCCACCTGTGTTCCACTTAACCGCGCAACGGGGCCGTTTCTTATTGGTTGTTCTCTGGCCCTGTTGGGATTTTTTCCTATTAGCCATTTGCTAACCCTGTAGGGATTCGCCCCCATTGATCGATCGCTAGCCCTATCGGGATTCAGCGGTTTCCAAGTCAAATGACTAGACGTCACTGTAGCACCAAGGCACGAAATATGAAAGAGGTACTGCATTTATTCGGACTGTGATCGTGACCCGCGACCACATGGGAGCGAGGAGAGAGAAAGGACCAGCTTACACTGGTCCTCCATGGATGTTTAGGGCTTCTGATTCAGCAAACGACCAGAAAAATCTGATTTAGGTAGTGGGTATGTGACAACTAATCATCTTAATATATGACTATCTAGCTATATAATTGTCAGCTTTACATAATTAAGAAGGATTAATATCTACAGAACCTTTTTATTCTTTTTCTTGACATGTTTAGATTATTAACAAACATTACCTCAACCTCACTACCACTAATTGCACGTATCATATTAGTATTGTGCGTTAGTATTTAAGGGATGTGAACTGTGGCACGACCTAATGCCACATTTAGCCTGCGTTTAATTTAAAATTATGGTCATCTTTGGCATGCATTCAATTTAAAAAAAGTTTTTGCTGCCGCATTATTAATGCGTTCAATTTAAAATTATTACTCACTAGAATTTCATATTATCTCTGCCTTTTTGTGATCATATACTTACATATACAATATTTACTACCAGGTTAAAGACATTGGAGCACAATCTAGAGATATTTCTATTGTAAATGGTTGTGGACCGATTTGATTCATTGAAGCACAATCAATGATTAGTATTATTAACATATTGGAGTGGGAAGAATACTAAGTGAGTAAAGAATTAAGTGAGAAAAGAATCAAGCACTAGTAGGTAAAAGTTTTGGAATTTATTTCCCCTAAACATAAATTACATTGAAATTTGATGTATTGTAATGTACAGTAAACACATCAAACATAAATATCAATTTTTTGGTAGAGGAATCAAAGTGATTCTCCAGTAGACGCATGCATCCTCTCATTTATTATTTGTATCTTTGATATGATTTAGGTTAGCTTATGAGCAATTTAGGTTTTACTATTTTATGTTCTACGTTTTATATTTGATATGATTTAGGTTTAGTGATGAGGGATTTAGGTTTTACGGTTTTACTTCATGAGTTTTATATTTGATATGATTTAGGTTTAGTGATGAGGGATTTAGGTTTTACGGTTTTATTTCATGAGCTTTATATTTGATATGATTTAGGTTTAGTGATGATTGATTTAGGTTTTATGATTTTATATGGATGCATGTTGGCTCACGCCTCTCTTTAATGGTTGGCCCTCGTCCACGCAATGAAGCATTTGCTTCCCTAGCATTTTTTATTTTTTGAAACCTGATTAAACCCTAAGATTACACTTCTTCATTCGGATCCTAGCTTAGACTTAAAAACCTCACATTATTCTTCATTCTGAACTGTATTGGAAACCATATTTGAAATTGTTGTTCTTCATTCTGAACTATATTGGAAACCATATTCAATATTGTAAACCAGTATTGGAAGCCATCATTAAAATTATTGATATTGGGTCTAATTCATAGTTGTATATATAATAAAATTAGTTCACATGTTATATACAGTTTTTATGGATTGGACACAGCCCAAAACAAAGCCCTTTTCGGAGCCACAATTGATAATTTCGAGCAAGTAGATATCCTTTATTGATCCTGAACCCATTTCCGTGACCCACTTTATAAAAGTGGTTTATCATGAACCCATTTTTAGGTACAAATTGAATGTGTTTTCCTCCTTCACGATGTTAATATCAAGATTATCCTCATCCTCGAGGTTGACTCTTTCTTGGAAATTCAAATTGGCCCTTGCACCTCGAAATTTTAAAGCAACATCGTCCTATGCTCTTGCTACATCTTCCATAGTGTCAAAATTTCCCAGCCATACTGGAGTTTCCTTCTTTGGATTTCGAATCTATATGACCCATTTTCCCCATGGTCTTTGCCTTACGCCTCTCTAACGTCCCTTCTACGTGGAATTATGTGGTTGTTGGAGCTCATCCTTCCTCTTTGACGTTAAGTCATCCTCCTCAAAACAATGTTGGTGGTCAAGCTCTGCAACTCTCAAGACCTAATAATTTTCAATGGAGTAATGAAGTGGCCAAACTACAACCAGATGACTTGTATTCATGGGCTAGGTAGTAGTGTTGTAGATTATGTGATAATTTGTATCCCCATTTTGTTGACGAGCGAAAATGATCGTCCGCCAAACAGAAGAACGAGTCGAGTCTGGGGTTGTCTAAATAACCCAAGCCATTTGGTGTAACCTATTATGACAGGTTTAATGGCTCCATTGTCCAACTAAAGTCCTAAAAATAATAAAAGAAATGAAACTAATCTAAAATCTATGATTCTAACAAATGACATATTACTGACTTATGTTTATTAAAAAGAAATGTGAATACAAACAATATATATACAGGTTACAAGGTTTGCATGAAATCTTGCGAAAATGATTGTTTGATAAGGTTTCTGAATCAAATATGAACAACATTTTTTTTTTTTAAGATATTAAACAAATAAATACTAAATGAATACATTTGAAACAGTGACACACAAAACAGTCAAAGCTAATTAATGTAATCATTGTTTCATTCATAAACAATTCTAAATAAAAGAAAAGAATACATCTACTAACCTTTAACTGACCAGTCAACTGAGTTTATCTTCCTGTGTTGTATGATCTCCTGCTTGTACTATTGTTAAGGAAAACCTATAACAAAACAATACTGACACTTCCAGAATACATTCAAAGAAGTATCTGATATTGGAATAAATTCATAACAATAGAAAAACATCTAATTAAAAAATCTTGTGATCTTAAGATGATTAATATTTAAGAATGAGAGAAAACTCAGATCTGAATATTGATTTTATCCAACATTTAATATTAAGAATAAATTCAGAAATGATCAAATGATAGATCAATCATACATAGAAAATGGAATAAGAAATAATGGACAACATATAACATTTAACAGTATGAAAACATCATATGATGACAAGCTAAAGCTAAAATCAACCATAATAATATTCTCATAATACAACAATAATGAAAGAACGAAATGGAATAAGCATCACACAGTTCTAAAGCCAAACATGAATTTCTTTCCCATATTCCTTCTCAAAATCACATGCCCATACTGTAGTCCTGGAAGCTTTTGTCTTTTGGATAATAGACTCTTAAAGATTGAAAAAATTAATATATAAATGATAACAATTAACCATGTATTGATAAAATAGACTAAAGCTAATTTAAATAAATGCATAATCAATTATTTAAAGAATATGAAGATATTATAATGAAAATAAAACCATTTTACTCACGTGACAAAAGGCATTAAGCAACCTGAAATTCCATATTCTTCTTTGAAAACATTCGTCCATTCTCCCAAAGATTCCAGCCATCCGTTACTCCATTTGAAAAGAAGAAAAGTTTACAAAATAAATAATATACAAAAGAGAAAGGATAAAAATCCTCCTCTCCAATTCTTCTAGCCTCATGGCTCTGAGCTTTCTCATATATTTATACAATGACTGAACAGTCTCGACGTCATTAACAATTTTCTCCACCTGAAATTTGTCTCATGAAGAGACATCAATATCTCTCAAATCGTGGATTTGTTTGGAACAATTTCTAAGAAAAAGGTAAATGGGTCCATTTAGGAAATGGGTTTTCAACCATTTCTTCAAATTCCTCACGGTTTGACTGCAATCAATCCTACAAAATCGTTTGTTTGATCTTGACGCCTTTCCAAATTTTATCTGTTGTTACTCATAAAATTATTTGTAGCAATCCAATATTATTTTTGGATCAATCATCTTGAAATATTTGGATAATAAAATCAAGCCATGATTATATCTGTATCAAATATTTGATAATAAAAACGTGTAAAACAAAAAGAAACATAAATTAATAACCTAAAAATTAATAACGTAAAAATTGTGAATAAAATAAAATTTAGAACAATAAAATAAAAAATGAATTTAAACTACCTATAATTTCTAAACAAACATTGTTTATAATTTCCTTTCAAATATGATCTTAAAATTCTAGATGCTTCAAGTTAACGGAGAATAGAAAAATATTGATTTTGTTTTTTTTACAAAATCAAACAAATCATAGATAATTTTTTCTTTTAATTATTATTTTTATTTTGAAATGAGATGCAAAATGAAAAAAATAATTTAATTAATTAATATCACCAAATTATTTTTTGAAAATGAGAAATCAACCAAAATATTATTTGATGAAGTATTGAACCCATTATTCAAAATAGTCAAACTTGCTACTGAGTAAAAGAAAGAACACATAATCATAATTTAAAAGAAAGTAAAGAGTTGATAAAAAATAGCGTTTTTGTCTAAATTGAGATTTCTATGCTCGCTTCTAAATTTTGACATATACTCTTGTAATGAAAGTTTCATACTATAGTGAATGTCTTAAGTTTGTCTTAAAACAAGCCAAGGTATGGAACTATTTGAAAAGGTTGATTATGTAGCTCATTATAATTATCAAGATTCTAATGGGGGCCCTTTAAATTTTGTAAAAAATTAGGGGGAGTTGTTGGGGCTCAACAAATGGCAACTTATTGGGTGAAATAGTTATCTTTGATGTAGCACACCCTTTCTACTGCTAAGGTTTAATCGATCTTAAAAGGAAACTTAACACCACATGGTACATAACTCATACATATATTATATAATCCACATGCATTTAAACAAATAAACACATTCTACACAGAGTATTCATATGAGTTACTGCCATAATTAACAATCAATAGCATTTCATACTAATTCATATACACAGCGGAAATCATGATAACATAAGAAGTAGAGTCATGCAAAACATGATTAAAACATAATGAGATACTTATCTCTTAACAGTGGTAGAATCCACCAACCAAGTGCAGGCCTTCCAGGAACCTCCCACCCTTAGACCACACTGCTCATCAGCTCAGCAGTGGGTCACCCCCGAGTTGGGACTAAGCTCCACCCCAAGACAAGGAATCCTAGGCTAGGTTGAGGTTACATGGAAAACAACACACAACCACAAGGAAGGGATTCTCTCCAAGGAACCTCTCATGCTCACTGGCCACAGACCCTCGTTCCCGACATGCATGTTCCACCCCAGGAGTATACACCTTCTCTGTCACCTGGACATTCCTTCGGCTGCTAATCTCCCTTGCCTTGGGTTACAGGAACAGGCCGGACTGGAAGTCTCCGGGCTCTGTGGCAGCTACAGGGTTCCTTCCAGGAGTTCTCTCCTTCCTCTGCGCACTCTCTCACCTGGAGGGACTCGCTCATAGGTCCAACAACCTGTTCTTCCAATCTTCAACCACCTCTCTCACCTGGAGAGAGTGTTGTACAAAATAGCCAACAAGCCGCACAGGATCAAACGCTACACGTCGACCATAATCCATGAGAATCCAGACACGAACACCCAAGGGCAGCTCCAGACAGGTGCAATGGTATAACCAAGCTTAGGAGGGACGAGACACTTCTGTTTTCTCAATTTTCCAACACGGGATAGACTCACACTCTAGATTCTCAAGGATGCGTGATGAGTCGTCCACATAGGAGTTGATTCAAACTCCCCGGTTTAGAGCAGAGAAGGGGTGTACCAACTTTCCAGAACAAACACAGACTCTTTCCCAAATCCACACAGGCTTCTCGTTCAAGGAATATACACACCGGTTTTCTCAGAGCCAGATACAGACTTTTCGAATCACAGGGATGCACCAAGGTTCTCTGCAGGAGTCGGGTTGGTAGTACTATCCAAGGCTCCGTACGCATTCAGACAATCGGGTAGAATGGGGAAGGAACCCTTCTCACGGCTCACCCTGGCCGTTTTATTCGCATGCGTCAGGGTTGACACTTGTCACCCATGAAACTGCATGCGTTCCACCAACACGCATCTCCCTTGTATGTTCTCCCCTTTCTAGAAACATAGGATAAAACATAAAATGCACATGTCTTTTGGGATAATATTAAAATATTATTCCCAGGCATAAGCCCCCTAGGCTTTGCCCCTAGGCTCAACACTTAGCCCATTTTCCCACCTTCCAGCCCCTAATTCCTTGCCCACTATATGGATGCTTAGTCCCCCTTCACTCATTCATCATGGTCGGTCTGCACATGGCGGTGTTTATAGTTTATTAATTGTTCTGCGTGATTACATATACAACAGCAGGCTCCTGGCCTTCAACACTCAGGCTCCCTGGCCTAACAAACACATAAGCCTCCATCTTATAAAAACTTGGCTCACTAGCCTATAAAACATAATTACAATTCATTTCAAAACATGGTTTACAATAGGGCTCGACCTTGGGGACACTACAATCCCCCTCCCCTTATTTTTGCACTGTCCTCAGTGCAACTTTACACAACATCTACAAGCTTTTCAAAAAATTTCAAAAAGATGCGGGTACTCTGCCCGCATACCATCTGCATGCTCCCATGTCGTGTCCTCAGGACCGTACCAGGTCCACTGGACTTTTACAAGCTCTATAACTCGATTCCAGAGCTATTTTCTTTTCCTGTCCAATATGCGCACAGGATGCACTTGCAGGACACCTTTTGATTCCACCTGAATCACATTCCAATTGATAGCATGATTAACATCAGGTACATATTTCTTAAGCAGTGAAACATGAAACACATTATGTACAGTCATAGATGCATGTAATGCAAGCATGTATGCAACCAGCCCAATCCTTTCCAGGATCTCAAATGGCCCACAAAATCTTGCTGCCAACTTGGCGCAACTTCCCAGCCTCAGGGAACTCCTGTTAGTTTTCACTTTCAGGAAAACATGGTCACCCACTTTGAATTCTCTATGGGTTCTGTTACTATCAGCGTAACTTTTCTGCCTGTCCTGGGCAACTTTTAGATTATGTTTAATTCTTATCATTTGGTCTTCCATCTCTTTGAGTAGCTCAGGCCCAACTACTACTCTGCCAGCTGGATTATCCCATCTCACTGGAGTGTTGCGCTTTCTTTCATAAAGCGCTTCGAATGGGCTCATCTTCAATGATGCATGATACCCATTATTGTAGGTGAATTCTACCAAATGCAGGTAGTCTTCCCACCTTGATGGTTTATCCATCACATACATTCTCAGCATGTCTTATAATACGCTATTTACTCTCTCTGTCTGTCCATCGGATTCAGGATGATACACTGTGCTAAAGTTCAGATTCGTTCTCAATCCTTTGAACAGTCCTTTCTAGAAATTCGAAGTGAATTTCAGGTCCCTGTCAGACACAGTTGTCTTAGGAATTCCATGCAAGCATGCAACTTCTTTTAGGAAAATGTCAACAACATGTGCTGCTCTGTGGGTGGTTTTCAGTGGAATAAAATGGGCATCTTTAGTAAGCTTGTCCACCACCACCACGATTGAATCATGATGCTTGCTTGTTCTAGGCAATCCTGTGATAAAATCCATTGTTACCATGTCCCATTTCCATTCAGGAATAGGTAAAGGCTACAACAACCCTGTTGGGTGCCTATGCTCAGCCTTAACCTTCTGGCACTCCATACATCTGGCGATGTATTCAACGATTTCTTTCTTCAAACCCGGCCAAAAATAATGGCTTTTGACTGCTGCCATAGTCTTCTGATAATCAAGATGTCCAACATAAGTCAGGTTATGCATCTCCTTTAGTATTGCCAGCTTCAATTCTCAGACATTGGGTACATACACTATGTTCTTATACAGAAGTAGACCATCAGTTCCCAAGGTGTAACTTTCCTTGGTCCGTGGTCTCTCACGCTGCTCTAGCTTTGCTACAAGACTTTTGTACTGCAAATCAACATTTGCATCTTCCAAAATTCCATCTTTCATCTCAGTCCGGTACATGCTAATGGCTGTAGCATGTAATTCATGCACTTTTCTACTGAGTGCATCAGCCACCTTATTTTCTTTCCCTTTGATATGCTTGATATCAAAGTCATATTCGCAACAGAAACTCCAACCATCTGATTTTCCTGGCATTTAAGGTCGGTTGATCAAATAAATACTTCAGACCGTTATGGTCTGTTCTCAACTCGAATCTCTTTCCCATGAGGTAATGTCTCCATTTCCTCAAGGCATGGACGATTGCTGCCAGCTCTAAATCGTGAGTGGCATAATTCTTCTCATGCTCCTTCAACTTTTGGGATTCATAACAAACTACAAATCTCTCTTGGCTGAAAACTCCTCCCAACCCCTCCTTACATGCATCTTTGCACACTACGTAATCCTTATCTGGATCTGCAATCTTTAGGATTGGAGCACTAGTTAGCAGCTGCTTCAATCGCTGGAAGCTACTCTCACATTCTTCAGTCCATTGGAACTTCTTCTCCTTCCTTTGCAAGAAAGTGATAGAATGATCTATCTTTGAGAATCCGCCTATAAACCTCCTATAGTAGCCTGCCAGACCCATAAAAGATCTAACTTATGCCACATTCCTTGGTGCTGGCCATTCTTGAATGGCCTCTACCTTTTCAGGATCCACAACGATCCCTTTTTCAGATATAATGTTTCCCAAGTACTGGATCTTCCTTTGGTAAAATGAGAACTTGTTCAGTTTTGCGTACAACTGGTGTTCTCTCAACACTTGCAGCGCCATTCTCAGGTGTTTCTCATGTTCTTCCTCTGTCTTGGAATACACCAAGACGTCGTCCAGGAAGACTATGAGAAACTTGTCCAAATAATTTCTGAACACTCCATTCATTAAGCACATGAAAACAACAGGTGCGTTGGTCAGCCCAAATGACACCACTGTGAACTCATAATTACCATACCTTGTTCTAAAGGTAGTCTTGCTGATGTCCTCATCCTTTATTCTCACTTGGTGGTATCCTGATCAGAGATCTATTTTTGAAAATATTTTTTCATCCTTCAACTGATCAAAAAGATCATCAATCCTTGGCATGAGGATACTTGTTCTTGACAGTGACCTTATTCAACTGTCGAAAATCAATGCACAACCTCAATGTCCCATCTTTCTTCTTCACGAATAGGACTGGGGCTCCCCATGGTGACACACTGGGGAAAATGTAACCTTTCTTCAGTAGCTCTTTGAGCTGCAATTGCATCTCTTTCATCTCTAGCGTACTCATTCTATAAGGAGCCTTCGAAACTAGAGCTGCTCCAGGCATCAAATTTATAGAAAAATCAATGTCCCTCTTCGGTGGTAGGCCAGGTACCTCCTGAAATATGTCCTTGAATTCTTTGAGTACTTCGTGGTCTTCCATATTCACGACTTCATCTTAGAATTCTTCTTCCACCCGAGCTGCAAATAATTGACAACCTTTTCGGTAACATTTCTTCAGCTGCATGGCTGAGATTTCCCTCACATCCACGGCTATGGTAATTCCTTGGACTGTTACCTAATTTCCCTCCTCGTTCAGGCATGTAAACCTCTTGTTATGGCAATCCAGAAGGGCATGGTACTGGTCTAACCAGTCCATCCCAATTAAGAAATCGTATGATCCTAAAGGCAAAATGTTCAATTCAGCCTTAGTGCTCATTCCTTTCATGTCCACTGAACAAGACTTAACCAATTCAGTGACCTTCCTCTTGGTCCTTTTGGTCAAATTCACTAACCAAGACTTTTCATGTTTGCTTCTGGTTAAATGCAAACTTTCCACCACTCTAGGATCTGTATAACTTTGGCTAGCCCCTGAATCAATTAAAATAACAAGTGGTCGGTTGTTGATCGTACCTTCCACTTCAATCATGTGCGATTGAAATTCTGCGTGCTTGTTGTCCAGGGCTGGTAGATCCTCGACATTCTGCTGCCCATATCCTCCACTGTTTTAGCTTGCTGAACAATATGGACAATTATTGCTTTATCTTTTCTGTGGGGGAAGTCTCTCTACTTATGATTCCCTTTACAGCCCCAACACTCTATAGGTGGTGGTCTTGGCATCTGCTCACTCCCTTCAACTTTCCTGGGCTCTCTAAAAGATGATTGTCCCCAAGGACTATTTTTGAAAAAGGAAGGCTTGTTTCCCTTTTGCCTCTATTCCTTCTTAAACTTCCTCTGATCATTCCAAGCCTTCCGATGGGTAGGCCTTTCTCCTTGTTGTTCATACAAACATTTCTCCCTTCTTATGGTTTCTTCCATGGTCTTAGGATCGTCATACTGAATCTTGTCACTCATGGAAGGTGGTAGTCCACTCAGATATCTCTGAATCTTGACAGCCTCATCTTTGATGAATGGAACATACTTTAGTAGTTCTAGAAAACTTCGTTCATACTCATCAATAGTCATGTTGCCTAGCTTGAGTTCGAAGAACTCCTTCATCTTTCTGTCATAGTATCTTTTAGTCAGGTATTTCTTCTCGAAATACCTCTTAAATTCCTTCCAAGTGACCTCTTTCTCCCTGATGTGTTGCACCTACACAAACTGATCCCACCACATGGATGCTTTTCCTTTCAATTGGTACATTGCAATTCTTCCCTCTGCATGGGTAGAATAATTCTGCAGTTGGAAGTGTTTCTTCATGCCAAGCAACCAGGTCTCGACATCTTCCTCTTTTTTATGTTCTCCATCGAATGTTGGAAGCTTAATCTTGTTCAGCTACCCTTTCAATTCCTCCTTTCCAAATTTTCGATGTTTTCTAGTAGGGGATGGGCTTGAACTACTGTGTGTCTTCCTGTCAGAATGTCTTTGGGAGCGAATAAGATGTTGGCTACCACTCCTCAATCTACTTCTCCTCCCATGGGTTCTGCGACTCTCTGTTGTACTTGAGTCTCTTCCCTTCTCGAGTTTCTTCTCTATTGTTTCCAGGCTCTTCAAAAATTTTAAGTTTAATTCACCCTACCGATCCCTAACTTTCATGAGCTTTCAAATATCATCTCGGTGAGCCTTGGCCTCTCTTTGCAATCTTCAATGATTTTCATTATGTGTCCTTCCTTATCCTTCTCTTTTCCATGCCCATTGGAGTTCAATCCTTCGACTCCCAGGTTGGCATCCTTTCCTTCTTGTTCGTCTTCTATTTTGGGGGTAATCTGCACCTTTCCCCACTCCATACTCGATGTTGTTTAACTGGAGTCCTAACCTCCGTTGAACTCTGCACATGCACTGTGCAATTAAATTCGAAGTCTGTCAGGTTGTTAAACCTTCCAGAACAATCCACAACATTTATAAGCCAATACGAACAAGAACGAAATACATTTTGATTCAAATAAGTTTTCTGAGCTCTCGTTCGGTTCTGCAATTTTCATGTTTTCGAAACTTTCATTTTCGACACTTCAAGATTTTGGGACTTCGGTCCACGAGGCTTTCAGACTTGATTTCCTTTCCAACCCCTGACTTCCAAAATTCCGACTTATGTTACCCTTCAGGCCCACATAGTACAGTGGTCACCCACAACTACGGTGGCACATGGCACGTTAATGAGTGCCCACATCATTTTTTAACGACTTCATCGGTTCCACCACTCTCGCTTTTCTCCATTCCCATGTGATTATGGGTCATGATCACGGTTCAAATAAATGCAGTGCCTCTTTGTATTTTGTGCCTCGACGCTACAATGATGTCAAACCGTTCGACTTTGCAACCGCCGAACCCCGACAGGGCTAGCGACCGTCCAATAGGGACAAATCCCTATAGGGTTAGCAAATGGACAATCAGAACAGGCCCCATCGCACGATTAAGTGGATTACAGGTGGCAGAGGGGAAATTCGACACGGTAGACAACAGGACAGGAGGGGGGCCCATTTCAC
>ML777793.1:1179328-1223668 GCA_009831015.1 Picea engelmannii
ATAATGGCAAGGGGGTCCCGGAATGAGGCCTCGGTCGTAGATCTAGGAGGGTGGACTCTGGCTGTCCAGATCTTCTCTCTACTTACCTTAATCCGCATTCTCACTCCAACTTAAAGCCGACATCTATTCCTCACATCGGATGGTCGTTACAGACCCTGTGATTCCCCGAAGTAATCTCGTCCGTTCATTGGGACTTAGCCACATGCTAACGTCTCGACATTATGGGTCAGGATTTATCAAGGTGAGAGCCTGAGTTCTTGCCAACGGAACTCCCGAATCCCTGCTCCCCAATTTCCTGAAACGGGTGATCTCTCAACATGTCGCCTCCTTAAATCGATCGGTCCGGATCTATCCTGGGATTTCCACCATGGAAAGTCCCGATCTCTTGTCATCAGGACTCCCGATCTTGCGATTCCCGATTTCCCGAAATGAGAAATCTCACGACACGTGGCCTCCGTCAATCGGACGGTCTAGATCTATTTCGTGGCTTTCACCCATATTCAATGGGGTTTTAACCCTCGGATATCTCCTGAAAAATCCAACGGCTGTCAGGTTTTCCAGCCGACATTTGATGGCTCAAACGGTTCCTAACTAATTCAAGATTTCGCGTATCGCGCTTTCCACACTCCTGTGAAATTCCAAAGGGATTTAAACCCCGTGCACACTTTCCATATCTAATCGTCACAAGGGATCACCTTCCCTTCTGAACAGATCCTAAAGCTCCTACACTTCTGGTGTGGAGTCCTCTCTCCCTGTGGAGTTATACAACACTGGTTGCGGTTTCATAACGCCGCTATACCTCCTGAGCTTAAAAACTCGTCAAGTAACTCCTTGACACTTTGGAGCAAACCAGGGTCTGAAATTGGCCTTCCAGACCCAATTTCCCTTCGCATTCTCGGTCCAAAGACCGCTCCACTGGCCCATCTAGGCTCAATGTCCAAACCTTGGCTCTGATAACAAACTGTAGCGCACCCTTTCCACTACTAAGGTTTAATCTCTCTTAAAAGGAAACTTAACACCACATGGTACATAACTCATACAGATACTATATAATCCACATGCATTTAAACAAATAAACACATTCTACACAGAGTATTCATATGAGTTACTGCCATAATTAACAATCAATAGCATTTCATACTAATTCATATACACAACGGAAATCATGATAACATAAGCAGTAGAGTCATGCAAAACATGATTAAAACATAATCAGATACTTATCTTTTAACAGTGGTAGAATCCGCCAACCAAGTGCAGCCCTTCCACGAACCTCCCAGCCTTAGACCACACTGCTCATCAGCTCAGCAGTGGGTCACCCCCGAGCTGGGACTAAGCTCTACCCCAAGACAAGATATCCTAGGCTAGGTTGAGGTTACATGGAAAACAACACACAACCACAAGGAAGGGATTCTCTCCAAGGAACCTCCCACGTTCAATGCCCACAGACCCTCGTTCTCCACATGCATGTTCCAGCCCAGGAGTATACACCTTCTTTGTCACCTGGACAGTCCTTCGGCTACTAATCTCCCTTGCCTTGGGTTACAGGAACAGGCTAGACCAGAAGTCTCTGGGCTCTATGGCAGCTACAGGGTTCCTTCCAGGAGTTCTCTCCTTCCTCTGCGCACTCTCTCACTTGGAGGGAGTCGCTCACAGGTCCAACAACCTGTTCTTTCAATATTCAACCACCTCTCTCACCTGGAGAGAGTGTTGTACAAACTAGCCAACAAGCCACACAGGATCAAACACTACACGTCCACCACAATCGACGGGAATCCAGACACAAACACCCCAGGGCAACTCTAGACAGGTGCAACGGTATAGCCAGGCTTAGCAGGGACGAGACACTTCTGTTTTCTCAATTTGGCAACATGAGATAGACTCACACTCTGGATTCTCAAGGATGCATGATGAGTCATCCACGTACGGGTTGATTCAGACTCCCCGGTTTAGAGCAGAGAAGGGGTGTACCAACTTTCCAGAACAAACACAGACTCTTTCCCAAATCCACGCAGGCTTCTCATTTAGGGAATATACACACCAGTTTTCTCAAAGCCAGATACAGACTTTTCCAATCACAGGGATGCACCAAGGTTCTCTGCAGGAGTCGGGTTGGTAGTACTATCCAGGGCTCCGTACAGGTTCAGACAATCGGGTAGAATGGGGAAGGAACCCTTCGCATGTCTCACCTTGGCCGTTTTATTCGCATGTGTCAGGGTTGACACTTCTCACCCATGAAACTACATGCGTTCCACCAGCATGCATCTCCCTTGTATGTTCTCCCCTTGCCAGAAACTTAGGATAAAACATAAAATGCACATGTTTTTTGGGATAATATTAAAATATTATTCCCAGGCTTAAGCCCTCTAGGCTTAGCCCCTAGGCTCAGCACCTAGCCCCTTTTCCCACCTTCCAGCCCCTAATTCCTTGCCCACTCTATGAATGCTTATTCCCCCTTCACTCATTCATCGTGGTCGGTCTGCACATGGCGGTGTTTATAGTTTATTAATTGTTCTGCGTGATTACATGTACAGCAACAGGCTCCTGGCCTTCAACACTCAGGCACCCTGACCTAACAAACACATAAGCCTCCAGCTTATGAAAACTTGGCTCACCAGCCTATAAAACATAATTACAATTCATTTCAGAACATGGTTCACAATGGGGCTCGGCCTTAAGGACACTACATTTGATCTGGTACGATTTCATCTCAGGAAGAAAAGAATACGACTGATAAATGGATTTAAGCTCCTTGAAGTAAATTCACTCTGAGATCATATGGTATTAGGATAAGATAAATGTTATAACCAGACAATATAATTTTCTTTGCAGGGGATTATAAACTAAAATAATGTCTTAATCAAAGAGTCATGGTGTTTATAAAATAACTTCAATACCGTTGACAAAGCCACTGCTGCTAGCAGACATCGATAGCCTTGACAGTGATGCCATTTAACCCACTCAAATGATTTAATCTCATCCAATAGTTGTATCCACATGATGTATACTTTCATAAAAGTTAATTTAAAAACATATACCTTCTACCTCTCGACCCAACATTGCTTCGTTGCTAACATACCTGTTTAGTACCCCGACGAAGTTGTCTTGGTATCATGTGTGCATTTATCCACTGCCGGCGAACCTGTTCAGTACCCCGACGGGTTTACACACACTTCCCACACATAAGTTCATTCAACCCTCTTATGTCACTTTTAAATAGTAATACAATTATAGATTTATTGATGACAAAGAGAGAGGGGTGATACTGGAGGTTAATTGCAGTACAGATGAATAGTTGATCAAGTTATTTATTTTCTTTCAAAACTGGAAGTTTTATCATGGTTTACAGATTTTAGATTTCCTTTAAGAAATCATATAAAGAATGGGGAAGCACATAAAAGTGATTCCTTAAGAATATTGATGGCGTAAAAAGTTTATAGATCATCGTAATTCTCAAATATTTAAACCATATCTTTGGTGTAATACTCTAACAAAGACAATTTGAGGACAAAATGAAAGTGACAATTAACTTAAAATCAATTGTCTGAGTTATATCCTAATATCAAGACCTCTATGAAATATTTCAATTTGCTTGAAAAACAAAAGTCTTAAAATAAATATTTCCTTCGACAATAGATTTTTGATCAGAAGTATATTGATTCAAAAAAGAAAAATAAGAAGAAAACGCATTCAAAGCAATCAAAGAAAATAAGAAACACACAACAAACCAGATCAAATTTTATTAATGGGATTCAAAATTAGAAGTATACAAAATCAAAACAACAAAAGAAAAAATTTCAGGAAACGATTTTGGCCAAAGATAAACTTGAGCTTTTGGATCCATTAACATCTTACTGTAAAATAAATGAAGAACTAAATCATATAAAATATCATGTTCAAACAAGTTCTTTTCTTAAGATAGTGATGCATGAGATGCTACTTTGACCAAGCATTATTATTAAAAATAAAATAGACTAAAAGAAAATAGAAAAATCCTTATTAAAATGAGTGCAGTCCTACTCGTGGCACCTTCGGTCAGGGTTGAATTGATAGTTCAAATTTACTTGTCTCTTTACTTTACATTTAAAATTCTCATGATGATACTGCATTTTTGAAATGAAATGTTCAACAAAAAGAGGAGATAAAAAAATTTAAAGTGCACTTCCCTGACAACATTCATATTATGGTTCTCTTGGTATACCCACTTGTGTTCATAACTGCATTATTACACAAAAAAAATATTAAGAAATAAAACTAAAGGAAAACTACTCCTAAACCTACTCTAAACTACTAAATAGATCAAAACGCTAAGTAAAATCATATTTCCAATGCAGCCACAAGAGCATCTTCAATCCTGCAAGGCATAGAAAGTCGAAAATCAGAATAAAAGAACGTAGTATTTGTAGATACAAAAGAAATATGTCATGCTTACCTCTTATATATTCTTTTAAAAACAAAACAAGCACGATCTTACCGTTCTTTTGAAACTTCTTGATGTATGAATCATCCAACCATTCTGCAATCTGGTCGTGATATGAGTCATAATGGCAAGTAAGAGTGTAAGTAAGTTTGGACAACTTGTCAATATTTATAGGACCTAACATAACCATCAACCAAGGCCGAAATGCCCCATCCTCCTGACAATTCTCCAAGTGTTCATCAATTTCTTCACATGGAGGATCTAAAAAAATCATGTAATGCTTACTTCCTATATATTTAGGTAGAAACAAAGCAAACACAACTTTATCTTTATTATGAAGATTTTTTAGATATGAATCTTCAATCCATTCTAAGATCTTGTCATAAAAATTAGGATGAAAACTATGACTTTGATGAAATGGATATATCAATGGGGAACACATCATAAGAGGATTTATGACATCAATTAGATTGTTGGTTTGAACGCTTCCTTCGATGATATTGATCATTTCAAAATGTGAATCATAAACATTAAAATTTGAACTAATCAAAGAATGAATATACAATGTATAATATTTGATTTCCATAAGAGTAAGTGAATTATCTTTTTCAACAATAAATCGTGTAAAATCATCTTACAACATGCCATTTTTCAATGCGAGTGATGAAAGTGAAAGAGCATCAAATCCAACTTTATAAACGTTATGTTTGGAATTAATTTCACCAAATTTTGGCATATCGAAAAGATTTGATTGTGATGGCAAAGAGTAAGATATTGTGGGTAAAGTATCAAGTCCACCAGAATCTAAGAAGAGATCGGGATATAAAGAGTAAAAAGAATCAGAAATGAGCACATGAAAAGAATATATTGAGCTATGATACTTAACAATGGTATTCTGAAGACATTCCTCTTTACTTTCCTTAAAACTTTCACTTTGTTTTGGTGATAAATTCTTCAATATAATATGATCATCTAAATTAATCTCCTGTATGATAGATAATTCAAAACTTTCACGACAAACATTTGATCTTTCTTGTGGATAAGGTATGATTTGTAGATGAGGGTTTAAGGTTTTTTCTTCCAATTGCAGATCTACATTTCTAATCAGTTTCATTGGAATGTTAGAATGCTTAAGATCATTTTGATCAGCTAAGTGTTCTTCAATAACTGAATTTAAGTACTAATTAGAGCAAGAGTTAGAAGAATATGGACATTCACTTTGACCCAACATCAAATATACGATGGTCGAGGACTGATTATACAATGATTCAGAGGAAAACCCAATTTGACTGTCAGTAAGAACATTTTTAATAGATTCTACCTCCCTTGCTTGTTCAAAATTTTCGGATGGATTCCTTTCATCCTTCGAACAAAATTCTTCTCGCAATTGAGTGGTAGGATTTGCAACCGATTCATTATTCTCTATTGAATGTGACTGGATGAAAGAGATGCAAGCATCATAGAGGAGATTTAGTACAAATGACATGTTATCAAGATTAAATTTACAGAGAACATGATGGATTCTTGTTGAAAAGTCTTCTGGAGATGAATTGTCATTGATTAGTAAAGTCTAAAATTCTTCACATAATTGATTGTAATCATATTTTTCAAAAGAATCTAAAAATTCATCTACAAACTGAAACCAATCAATAATGTGATATGTTGGAAAAGACTCAAACCAATATTTAATCCAACCCCTAAAAGTAAAAGAAAACAATCTATACAAAACTTTTAAATCAGAAATATCATGCTTGATGCATTTACACCAAAACTTGTTAATATGGTCTTTTGCAGAGACATTCCCCCCACCATCAAAGGTGAGTTTGGACAAGAGAGAGACTGTCTTGTTGGTAATATCAGGTAATGATAAGTGGAAAGCATGTTCCAACACAGTGATTTGGGGAGCCATGGAAAATTAATTAAATTCGAAACAAGGACTCCTATAAGGCCATCTTGTTAGTCTTGCCTGCCTTCTAGTTAATTTCAAGATGACACAAGAGAAAAAATTATGAATATGGAATTATGTGAGGATAAGGGGTAAAACATTTAATCATTAAATTTACCTCAGCCCTCCTTCTAGCGTCATTTGTTGACGAGCAAAAATGACCATCTGTCAACTAGAAGAACTAGTCCGGTTCAAGGTTGTCTAAATAACCCAAGCCGTTTGGAGTAACCTATCTTGATGGGTTTAATGGCTCCGTTGGCCAAATAAAGTCCTAAAAATAATAAAATAAATGAAACTAATCTAAAATCTATGGTTCTAACAAATGATATATTACTGACTTATGTTTATTAAAAAGAAATGTGAATATAAACATTATATATATAGGTTACAAGGTTTGCATGAAATCTTGCGAAAATGATTGTTTGATAAGGTTTTTGAATCAAATATAAACAACATTTTTTTTTTTTTTTAAGATATTAAACAGATAAATATTAAATGAAAAGGATTGAAACAGTGACACAAAAATAGTCAAAGCTAATTAATGTAATCATTGTTTCATTCATAAACAATTTTAAATAAAAGAAAAGAATGCATCTACTAACCTCTAATTGATCAATCGACTGAGTTTATATTCCTGTGTTGTATGATATCATGCATGTATTGTTGTTAAGGGAAACCTATAACAAAACAATACTGGCACTTCCAAAATACATTCAAAGAAGTATTTGATATTGGAGTAAATTAATAACAACATAAAAACATCTAATTAAAAAATCTTCTGATCTTAAGATGATCAATATTTAAGAATGAGAGAAAACTCAGATCTGAATATTGATTTTATCTAACATTTAACATTAAGAATAAATTCAAAAATGATCAAATGATAGATCAATCACACATAAAAAATGGAATAAGAAATAATGGACAACATATAACATTTAACAGTATGAAAACATCATATGATGACAATCTAAAGATAAAATCAACCATAATAATATTCTCATAATACAACAATAATGAAAGAATGAAATGGAAACAAGTCTAAATCTAAAGATAAATTGTTTTCTAATATTCTTTTTCAAAATCGCATGCCCATACTATAGTCCTGAAAGATTTTTTCTTTCGGATAATAGACTCTTAAAGATTGAAAAAAATAATATATAAATGATAACAATTAACCATGTATTGATAAAATAGACTAGAGCTAATTTAAATCAATGCACAATTAATTATTCAAAGAATATGAAGACATTATAATGAAAATAAAATCATTTTACTCACAGGACAAAAGCCATTAAGCAACCTGAAATTCCATATTCTTCTTTGAAAATATTCATCCATTCTCCCAAGGATTCCATACATCTGTTACTCCATTTGAAAAGAATAAAAGTTTACAAAATAAATAATATACAAAAGAGAAAGGATAAAAATCTTCCTCTTCAATTCTTCTTTCCTCATGGCTTTGAACTTTCTCATATATTTATACAATGAGTGAACAGTCTGGGTGTCACTAATAATTTTCGTCACCTGAAATTTGTCTCGTAAAGAGATATCAATATCTCTGAAATCGTGCATTGTTTTGGGAAAATTGCTATGTGGAAGGTAAATGGCTCCATTTGGGAAATGGATTTTCAACCGTTTCTTCAAATTCCGCACGGTTTGACTGCAATCAATCCTGCAAAATGGTCTATCTAATCTTGACGCCTTTCCAAATTTTATTTGTTGTTGCTCATAAAATTATTTGTAGCAATCCAATATTATTTTTGGATCAATCATCTTGAACGTATTTGGATAATAAAAATCAAGCCATGATCAGATCCATATCAAATATTGATAATAGAAACCTGTGAAACAAAAAGAAACCTAAAAATTAATAACGTAAAAATTGTGAATAAAACAAAATCTAGAACAATAAAATAAAAAATGAATTTAAACTAACTATAAGTTCTAAACAAACATTGTTTATAATTTCATTTCAAATATGATCTTAAAATTCTAGAAGCTTTAAGTTAATGGAGAAGAGAAAAATATTAATTTTGTTATTTTTACAAAATCAAACAAATCATAGATAATTTATTTTTTTTAATTATTATTTTTATTTTGAAATGAGTTGCAAAATGAAAAAAATAATTTAATTAATTAATATCACCAAATGATTTTATGAAAATGAGAAATCAACCAAGAAGGGGACAAAATTCCTGTGGACACAACAATGTGAAGAAAGATTTCAAACCTTGAAACATCTACTAACCCATGCACCCATGTTGAAAATCGTTGACCCAGAAGTTGACTTCCTTGTGTGCATAGATGCCTGTAAGGAAGGGCTCGGAGGAGTCCTTATGCAGGAAGGAAAGGTGATCTGCTATGAATCCTGAAAATTGAATGAACATGAGGTCAACTATGTGACTCATGATCTAGAACTGGCTGCCATAGTGCATGCCTTAAAAATGTGGAGGCATTACCTCTTGGGAAGAAAAATTGTACTTATGACAGATCACTGTGGATTACGGTATTTGTTTGACCAACCAACGCTCAATGCTAGACAAGCTAGATGGATGGCCCTCCTTAGCGAATTTGATTTTGAAATCAAACACATCAAAGGGAAGGAAAATAGCGTGGCTGATGCCCTTAGCAGAAGAATGAAAACAATTCACCTGGAAACGGTGAGTACCTGCGAAACAGATGTCAAGAACAGAGTCAGAAATGCACAAGAAACAGATTCCTTCGTTCAGACTGTGACCGTGTACCTACAGCAAGAACCTGCTGGAGTAAAATATGAAGGCTACCAGATGACCAAAGGAGGTCTGCTCACTTACAGAGATAGACTGTACATTCCAAATGGTGACGACTTGAAGAGGTTCATTATGGATGAACTACATAAAAGACCATACACTGGTCACCCAGGATACCAGAAAATGATCACTGCCACCCAGAAACAATTTTATTGGCCTGGATTGAAGAAAGACATAGACAAATATTTGGCCCAATTCATAGAATGCCAACAGGTTAAAGCAGAACATCGACACCCAACAGGACTATTACACCCTTTACCCATCCCAAAATGGAAATGGGAAACCATCTCCATGGATTTTATCACTGGATTACCAACGTCAACCAAACAGAATGATGCCATTATGGTGGTGGTGGATAAACTGAGCAAGTCCACTCATTTCATCCCCGTCAAATCAACCTGCAAGGTGATAGATATCGCCCAAATATTCATGAAAGAGGTATTCAGATTGCACGGTATGCTGAAAGAGATAGTGTCTGACAGAGACACAAAATTTACTTCCAAATTTTGGAAATCACTGATGGTTGGTTTGGAGACCAAATTGTTGTTCAGCACCGCCTATCACCCTCTAACCGACGGACAGACAGAAAGAGTGAATCAAATATTAGAGGATATGTTAAGGATGCATGTAATGCACCAACCCAGGAAATGGGAAGACTACCTGCCATTGGTAGAATTCGCCTACAACAATGGCTATCAAACATCCTTAAAGATGAGTCCCTTCGAGGTCCTCTATGGTAGGCCATGTAATACTCCAGTCTGCTGGAGTAATCCTATAAATAGGATTTCTTTTGGACCCGACATGTTGAAAGAAATGGAGGAGCAAGTGACTCAGATAAAAAAAAAATTGAAGGTCGCTCAGAACCGACAGAAAAGTTATGTTGATCAGAAGAGAACTCCAAGAGAGTTCAAAATGGGAGACCATGTATATCTCAGAATTAAGCCCAGAAGGAGTTCCCTGAAAATGGGAGCTTGTGCCAAGTTGGCACCCCGGTATTGTGGACCCTTTGAGGTTCTAGATAGAGTGGGACCGGTAGCCTATCGTCTAGCACTTCCTCCCACAATAAAATCACATAATGTTTTCCATGTTTCATTATTGAAGAAATATGTACATGATGCTAATCATATAATTGACTGGTCTATGATCTAGGTGGAACCGGAGGGAGAATTTCTACCAGAACCCCAATGCATACTGGACAGAAAGGAAACCCCGCTCTGGAACAGAACCATTGCACAGGTCAAGGTGCAGTGGAAACATTTTGGCCCAGATGAGGCTACATGGGAAATGAAGGATGCCATGAGACAGGCATATCCGATTTTGTTTACTTCTGTACATGCAATTCATGTTAGTAGATAAGAACATCGAGGACGATGTTCCTTTTAAGTGGGAGGGAATTGTAACACCCTGTTTCCCCCAGTTAGTAAAAATAACTGGACTGGCCAAGAACTATGGCAAACTCATAAATGTGAATAACCTTATGAATTTTATTGCAGGACTGTTGAGAGGGGATGTGAAGAAAAGAGACCATGATTGTGGTGGAAGGCACCTGAAAAGGTGGTGTTAACTTCCACCGAGAATTAATACCATATTTGGACTCCATTGGCCCGGAGAACCAAAAGCGGCTCACTAGCCCCAAATTAAATGCCTCGCAGACTGGTAGGTTGATGGCTCCTTAGGAATTAATGAGGGATGGGGAGGTGAACCACCCATCCATAGATCCATCATGACTGGCCAATGCAAGGGTAATCGTGCCACACACAACCTCGCAAGAGGATAAGGCGTGGGGTAGAAGTGATTGGGCGGAAGCAGACGCGAGGGGAGAACTCTGGCAATATGCAGAGTGAGTGATAGCAGAGAGGAAGGATTGCAACCTTCGCTCCTGGTCAGTGGTAAATTGAGACGCAATCTCATAGCATAATGGTCTCAGCTAGGGGGTGGCTAGTGGTAAATCCACTGGGACTCGCTAAGCCTATGGTTGGGTGGAAACGAGCACCCCTCTCAGCAATTGATTGACCCCTGGTGTTATCTATGATAAGTGCTTTGCCTCTGGCATATTGAAATATATATATATATGTTTATTATGATAATTATGCCCATAAGCTGTGAAACTGTGAATGATTTCATTATAAGAATGACTGTATGGTGTTTTGATCAGTACTAGTAGTTGTATATTTATATGGATAGACTACGTATGGTTTATGTCCTCATGAATTCATTATTTTTGTGCGTATTGTTCCAATTCAGAATTCACTCCTGCCTCTCGGGAGGACGACATCCTTATGTATCTTAGGTAGTACCCTGAGTAACTCTCCCCATAGAATTACCTTCCTTGAAAAGCCCATCAAGAACCGGGAAGGCGGTTGTGAAGGCGTAAGGCCTTAGGAACCCTGCATAAGGAGGAACGATCCTCTTTAAAACCAAGATGACAACATAAGGATGAAGTAACGAATCAACGGATGAGATCCTGTCGGGAGATCTGTGGTCACTCATGACCGTCAGATCGGAGGAAGGAGCTGGAAAGTTAAGTACCTTAACCTTATAGGTATTAATCGATGGACGAGATTTCGTCGGGGAATCTGCGGTCACCCACGACCGTTAGATTACCAGGAGAAAGTAGGGCATTAAATGCCTTACCACTTGGTTTTCCGGAGTCTTCGTGGGTAGCGAAGAGTTTAGGACCATAGATCCCCAAGGTTCATGAGAGTATCTGGACCGTGGATCTTTTCCACACCCAGGGAGTCGTGGAAGAATGCATGGGTAGGAACCATTATGAGCCGTCAGATCTCGGCTGAAAAACCCAACAGCAGTTGAATCTGTCAGGAGTTACCTGAAGGTTAAGACTCTAGTGTATTAGGGGAAAAAACCCCGGGACGGATCTGAGCCATCTGATTGATGGAGGCCACGTGTCGTGAGATCTCCCATTTTGGGAAAACGGGAATCGTGGAATCGAGATTCCTGTTGACAAGAGTTCGGGATTTTCCATGGTGAAAACCCCAGGACGGATCTGATCTGTCCGATTGACGGAGGCCATGTGTCGTGAGATCTCCCATTTCAGGAAATCGAAAATCACAGAATCGGGATTCCTGTTGACAAGAGTTTGGGATTTTCCATGGTGAAAACCCCAGGACAGATCTGAGTTACTTGATTGACGGATGCCACACGTCGTGAGATCTCCCATTTCGGGGAATCGAAAATCGCGAGATCAGGAGTCCTGGAAACAAGGGATAGGGATTTTCCTGGGTGGAAACCCCAGAGCAGTTGTGGACCATCCGATTTAAGGAGGTGACGTGTTGAGAGATCCCTGTTTTGGGGATCGGAGATTCAGGAGTTCCGCTGGCAAAAACTCAGGTTCTTTCCTTGACAAATCTCGATCCATAATTTTGAGACAATAGCATGTGGCTAAGTCTCGATGGACGGAGAAGATTCCTTCGAGAAATCTCAGGGTCCGTAACAACCGTCCGATGTGAGGAAGAGATGCCAGTTTTATGCTGGGGCACGAGCGCGCATTAGGGTAAGTAGCGAATAGATCTGGATGGCCAGAGTCCACCCTCCCAGATCTACGGCTGAGGATGCATTCTAGAGCCCCCTTGCCATTCTGCCTTTAATGGGGGTGGGGGGTCCGGAATTGGACGCGCAACTCTCGAACGGTCGATATTAATTCATCATGATCAACAGTGCTCAGGAGGATTCCGGACCCCCCTTGCCATTCTACCTTTAANCCCCCCCCCCCATTAAAGGTAGAATGGCAAGGGGGGTCCGGAATAGTGTGGTGTGTGAAGTGGGGCCCCTCCTGTCATGTCGACCACCGTGTCGCATTTCCCTCTCTGCCACCCGTGTTCCACTTAACCGCACAACGGGGCCATTTCTTATTGGTTGTTCTCTGGCCCTGTTGGGATTTGTTCCTATTAGCCATTTGATAACCCTATAGGGATTCACCCCCATTGGTCGATCTCTAGCCCTGTCGAGATTCAATGGTTGCCAAGTCATACGACTCAATGTCACTGTAGCGCCGAGGCACGAAATATGAAAGAGGTACTGCATTTATTCGGACTGTGATCGTGACCCGCGACCACATGGGAGCGAGGAGAGAGAAAGGACCAGCTTACGCTAGTCCTCCATGGATGTTTAGGGCTTTTGATTCGGCAGAAGACCAGAAAAATCCGATTTAGGTAGTGGGTATGTGACAACTAATCATCTTAATATATGACTATCTAGCTATATAATTGTCATCTTTACATAATTAAGAAGGATTAATATCTACAGAACCTTTTTATTCTTTTTCTTGACATGTTTAGATTATTAACAAACATTACCTCAACCTCACTACCACGAATTGCATTTATCATATTAGTATTGTGCGTTAGTCTTTAAGGGATGTGAACTGTGGCATGACCTAATGCCATATTTAGACCGTGTTTAATTTAAAATTATGGTCATCTTTGGCATGCATTCAATTTAAAAAAAGTTTTTGCTGCCACATTATTAATGCGTTCAATTTAAATTTATTACTCACTGGCATTTCATATTATCTCTGCCTTTTTGTGATCATATACTTACATATACAATATTTACTACCAGGTTAAAGTCATTGGAGCACAATCTAGATATATTTCTATTTCTATACTAAGTGAGTAAAGAATTAAGTGAGAAAAGAATCAAGCACTAGTAGGTAAAATTTTTGGAATTGATTTCCCCTAAACATAAATTACATTGAAATTTGATGTATTGTAATGTACAGTAAACACATCAAACATAAATATCAATTTTTTGGTAGAGGAATCAAAGTGATTCTCCAGTAGACTCATGCATCCTCTCATTTATTATTTGTATCTTTGATATGATTTAGGTTAACTTATGAGGAATTTAGGTTTTACTATTTTATGTTCTACGTTTTATATTTGATATGATTTAGGTTTAGTGATGAGGGATTTAGGTTTTATGGTTTTACTTCATGAGTTTTATATTTGATATGATTTAGGTTTAGTGATGAGGGATTTAGGTTTTACGGTTTTATTTCATGAGATTTATATTTGATATGATTTAGTTTTAGTGATGATTGATTTAGGTTTTACGATTTTATATGGATGCATGTTGGCTCATGCCTCTCTTTAATGGTTGACCCTCATCCATGCAATCAAGCATTTGCTTCCCTAGCATTTTTTATTTTTTGAAACCTGATTAAACCCTAAGATTACACTTCTTCATTTGGATCCTAACTTACACTTAAAAACCTCACATTATTCTTCATTCTGAACTGTATTGGAAACCATATTTGAAATTGTTGTTCTTCATTCTGAACTATATTGGAAACCATATTCGATATTGTAAACCAGTATTGGAAGCCATCATTAAAATTGTTGATATTGGGTCTAATTCATAGTTGTATATATAAAAAATTTAGTTCACATGTTATATACAGTTTTTATGGATTGGACACAGCCCAAAACAAAGCCCTTTTCGGAGCCGCAATTGATAATGTCAAGCAAGTATATATCCTTTATTGATCCTGAACCCATTTCCGCGACCCACTTTATAAAAGTGGTTTATCATGAACCCATTTTTGGGTAAAAATTGAATGTGTTTTCCTCCTTCACGATGTTATTATCAAGATTATCCTCATCCTCGAGGTTGACTCTTTCTTGGAAATTCAAATTGGTTCTTGCCCCACGAAATTTTAAAGCAACATCGTCCTATGCTCTTGCTACATCTTCCATAGTGTCAAAATTTCCCAGGCATACTCGAGTTTCCTTCTTTGGATTTTGAATCTCTATGACCCATTTTCCCCACGGTCTTTGCCTTATGCCTCTCTAACGTCCCCTCTACATGGAATTATGTGGTTGTTGGAACTCATCCTTCCTCTTTGACCTTAAGTCATCCGCTTCAAGACAATGTTGGTGGTCAAGCTCTACAACTCTCAAGACCTAATAATTTTCAATGGAGTAATGAAGTGGCCAAACTCCAACTAGATGACTTGTATTCATGGGCTAGGTAGTAGTGTTGTAGATTATGTGATCATTTATATCCCCATTTTGTTGACGAGCGAAAATGATCGTCCGCCAAATAGAAGAACGAGTCGAGTCTCGGGTTGTCTAAATAACCCAAGCCATTTGGTGTAACCTATTCTGACAGGTTTAATGGCTCCATTGGCCAACTAAAGTCCTAAAAATAATAAAAGAAATGAAACTAATATAAAATCTATGATTCTAACAAATGACATATTACTGACTTATGTTTATTAAAAAGAAATGTGAATACAAACAATATATATACAGGTTACAAGGTTTGCATGAAATCTTGCGAAAATGATTGTTTGATAAGGTTTTTGAATCAAATATGAACAACATTTTTTTTTTTTAAGATATTAAACAAATAAATACTAAATGAATACGTTTGAAACAGTGACACACAAAATAGTCAAAGCTAATTAATGTAATCATTGTTTCATTCATAAACAATTCTAAATAAAAGAAAAGAATACATCTACTAACCTTTAACTGACCAGTCAACTGAGTTTATCTTCCTATGTTGTATGATCTCCTGCCTGTACTATTGTTAAGGAAAACCTATAAAAAAACAATACTGACACTTCCATAATACATTCAAAGTAGTATCTGATATTGGAATAAATTCATAACAACAGAAAAACATCTAATTAAAAAATCTTGTGATCTTAAGATGATTAATATTTAAGAATGAGAGAAAACTCAGATCTGAATATTGATTTTACCCAACATTTAGCATTAAGAATAAATTCAGAAATGATCAAATGATAGATCAATCATACATAGAAAATGGAATAAGAAATAATGGACAACATATAACATTTAACAATATGAAAACATCATATGATGACAAGCTAAAGCTAAAATCAACCATAATAATATTCTCATAATACAACAGTAATGAAAGAACGAAATGGAATAACCATCACACAGTTCTAAAGCCAAAGATGAATTGTTTTCCCATATTCTTTCTCAAAATCACATGCCCATACTGTAGCCCTGGAAGCTTTTGTCTTTTGGATAATAGACTCTTAAATATTGAAAAAATTAATATATAAATGATAACAATTAACCATGTATTGATAAAATAGACTAAAGCTAATTTAAATCAATGCATAATCAATTATTTAAAGAATATGAAGATATTTGAATGAAAATAAAACCATTTTACTCACATGACAAAATCCATTAAGCAACCTGGAATTCCATATTCTTCTTTGAAAACACTCGTCCATTCTCCCAAAGATTCCATCCATCCGTTACTCCATTTGAAAAGAAAAAAAGTTTACAAAATAAATAATATACAAAAGATAAAGAATAAGAATCCTCCTCTCCAAATCTTCTAGCCTCATGGCTCTGAACTTTCTCATATATTTATACAATGACTGAACAGTCTCGACGTCATTAACAATTTTCTCCACCTGAAATTTGTCTCATGAAGAGACATCAATATCTCTCAAATCGTGGATTTGTTTGGCAAAATTTCTAAGCAAAAGGTAAATGGGTCCATTTAGGAAATGGGTTTTCAACCGTTTCTTCAAATTCCTCACGGTTTGACTGTAATCAATCCTACAAAATCATCTGTTTGATCTTGACGCCTTTCCAAATTTTATCTGTTGTTACTCATAAAATTATTTGTAGCAATCAAATATTATTTTTGGATCAATCATCTTGAAACATTTGGATAATAAAATCAAGCCATGACTATATTTGTATCAAATATTTGATAATAAAAACCTGTAAAACAAAAAGAAACATAGATTAATAACCTAAAAATTAATAACGTAAAAATTGTGAATAAAATAAAATTTAGAACAATAAAATAAAAATTCAATTTAAACTACCTATAATTTCTAAACAAACATTGTTTATAATTTCCTTTCAAATATGATCTTAAAATTCTAGATGCTTCAAGTTAATGGAGAAGAGAAAAATATTGATTTTGTTTTTTTTACAAAATCAAACAAATCATAGATAAAAAAAAAAATTTAATTATTATTTTTATTTTGAAATGAGATGCAAAACGAAAAAAAAATAATTTAATTAATTAATATCACCAAATTATTTTATGAAAATGAGAAATCAACCAAAATATTATTTGATGAAGTATTGAACCCATTATTCAAAATAGTCAAACTTGCTACTGAGCAAAAGAAAGAACACATAATCATTTTTTAAAAGAAAGTAAAGAGTTGATAAAAATTAGCGTTTTTGTTTAAATTGAGATTTCTATGCTTGCTTCTAAATTTTGACATATACTCTTGTAATGAAAGTTTCATACTATAGTGAATGTCTTAAGTTTGTCTCAAAGCAAGCCAGGTTATGGAACTATTTGAAAAGGTTGATTATGTAGCTCATTATGATTATCAAGATTCTAATGGGGGCCCTTTAAATTTTGTAAAAATTTAGGGGGAGTTGTTGGGGCTCAACAAATGGAGACTTATTGGGTGAAACAATTATCTTTGATGTAGCGCACCCTTTCTACTACTAAGGTTTAATCGATCTTAAAAGGAAACTTAACACCACATGGTACATAACTCATACAAATATTATATAGTCCACATGCATTTAAACAAATAAACACATTCTACATAGAGTATTCATATGAGTTACTGCCATAATTAACAATCAATAGCATTTCATACTAATTCATATACACAGCGGAAATCATGATAACATAAGCAGTAGAGTCATGCAAAACATGATTAAAACATAATGAGATACTTATCTTTTAACAGTGGTAGAATCCACCAACCAAGTGTAGGCCTTCAACGAACCTCCCAGCCTTAGACCACACTGCTCATCAGCACAGCAGTGGGTCACCCCCGAGCTGGGACTAAGATCCACCCCAAGACAAGGAATCCTAGGCTAGGTTGAGGTTACAGGGAAAACAACACACAACCACAAGGAAGGGATTCTCTCCAATTAACCTCCCACACTCACTGCCCACAGACCCTCGTTCCCCACATGCTTGTTCCACCCTAGGAGTATACACCTTCTCTGTCACCTGGACAGTCCTTCGACTGCTAATCTCCCTTGCCTTGGGTTATAGGAACAGGCCGGACTGGAATTCTCCGGGATCTATGGCATCTACAAGGTTCCTTCCAGGAGTTCTCTCCTTCCTTTGCGCACTCTCTCACATGGAGGGAGTCCCTCATAGGTCCAACAACCTGTTATTCCAATCTTCAACCACCTCTCTCACCTGGAGAAATTTTTGTAAAAACTATCCAACAAGCCACACAGGATCAAACACTACACGTCCACCACAATCCACGGGAATCCAGACACGAACACCCCGGGGTAGCTTCAGACAGGTGCAACGGTATAACCAAGCTTAGCAGGGACGAGACACTTCTGTTTTCTCAATTTGGCAACACGGGATAGACTCACACTCTAGATTCTCAAGTATGCGTGACGAGTCATCCACATAGGGGTTGATTCAGACTCCCTGGTTTAGAGCAGAGAAAGGGTGTACCAACTTTCCAGAACAAACACAGACTCTTTCCCAAATCCACACAGGCTTCTCGTTCAGGGAATATACACACCGGTTTTCTCAGAGCCAGATACATACTTTTCGAATCACAGGGACGCACCAAGGTTCTCTGCAGGATTCGGGTTGGTAGTACTATCCAGGGCTCCGTACGTGTTCAAACAATCGGGTAGAATGGGGAAGCAACCCTTCTCACGGCTCACCCTGACCGTTTTATTTGCATGCGTTAGGGTTGACACTTGTCACCCATGAAACTGGATGCATTCCACCAGCACGCATCTCCCTTGTATGTTCTCCCCTTTCCAGAAACTTAGGATAAAACATAAAATGCACATGTCTTTTGGGATAATATTAAAATATTATTCCCAGGCTTAAGCCCCCTAGGCTTAGCCCCTAGGCTCAACACTTAGCCCCTTTTCCCACCTTCCAACCCCTAATTCCTTGCCCACTATATGGATGCTTAGTCCCCCTTCACTCATTCATTGTGGTCGGTATGCACATGGTGGTGTTTATAGTTTATTAATTGTTCTGCGTGATTACATATACAACAGCAGGCTCCTGGCCTTCAACACTCAGGCTCCCTGGTCTAACAAACACATAAGCCTCCATATTATAAAAACTTGGCTCACCAGCCTATAAAACATAATTACAATTCATTTCAAAACATGGTTTACAATGGGGCTCGACCTTGGGGACACTACAATCCGCCTCCCCTTATTTTTGCACTGTCCTCAGTGCAACTTTACACAACATCTGCAAGCTTTTCAAAAAATTTCAAAAAGATTTGGGTAATCTTCCCGCATAACATCTACATGCTCCCATGTCGCGTCCTCAGGACCGTACGAGGCCCACTGTACTTTTACAAGCTCTATAGCTCGATTCCAGAGATGTTTTCTTTTCCTGTCCAATATGTGCACATGATGCACTTGCAGGACACCTTCTGGTTCCACCTAAATCACATTCCAATCGATAACATGATTAGCATTAGGTACATATTTCTTAAGAAGTGAAACATGAAACACATTATGTACAGTCATAGATGAAGGTAATGCAAGCATGTATGCAACCAACCCAATCCTTTCCAGGATTTCAAATGGCCCACAAAATCTTGCTGCCAACTTGGCGCAACTTCCCAGCCTAAGGGAACTCCTGTTAGTTTTCACTTTCAGGAAAACATGGTCACCCACTTTGAATTCTCTATGGGTTCTGTTACTATCAGCGTAACTTTTCTACTTGTCCTGGGCAACTTTTAGATTATGTTTAATTCTTATAATTTGGTCTTCCATCTCTTTGAGTAGCTCAGGCCCAACTACTACTCTGTCATTTGGATTATCCCAGCTCACTGGAGTGTTTCACTTTCTTCCATAAAGTTCTTCGAATGGGCTCATCTTCAATGATGCATGATACCCATTATTGTAGGCGAATTCTACCAAATGCAGGTAGTCTTCCCACCTTGATGGTTTATCCATCACATACATTCTCAGCATGTCTTATAATACTCTATTTACTCTCTCTGTCTGTCCATCGGATTCAGGATGATACACTGTGCTAAAGTTTAGATTCGTTCCGAATCCTTTGAACAATCCTTTCCATAAATTCAAAGTGAATTTCGGGTCCCTATCAGACACAATTGTCTTAGGAATTCCATGCAAGCGTGCAACTTCTTTTAGGAAAATGTCAGCAACATTTGCTGCTCTGTGGGTGGTTTTCAGTGGAATAAAATGGGCAACTTTAGTAAGCTTGTCCACAACCACCATGATTGAATCATTTTGCTTGCTAGTTTTAGGCAATCCCGTGATAAAATCCATTGTTACCATGTCCCATTTCCATTCAGGAATAGGTAAAGGCTGCAACAACCCTGCTGGGTGCCTATGCTCAGCATTAACATTCTGGCACTCCATACATCTGGCGATGTATTCATCGATTTCTTTCTTCAAACCAGGCCAAAAGTAATGGCTTTTGACTGCTTCCATATTCTTCTGATAACCAGGATGTCCAACATAAGCCAGGTTATGCATCTCGTTTAGTATTTCCATCTTCAATTATTAGACATTGGGTACATACACTCTATTCTTATACAGAAGTAGACCATCAGTTCCCAAGGTGTAACTTTCCTTGGTTTGTGGTCTCTCACACTGCTCTAGCTTTGCTACAAGACTTTTGTACTACAAATCAGCATTTGCAGCTTCGAAAATTCTGTCTTTCATCTCAGTCCGGTACATGCTAATGGATGCAGCATGTAATTCGTGCATTTTTCTATTGAGTGCATCAACCACCTTATTTTCTTTCCCTTTGATATGCTTAATATCAAAGTGATATTCACACAGAAACTCCAGCCATCTGATTTGCCTGGCATTTAAGGTCGGCTGATCAAATAAATACTTCAGACTGTTATGGTCTGTTCTCAACTCGAATCTCTTTCCCATGAGGTAATGTCTCCATTTTCTCAAGGCGTAGACGATTGTTGCCAGCTCTAAATCGTGAGTTGCATAATTCTTCTCATGCTCCTTCAACTTTTGGGATTCATAAGAAACTACAAATCTCTCTTGGATGAGAACTCCTCCCAGCCCCTCCTTACATGCATCTTTGCACACTACGTAATCCTTATCTGGATCTGCAATATTTAGGATTGGAGCACTAGTTAGCAGTTGCTTCAATCGTTGGAAGCTGCTCTCACATTCTTCATTCCACTGGAACTTCTTCTCCTTCCTTTGCAAGGAAGTGATAGAATGAGATATCTTTAAGAATCTGCCTATAAACCTCCTATAGTAGCCTACCAGACCCATACAATATCTAACTTCTGCCACATTCCTTGGCGCTAGCCATTCTCGAATGGCCTCTACCTTTTCAGGATCCACAATGATCCCTTCTTCAGATATAATGTGTCCCAAGTAATGGATCTGCCTTTGGTAAAATGAGAACTTGCTCAGTTTTGCATACAGTTGGTGTTCTCTCAACACCTGTAGCACCATTCTCAGGTGTTTCTCATGTTCTTCCTCTGTCTTGGAATACACCAAGACGTCATCCAGGAAGACTATGACAAACTTGTCCAAATAATTTCTGAACACTCCATTCATTAAGCACATGAAAACAACAGGCGCTTTGGTAAGCCCAAATGGCACCACTGTGAACTCATAATGACCATACCTTGTTCTAAAGGCGGTCTTGCTAATGTCCTCATCCTTTATTCTCACTTGGTGGTATCCTGATCGGAGATCTATTTTTGAAAATATTTTTTCATCCTTCAACTGATCAAAATGATCATCAATCCTTGGCAGAGGATACTTCTTCTTGACAGTGACCTTATTCAACTGTCGAAAATCAATGCACAACCTCAATGTCCCATCTTTATTCTTCACAAATAGGACCGGGGATCCCCACGGTGACACACTAGGGTGAATGTAACCTTTCTTCAGTATCTCTTCGAGTTCTAATTGCAACTCTTTCAGCTCTAGCGTACTCATTCTATAAGGAGCCTTCGAAACTGGAGCTGCTCCAGGCATCAAATTTATAGAAAAATCAATGTTCCTCTTCGGTGGTAGTCCAGGTACCTCCTGAAATATGTCCTTGAATTCTTTGAGTACTTCGTGGTCTTCCAGATTCAAGACTTCATCTCAAAATGCTTCTTCCACCCGAGATGAAAATAATTGACAACCTTTTCGGTAACATTTATTCAGCTGCATGGCTGAGATTTCCCTCATAGCCATGGCTCTGGGAATTCCTTGGACTGTTACCTAATTTCCCTCCTCGTTCAGGCATGTAAACCTCTTGTTATGGCAATCCAGAAGGGCATGGTGCTGGTCCAACCAATCCATCCCAATTAAGCAATCGTATGAGCCTAAAGGCAAAATGTTCAATTCAGCCTTAGTGCTCATTCCTTTCATGTCCACTGAACAAGAATTAACCAATTCAATGACCTTCCTCTTGGTCCCTGTGGAAAACTTCACTAACCAAGACTTTTCATGTTTGCTTCTAGTTAAATGCAAACTTTCCACCACTCTAGGATCTATATAACTATGGCTAGCCCCTGAATCAATTAAAATAACAAGTGGTCGGTTGTTGATCGTACCTTCCACTTCAATCATGTGCGATTGAAATTCTGCTTGCTTGTTGTCCAGGGCTGCGTAGATCCTCGACATTCTGCTGCCCATATCCTCCACTGTTTCAGCTTGCTGAACAGTATGGACAGTTCTTGCTTTATCTTTTCTGTGGGGGCAGTCTTTGTACCTATGATTCCCTTTACAGCCCCAACACTCCATAGGTGGCGGTCTTGGCATCTACTCACTCCCTTCAACTTTCCTGGGCTCTCTAAAAGATGATTGTCCCCAAGGACTATTTTTGAAAAAGGAAGGCTTGTTTCCCTTCTGCCTCTGTTCCTTCTTAAACTTCCTCTGATCATTCCAAGCCTTCCTATGGGTAGGCCTTTCTCCTTGCTGTTCATACAAACATTTCACCCTTCTTATGGTTTCTTCCATGGTCTTAGGATCATAATATTGAATCTGGTCACTCATAGAAGGTGGCAGTCCACTCAGATATCTCTGAATCTTGACAACCTCATCTTTGATGAATGGAACATACTTCAGTAGTTCTAGAAAACTTCGTTCATACTCATCAATAGTCATGCTTCCTAGCTTGAGTTTGTAGAACTCCTTCATCTTTCTGTCATAGTATCTTTTAGTCAGGTATTTCTTCTCGAAATACCTCTTAAATTCCTTACAAGTGACCTCTTTCTCCCTGATGTGTTTCACCTGCACAAACTGATCCCACCACATGGATGTTTTTCCTTTCAATTGGTACATTGCAATTCTTCCCTCAACATGGGCAGAATAATTCTGCAGGTGGAAGTATTTCTTCATTCCAAGCAACCAGGTCTCGGCATCTTCCTCTTTTTTATGTTCTCCATCGAATGTTGGAGGCTTAATCTTGTTCATATCCCCTTTCAATTCCTCCCTTCCAAATTTTCGATGTTTTCTGGTAGGGGATGGGCTTGAACTACTGTGTGTCTTCCTGTTAGAATGTCTTTGGGAGAGACTAAGATGTCGGCTACCACTCCTCGACCTACTTCTTCTCCCATAGGTTCTGTGACTCTCCGTCGTACTTGAGTCTCTTCCCTTCTCGAGTTTCTTCTCTATTCTTTCCAGGCTCTTCAAAAATTTTAAGTTTAATTCACCTTACCGATCCCTGACTTTCATGAGCTTTCGAATATCATCTCGGTGAGACTTGGCCTCTCTTTGCAATCCTTCAATGATTTTCATTATGTGTCCTTCCTTATCGTTCTCTTTTCCATGCCCATTGGAGCTCAATCCTTCGACTCCCAGGTTGGCATCCTTTCCTTCTTGTTCGTCTTCTGTTTCGGGGGTAATCTGCACCTTTCCCCACTCCATACTCGTCGTTGTTTAACTGGAGTCCTGACCTCCGTTGAACTCTGCACATGCACTGTGCAATTAAATTCGAATTTTGTCAAGCTATTAAACCTTCCGGAACAATCCACATCATTTATAAGCTAATACGAACAAGAATGAAAAACATTTTGATTCAAATAATTTTTTTGAGCTCTCGTTCGGTTCTGCAATTTTCGTGTTTTCGAAACTTTCATTTTCGGCACTTCGAGATTTCGGGACTTTGGTCCACAAGGCTTTCAGACTTGCTTTCCTTTCCAACCCCCGACTTCCAAAATTTCGACTTACGTTACCCTCTGGGCCCACATAGTATAGTGGTCAGCCACAACTACGGTGGCACATGAAACATTAATGAGGGCCCACATCGCTTTTTAACGACGTCATCGGTTCCACCGCTCTCGCTTTTCTCCATTACCATGTGATCGTGGGTCATGATCGCGGTTCAAATAAACACAGTGCCTCTTTGTATTTCGCGCCTCGACGCTACAATGATGTCAAACCGTTTGACTTTGCAACCGACGAACCCCGACAGGGCTAGCGACCAGCCAATAGGGACAAATCCCTACAGGGTTAGCAAATGGCCAATGAGAACAGGCCCCATTGCACGGTTAAGTGGAGTACATGTGGCAGAGGGGAAATGCGGAACAATAGACAACAGGATAGGAGGGGGCCCCATTTCACAAGCCACACTATTTCGGACCCCCCCCCATTAAAGGAAGAATGGCAAGGGGGTCCCGGAATGAGGCCTCAGCCGTAGATCTGGGCGGGTGGACTCTGGCTATCCATATCTACTCGCTACTTACCTTAATCCTCATTCACACCCCAACTTAAAGCCGACATATCTTCCTCACAACGGATGGTCATTACAGACCCTGAGATTCCCCGAAGGAATCTCGTCTGTTCATCGGGACTTAGCCACATGCTAACGTCTCGACATTATGGGTCAGGATTTACCAAGGTGAGAGCCTGAGTTCTTGTCAACGAAAATCTCGAATCCTCGATCCCCAATTTCCTGAAATGGGTGATCTCTCGACACGTTGCCTCCTTAAATCAATCGGTCTAGATCTATCCTGGGATTTCCACTATGGAAAGTCCTGATCTCTTGTCATCAAGACTCCCGATCTCGTGATTCTCAACTTCCCGAAATGGGAAATCTCACGACACGTGGCCTCCGTCGTTCGTATGGTCTAGATCTATTTCGGGGCTTTCTCCCCTATTCAATGGGGTTTTAAACCTCGGATATCTCCTGACAGATCCAACGGCTGTCGGGTTTTCCAACCGAGATCTGACGGCTCAAACGGTTCCTAACTAATACGAGATTTTGTGTATCGCGCTTTCCACACTCCTTTGCAATTCCAAAGGGCTTTAAACCCTGTGCACACTTTCCATATCTAACGGTCACAAGGGTTCACCTTCCCTTCCAAACAGATCCTAAAGCTCCTACACTTCTGGTGTGGAGTCCTCCCTCCCTGTGGACTTATACCACATTGGTTATGGTTTCATAACGCCGCTATACCTCCTGAGCTTAAAAACTCGTCAAGTAACTCCTTGACACTTTGGAGAAAACCAGGGTCCGAAATTGGCCTTCCAGACCCAATTTCCCTTCGCATTCTCGGTCCAAAGACCGCTCCACTGGTCCATCTAGGCTTAGTGTCAAAACCTTGATTCTGATACCAAAATATAGCGCACCCTTTTTACTACTAAGGTTTAATCACTCTTAAAAGGAAAATTAACACCACATGGTACATAACTCATACAGATATTATATAATCCACATGCATTTAAACAAATAAACACATTCTACACAGAGTATTCATATGAGTTACTGCCATAATTAACAATCAATAGCATTTCATACTAATTCATATACACAATGGAAATCATGATAACATAAGCAGTAGAGTCATGCAAAACATGATTAAAACATAATCATATACTTATCTTTTAACAGTGGTAGAATCCACCAACCAAGTGCAGGCCTTCCACGAAGCTCCCAGCCTTAGACTACACTGCTCATCAACTCAGCAGTGGGTCACCCCCGAGCTGGGACTAAGCTCCACCCCAAGACAAGGAATCCTAGGCTAGGTTGAGGTTATAGGGAAAACAACACATAACCACAAGGAAGGGATTCTCTCCAAGGAACCTCCCATGCTCACTGCCCACAGACCCTCGTTCCCCACATGCCTATTCCACCCCAGGAGTATACACCTTCTCTGTCACCTGGACAGTCCTTCGGCTACTAATCTCCCTTGCCTTGGGTTACAGGAATAGGTCGGACCGGAAGTCTCCAGGATCTATGGCAGCTACGGGGTTCCTTCCAGGATTTCTCTCCTTCCTCTGCGCACTCTCTCACCTGGAGGGAGTTGCTCACATGTCCAACAACATGTTCTTCCAATCTTCAACCACCTCTCTAACCTGGAGAGAGTGTTATACAAACTAGCCAACAAGCCACACAAGATAAAACACTACACGTCCACCACAATCCACGGGAATCCAGACAATAACACCCCAGGGCAGCTCCAGATAGGTGCAATGGTATAATCGGGCTTAGCAGGGACGACACACTTCTGTTTTCTCAATTTGGCAACATGGGATAGACTCACACTCTGTATTATCAAGGATGTGTGATGAGTCGTCCATGTAGGGGTTGATTCAGACTCCCTGGTTTAGAGCAGAGAAGGGGTGTACCAACTTTCCAGAACAAGCACAGACTCTTTCCCAAATCCACGCAGGCTTCTCGTTCAGGGAATATACACACTAGTTTTCTCAGAGCCAGATACAAACTTTTTGAATCACAGGGACGCACCAAGGTTCTCTGCAGGAGTCGGGTTGGTAGTACTATCTAGGGCTTCGTACGCATTCAGACAATTGGGAAGAATGGGGAAGGAACCCTTCTCACGGCTCACCCTGGCCATTTTATTCGCATGTGTTAGGATTGACACTTGTCACCCATGAAACTGCATGCGTTCCACTAGAACACATCTCCCTTGTATGTTCTCCCCTTGCTAGAAACTTAGGATAAAACATAAAATGCACATGTTTTTTGGGATAATATTAAAATATTATTCCCGGGCTTAAGCCCCCTAGGCTCAACACTTAGCCCCTTTTCCCACCTTCCAGCCCCTAATTCCTTGCCCACTCTATGGATGCTTAGTCCCCCTTCACTCATTCATCGTGATCGGTCTACACACGGCGGTGTTTATAGTTTATTATTTTTTCTGCGTGATTACATATACAACAGCAGGCTCATGGCCTTCAACACTCAGGCTCCATGGCCTAACAAACACATAAGCCTCCAGCTTATAAAAACTTGGCTCACCAGCCTATAAAACATAATTACAATTCATTTCAGAACATGGTTTACAAAGGGGCTCGGCCTTGGGGACACTGCATTTGATCTGGTAAGATTTCATCTCAGGAAGAAAAGAATACGACCGATAAAAGGATTTAATCTCCTTGAAATAAATTCGCTCTGAGATCATATGGTATTAGGATAAGATCAATGTTATAACCAGACAATAGAATTTTCTTTGGAGGGGATTATAAACTGAAATAATGTCTTAATCAAAGAGTCACGATGTTTATAAAAGAACTTCAATACCGTTGACAAAGCCACTTCTGCTAGCAGGCATCGATAGCCTCGATAGGGATGCCATTTAACCCACTCAAATGATTTAATCTCATCCAATAGTTGTATCCACATGATGTATACTTTCATAAAAGTTAATTTAAAAACATATACCTGCTACCTCTCGACCCGACATTGCTTCGTTGCCAGCAGACCTGTTTAGTACCCCGACGAAGTTGTCTTGGTATCATGTGTGCATTTATCCACTGCCAACGAACCTGTTCAGTACCCCGACGGGTTTACACACACTTCCCACACATAAGTTCTTTCAACCCTCTTATGTCACTTTTAAATAGTAATACAATTATAGATTTATTGATGACAAAGAGAGAGGGGTGATACTGGAGGTTAATTGCAATACAGATGAATAGTTGATCAAGTTATTTATTTTCTTTCAAAACTAGAAGTTTTATCATGGTTTAGAGATTTTAGATTTCCTTTAAGAAATCATCTAAAGAATGGGGAAGCACTTAAAAGTGATTCCTTAAGAATATTGACGGCGTAAAAAGTTTATAGATCATCGTAATTCTCAAAGATTTAAACCATGTCTCTAGTGTAATACTCTGACAAAGACAATTTGAGGACAAAATGAAAGTGACAATTAACTTAAAAATCAATTGTCTGAGCTATATCTTAATATCAAGACCTCTGTGAAATATTTCAATTCGCTTGAAAAACACAAGTCTTAAAATAAATGTTTCATTCGACAATAGCTTTTTGATCAGAAATATATTGATTCAAAAAAGAAAAATAAGAAGAAAACGCATTCAAAGAAATCAAAGAAAATAAGAAACACACAACAAACCAGATCAAATTTTATTAATGGGATTCAAAATTAGAAGTATACAAAATCAAAACAACAAAAGAAAAATTTTCAGGAAACGATTTTGGCCAAAGATAAACTTGAGCTTTTGGATCCACAAACATCTTACTGTAAAATAAATGAAGAAATAAATCACATAAAATATCATGTGCAAACAAGTTCTTTTCTTAAGATAGTGATGCATGAGATGCTACTTTGACCAAGCATTATTATTAAAAATAAAATAGACTAAAAGAAAATAAAAAATCCTTATTAAAATGAGTGCAGTCCTACTCGTGGCACCTTGGGTCAAGCTTGAATTGATAGTTCAAATTTACTTGTCTCTTTACTTTCCATTTAAAATTTTCATGATGATACTGCATTTTTGAAATGAAATGTTCAACAAAAAGAAGAGAGAAAAAAATTCAAAGTGGACTTCCCTGACAACATTCATATTATGGTTCTCTTAGTATAACCACTTGTGTTCATAACTGCATTATTACACAAAAAAATATTAAGAAAGAAAACTAAAGGAAAACTACTCATAAACCTACTCTAAACTACTAAATAGATCAAAACGCTAAGTAAAATCATATTTCCAATGCAGCCACAAGAGCATCTTCAATCCTGCAAGGCATAGAAAGTCGAAAATCAGAATAAAAGAATGTAGTATTTGTAGATACAAATGAAATATGTCATGATTACCTCTTATATATTCTTTTAAAAACAAAACAAGCACGATCCTAACATTCTTTTGAAACTTCTTGATGTATAAATCACCCAACCATTCTGCAATCTAGTTGTGATATGAGTCATAATGGCAAGTAAGAGTGTAAGTAAGTTTGGAAAACTTGTCAATATTTATGGGACCTGACATAACCATCAACCAAGGCTGAAATGTCCCATCCTCCTAAAAATTCTCCAAGTGTTCATCCTTTTCTTCACATGGAGGATCTAAAAAAATCATGTAATGCTTACTTCCTATATATTTAGGTAGAAACAAAGAAAGCACAACTTTATCTTTATTATGAAGATTTTTTAGATATGAATCTTCAAGCCATTCTAAGATCTTGTCATAAAAATTAGGATCAAAACTATGACTTTGATGAAATGGATATATCAATGGGGAACACATCATAAGAGGATTCATGACATCAATTAGATTATTGTTTTGAACGCTTCTTTCGATGATATTGATCGTTTCAAAATGTGAATCATAAACATTAAAATTCGAACTAATCAAAGAATGAATATACAATGTAGAATATTTGATTTCCATAAGAATAAGTGAATTATCTTTTTCAACAATAAATCGTGTAAAATCATCTTACAACATGCCATTTTTCAATGCGAGTGATGAAAGTGAAAGAACATCAAATCCAACTTTATAAACGTTATGTTTGGAATTAATTTCACCAAATTTTGGCATATCGAAAATATTTAATTGTGATGGGAAAGAGTAAGATATTGTGGGTAAAGTATCAAGTCCACCAGAATCTAAGAAGAGATCGGGATATAAAGAGTAAAAAGAATCAGAAATGAGCACATGAAAAGAATATATTGAGCTATGATATTTAACAATGGTATTCTGAAGACATTCCTCTTTACTTTCCTTAGAACTTTCACTTTGTTTTGGTGATAAATTCTTCAATATAATATGATCATCTAAATTAATCTCATGTATGATAGATAATTCAAAACTTTCACGACAAACATTTGATCTTTCTTGTGGATAAGGTATGATTTGTGGATGAGGTTTTAAGGTTTTTTCTTCCAATTGCAGATCTACATTTCTAATCAGTTTCATTGGAATGTTAGAATGCTTAAGATCATTTTGATCAGCTAAGTGTTCTTCAATAACTGAATTTAAGTACTAATTAGAGGAAGAGTTAGAAGAATATGGACATTCACTTTGACCCAACATCAAATATACGATGGTCGAGGACTGATTATACAATGATTCAGAAGAAAACCCAATTTGACTGTCAGTAAGAACATTTTTAATAGATTCTACCTCCCTTGCTTGTTCAAAATTTTTGGATGGATTCCTTTCATCCTCCGAACAAAATTCTTCTCGCAATTGAGTGGTAGGATTTGCAACCGATTCATTATTCTCTATTGAATGTGACTGGATGAAAGAGATGCAAGCATCATAGAGGATATTTAGTGCAAATGACATGTTATCAAGATTAAATTTACAGAGAACATGATGGATTCTTCATGAAAAGTCTTCTGGAGATGAATTGTCATTGATTAGTAAAGTCTAAAATTCTTCACATAATTGATTGTAATCATATTTTTCAAAAGAATCTAAAAATTCATCTACAAACTGAAACCAATCAATAATGTGATATGATGGAAAAGACTCAAACCAATATTTAATCCGACCCCTGAAAGTAAAAGAAAACAATCTACACAAAACTTTTAAATCAGAAATACCATGCTTGATGCATTTACACCAAAACTTGTTAATATGGTCTTTTGCAGAGACATTCCCCCCACCATCAAAGGTGAGTTTAGACAAGAGAGAGAATGTCTGGTTGGGAATATCAGGTAATGAGAAGTGGAAAGAATGTTCCAACACAGTGATTTGGGGAGCCATGCAAAATTAATTAAATTCGAAACAAGGACTCCTATAAGGCCATGTTGTTAGTCTTTCCTGCCTTCTAGTGCATTTCAAGATGACACAAGAAAAAATTATAAATATGGAATTATGTCAGGATAAGGGGTAAAACATTTAATCATTAAATTTACCTCGGCCCTCCTTCTAGCGTCATTTGTTGACGAGCGAAAATGATCATCTATCAACTAGAAGAACTAATCCGGTTCAAGGTTGTCTAAATAACCCAAGCCGTTTGGTGTAACCTATGTTGACGGGTTTAATGGCTCCGTTAGCCAACTAAATTCCTAAAAATAATAAAATAAATGAAACTAATCTAAAATCTATGATTCTAACAAATGATATATTACTGACTTATGTTTATTAAAAAGAAATGTGAATATAGACACTATATATATAGGTTACAAGGTTTGCATGAAATCTTGCGAAAATGATTGTTTGATAAGGTTTCTGAATCAAATATAAACAACGGTTTTTTTTTTTTTTTTAAAGATATTAAACAAATAAATACTAAGTGAATAGGATTGAAACAGTGACACAAAAATAGTCAAAGCTAATTAATGTAATCATTGTTTCATTCATAAACAATTTTAAATAAAAGAAAAGAATGCATCTACTAACCTCTAACTGATCAATTGACTGAGTTTATATTCCTATGTTTTATGATATCATGCATGTACTGTTGTTAAGGGAAACCTATAACAAAACAATACTGGCACTTCTAGAATACATTCAAAGAAGTATTTGATATTGGAGTAAATTAATAACAACATAAAAACATCTAATTAAAAAATCTTTTGATCTTAAGATGATCATTATTTAAGAATGAGAGAACACTCAGATCTGAATATTGATTTTATCTAACATTTAACATTAAGAATAAATTAAAAAATGATCAAATGATAGATCAATCGCACATAAAAAAATGGAATAAGAAATAATGGACAACATATAACATTTAACAGTATGAAAACATCATATGATGACAATCTAAAGATAAAATCAACTATAATAATATTCTCATAATACAACAATAATGAAAGAACGAAATGGAAACAGGTCTAAATCCAAAGATAAATTGTTTTCTAATATTCTTTTTCAAAATCGCATGCCCATACTATAGTCCTAAAAGATTTTTTCTTTTGGATAATAGACTCTTAAAGATTGAAAAAATTAATATATAAATGATAACAATTAACCATGTATTGATAAAATAGACTAAAGCTAATTTAAATCAATGCATAATTAATTATTCAAAGAATATTAAGAAATTATAATGAAAATAAAATCATTTTACTCACAGGACAAAAGCCATTAAGCAACTTGAAATTCCATATTCTTCTTTGAAAATATTCATCCATTCTCCCAAGGATTCCATACATCTGTTACTCCATTTGAAAAGAAGAAAAGTTTACAAAATAAATAATATACAAAAGAGAAAGGATAAAAATCCTCCTCTTCAATTCTTCTTTCCTCATGGCTTTGAACTTTCTCATATATTTATACAATGAGTGAACAGTCTGGGCATCACTAATAATGTTCGTCACCTGAAATTTGTCTCGTAAGAAGATATCAATATATCCTAAATCGTGCATTGGTTTGGGAAAATGGAGATTTGGAAGGTAAATGGGTCCATTTGGGAAATGGGTTTTCAACCGTTTCTTCAAATTCTTCACGGTTTGACTGGAATCAATCTTGCAAAATTGTCTATCTGATCTTGACGCCTTTCCAAATTTTATCTGTTGTTGCTCATAAAATTATTTGTAGCAATCCAATATTATTTTTGGATCAATCATCTTGAACTTATTTGGATAATAAAATCAAGCCATGATCAGATCCGTATCAAATATTTGATAATAGAAACCTGTGAAACAAAAAGAAACCTAAAAATTAATAACGTAAAAATTGTGAATAAAACAAAATTTAGAAAAATAAAATAAAAAATGAATTTAAACTAACTATAAGTTCTAAACAAACATTGTTTATAATTTCCTTTCAAATATGATCTTAAAATTCTAGAAGCTTCAAGTTAATGGAGAAGAGAAAAATATTAATTTTGTTATTTTTACAAAATCAAACAAATCATAGATAATTTATTTTTTTTAATTATTATTTTTATTTTGAAATGAGTTGCAAAATGAAAAAAATAATTTAATTAATTAATATCACCAAATGATTTTATGAAAATGAGAAATCAACCAAGATATTATTTGATGAATTATTGAACCCATTATTCAAAATAGTCAAACTTGCTAATGAGCAAAAGAAAAAACACATAATCATAATTTAAACGAAAGTAAACAGTTGATAAAAATTAACGTTTTCGTTTAAATTGAGATTTCTATGCTCGTTTCTAAATTTTGACATATACTCTTGTAATGAATGTCTCATACTATAGTGAATGTCTTAATTTTATCTCAAAGCAAACCAAGGTATGGAACTATTTGAAAATTTTGATTATGTAGCTCATTATAATTATCAAGATTCTAATGGGGGCCCTTTAAATTTTGTAAAACTTTAGGGGGAGTTGTTGGGGCCCAACACGTTTCCAACCAAACAACAACTTTTGACCTTTTAAATGGCCATGAGGCTAACTATGATCATAAACCTCTAACCCTAACTCTAAACTTTTCCATGGATAGGAGCGACATTGAAGAGAATTCTGATAATCAAAGGAATCTGTGCTTTGACAAAAGTAAAGTTGACATTTTCTTAAAGGATTTAAATAGTAAATTAAATATCTTAACTTATAAGGACAACATTGAAAAACTCTATCATAATTTTACAACTACCATTTCGACTTCTATTAACTATTTCTCTTTCGAGGTGTCCTATAAAAAGAATAATAGAATGACCAACCCTTGGGATGATACAGAATGTAAAATTTCTAGGAAAGCCATTAGCGATTCTTCTAATGAGTCCTTAAAACTCGATAAGATCAATACATACAAAGACCTAATTAAAAGGAAAAAATGGTACTATATCAATAAAAGGAAAGAGCAACTTTCACAACTATATAAATTGGATCCTAAGAAGTTTGGGAGCCAAATTTTAAACTGCAATACTAAAGAAAATAATAGGATTCCCTTAAGGGACTTCAATTCCTACCTTAAAATTCTTTATGAGTTCCTTAATACCATGGACACCATTCCTATTTTCTCTACAAAGGAAGAAGTTTTTTCTTTATATGACATAGAGTTTGGGGTTAAGCGGCTTGCAACTGGGAAAGATAAGGACATTGAAGGCTACCAAGATGAAATTTTTAAAATCGGAGGGCCTATCCTTATCCCTCACATACACAATCTCTTCAATTTGGCAGTCAAACAAAGCTTCCCTAAACCATGGATGCAAAGCCTCATTGTTCCTATTTTTAAAAATGGGGATAGAAACATTCCCTCTAATTATAGGACCATTATGATTAGCCTAATTTTACCCAAGATTTATGGAATTAATTTGGAAAAGAAGATTATCCTTTGGCTCAAAAGTCACGATAAAAGATCTAAAGGCCATGTCGGGTTTAGAAGATATGATTCAACTATCTACCATCTTGTTACCTTTAGGATCATTGTATAGGAGTTTCGCAATACTAAAACAAATCTTTTTTGTTGTTTTGTTGACTTTAGAAAATATTTTGACATGATTCCTACGAAAAACCTTTGGAATAGGTTGGAAGATATAAAAGTGCATCTCGAGTTGAGGGTTGTTGCGATAAGGATGTATGAGAATGTTATTTCTAAGTTTAAAAACACTAGGGAATGGTCAAAAGAGATTAACTACAATATCATAGTTAAACAAGGTTGTCACTTGTCCCCTACCCTTTTTGGCATATACATTGACAAGTTAGAAGGTTGCTTGGAAAAAGAAGGTTGTGTCGGCCCTACTCTCACTGGTATAGTCATCAATCTTCTTCTTTATACCGATGATATCATTCTTATGGCAAGGAGCCCCCATGATCTTGAGTTCATTAACCATTTAGGAATTGGATAAAGAGGAAGAGTTAAAGATATAACATGGAATCCATAATAATATATGAAGAGTTGAAAGTAAGCACAAATAATCAACAAACCATGGCAACAAAATTGTGAATAGAGTTCGGCAATATCGCCTACGTCTTCGGGCCTTTGTCTCAATGGGTGATACTTTCTTATTTATCTTCAAATATTCAAAATTACATCATAAAAGTGTCAAATGGATTACAAAATGATCTGGTTGTGTTATTCTAGACCTCAAGAACCCAACACAACTGAAAACACTGAAAACGGTTGAGAGAAACTCCTGAAAATGGCCCACAAAGTTGCTCTCTTGAATGGCTTCTTTGCATAAAAATGGATTTGATTGTCAAATTCCTCAACATTTCTCCTTCTCTGAATCAGTCTCAGGCTGTCAAGAACCTCTAGTTTATATAGGATTGAAGTTGGCAACAACATCCCAACTTCCTCCCAAGATTTGGCCTCAAAAGGGGCTCCAGATCCCCCAATAATGGAAAAAATCCATTAAAAGTAGACTTAAAATCAAATAAAAATATATTATTTAGTTTTAAAAACCAAAATTTGAAAAATCTGGGTGCATCCCCCTAATTTCAGGCCCTTGGTCTTATCACCTTGTTCCATATGTCATTGGTTTGGTGCATTGGCCCCTTACCCATCGGGTCCTGATCACATGGCTTGGCCATATGGCCTCATGCTAATCCTCCACGCGCCCTGCATTTGGTTAGGCTCTAGTCTCTAGCCCCTGGTTGGGCAGGGTTGACCCCGCTGACTAGGGCTTATCCTCGGATTTGGGCCACCCTCTTATTCAAAACGATGTTGCGTTGATTGTAGAGCAAGCACCACCCTTAGCCCGAATGGTCTGTCGCTGGTTGCGAAATCGTTGCATAACTTGTGAGGTCAGGGGTTTGAATCCCCCCAGCCCATAACAAATTTTTGAACCAGTTGTCATTGAAAAATTCTTGGGTGCCACATGACGTCCTCTGATCGGGCCACGTGTCTCCCTGTGATTGGTTCATACCAGTACAGTCATCAGCCTTATCACCTTCCCAGTAACCTGCCACGTCATCTTCTATATGGTCACGTGTCATTCCACATCATGTCCATACAACCCAGTCACCTGCCACATGTCACTACCACATGAGCCTGTCATACTGACATGTGTCAGTTTGTACTGCCACATCCTCTGTCGTACAGTCTAGTCACCTTCCATGTGTCAGCGTGTCATTTGGTCACGTCACTGTATGGAATGCCACCTGGAATCTATATAGTGCCACATTTCAAATCCGTACAGTGTCAATTCAACACGAAAACGTGGAATCTGAGTGACATGTGTCACCTCATGGTGACACCACATCATCATGATGACATTATGCTGACTTCACCTGTCGTACCTTTCGACGTCAGCGTTGACTTTGACCAATGGACTTTTTGCATGTTTGGGAATTTAATTAGAACGCATAGCTTTGATTCCAAGAATTTGGCCAAAATCAGCGTGATGATATAAACACAATGAAGTTGGTTTCATACGATTCCAAGAATTTTGATTTTTTGGCCTTCCTGGACCCATTTTGGTTTTTGGATCATGCCTCCCCACTAAGACCTTTTGGTCCTCCAAAAGGATACTAACCAGTCATCAAGTGTGGGATAGACCACCCCACTTGTTCTCTATCATTAAACTTTGTCATTTGCACCTGTCTTATCAAGATCAATTGCAAAACAGCCATGACAATTGAAAACATATTGTTAGCCACTTGTACTCTGTCACATCTTACTAAAGCCACTACCATCCATGTTGAAAACATTAGCAATGATAACATCACAAATATGACTTCAAATGAGCTAATATGTTTGTAGTATTGGCATGGCATTATCTTATCTTGACGCAAAGTATGATTGAACTTCCATTCTACAATCATCTCATGTTCTTACTTAATATCAATTGCTTGATTTGGTACAATTATAGGTGTGTTGCTTTCATGAGGTGCCTTCCTTAATTGTTCCATTGTTTGAAGAGATTGATTTCCTTTAAAGTGATGAGCATGTACAACATATTCATTGTCTTCTTTGATTAAGTGATATTGATTATGTTCCTTGTAGAAGATTTATTTGTGATCATACAAATAAGGACTTCCTAAGACCATTCCACATTCATTGAGTGGCACCACATCACATGTTACCTCATCCACAAACATTGATGAAATTGCAAACTTTAAAGTGCATTGCTTTGTTATGTGCAATTTATGATTGGTGCTTATCCATTTAAGTGGGTAAGGTTTATGATGCATCTGAGTGTTTAATCCCAACTGTTTAACCACTTCCTATGAAATCAAGTTAGATTGAGATCCATTATATATCAATGTGTCGACCTTATTATGATTCATTATGACCCTTATGTGAAACAATTTACTTCTAAAATCATATCCATCACCAATTTTACCTGTCAAAACAATTGTTGTGATTTTAGACTCATCACTCGAATCTAATCCCAAGTTTGTTGGTTGTGTTGTTGTTGGAGCTGTTTTCCTCCCTTTCTTTTCTTTGAACCACTTCGGTCTCTTCTCGGGATGCAATTTCCAGCAATGGTCATCATCACGCCCTTACTTATTTCAATGTTTGAAAGAGAGCTTATCTTCCTTTCTTGTCACTGAATTTTCTTTCTTTCCATTCCACTTTTTGTCCTATTTTCTTGAAGACGATTCCCTTGATACACCAACTCTTGTTTTCCCTGACTCAATGTATCTTGTTTGAACAAAAACCTCATCAAGATTAGTATGTCCAAACATAAATATTGTGTTACAAATGTGTGTAGTTAAACCTCCTATATACTTGATAACAGTTTCTTGGGTATGTAATGGAATGTCTAACATTAATGCCATTTTACGAAATTCATCTATGTATTCTTGCAATGTTTGTTTCTTTCTTAGTTTAAGACCTTTCCATGCAATTAAAGCCATCTCTTTATAACCCAGAGGATAAAATTGCTTTCTAAATGCAGAAACAAAATCTTGCCATGATGGAAATACATTACCCACTTGTTGCATGCCATTTTGCAACTTGCTTTGCCACCAGATGAGTGTTGTGCCGGCAAGTCGAAGCGATGCCAATTTTATTTGAGTTTCCTCATCCTTGATTTGTTGCACACTGCAATAAACTTCCATCTGTCTGACCCAATTATCAAGCCTCTCTACATTGAATTCACCATCATACATAGGTAATTCAACTTCACATCAAGCTTAAGTAAATACATATCATGTTTATGTTTATGGGAATGTTTTCTTGCGATGGATTTGGAACTTGTACTTGAAGAAGAAGAAGTTGATGGAGAAAAAGGAGGTGAATGAGGAGGTTTAAGAGGATCCTCTCCTTGTTCACTTTGGGCCTTTCAAGATTCACCTAGAATCGGTCTCTTCTGCTCCAAGTAATCACTATATAAAACCTTTACCATCTCCAACATGGTAAAGAAAGTCCTTCAAAACTCTATCTTGTCATGAGAAAGTCCCTCTTCCAATGCCATCTTCTCAATTTGAAAAGTTCTCTTTCTCGATCCAATATCAGGATTCTCTTCAACAAGCTCACCTTCACCACGATTCAACTTTTCCCTGGTAATCATGCAAATTCAAAAACCAACCATCAACTTGTTCTGATACCACTTGATCTGAAAATATATTTTAAAGACTATGGTTAAGTTTTTAAAGCATGAGTTCATTAACCATTTAGGAATTGAATAAAGAGGAAGAATAAAAGATATAACATGGAATCCATAATAAGATATGCAGCTCTGAAAGTAAAAACAAATAATCAACAAACCATGACAACAAAATTGTTAATGGAGTTCGGCAATATCGCCTACGTCTCCAGGCCTTTGTCTGAGTGGGTGAGGATTTCTTATTTCTCTTCAACGCTTCAAACATACATTAGAAAAGTGTCAAATGGATCACAAACTGATTTGTTTGTGTTATTATAGACCTCAATAACCCAACACAACTTACGAAACTGAAAATGGTTGAGCGAAGCTCCCAGAAATGACTCGCAAAGTTGCTCTCTTCAATGGATTTCCTACATAAAAATGTCTTTCGTTGTAAAATTCATCATCATTTCTCCTTCTATGAATCTATCTCAAGTTTCCAAGAACCTCTGGTTTATATAGGCATGAAGTTGGCAACAACCTCCCAACTTCCTCCAAAGATCTGGCCCCAAAAATGGCTCTAGATCCCTGAATTTCAGGCCCCTAGTCCTATGTCGTTGTTCCATATGTCCTTGGCCTGGTGCGTCGACCCCTTACCCGTCGATTCTTGGTCATGTGGCTTGTCCATATGGCCTCATGCTAATCCTCCACATGCTCTCTAGCTGGTTAGGCTCTGGTCTCCAGCCCCTGGTCGGTCGGGGCTGGCCCCTGTCGACTGGGGCTTATCCCCAAATTTGCGCCAACCTCTAATTCAAAATGATGTTGCATCGATTGTAGACCAAGCACCACCCTTAGCCTGAATGGTTCATCGTTGGTTGTGAAATCGTTGCATATCCCGTGAGATTAGGGGTTCGAATCCCCCCGTCCCATAACAAATTTTTGAACTAGTTGCGTGACATCCCCCAAAAATAAAATATTTTTTATTGAAATGTGCTGGAAAATTATTTCTGTTTTTGGCAAATTCGAATACGGAATTTTTTTTCCATTTATGGAAACTCTGAATTTCGAATTTAATAATTGTAATTAAATATTGTGACTGTTGGGTAGAGATCTGATCTGACTCAACTAACTAGTTGACTATGACACTTGTATAAAAACATAATATTTATATATTAAATGCAGGAGGACAAATGGAACAACCATGTTAAAATCAACCGAACATGAATCCATGAGTGGGGAACATGTTGTAACTACCTCTAGGATGATTATTATAAAATGGAAAATCAAATATTTGGCCACTGGTAGCCCCTGGAAATCAGGGATTAAAAAAAGCTGCAAAAATCCCCAAAGGAGGGAAAAAGACCTGGGAAAAAAATTGATAAATAACATATGCGAGGAGGTAGGATGCTGCCAAGTATGATGGGAAAGGATTGCGAGTCCTTTTGCTGTTATGAGCACTGTTGAGAAAGTGTGAGGCAAGGGGATATCTACTGAAAAAATTGGAATATTGTTGAGGAGTCTCCAAGTTCGCCCTCTTGGATTCATGGTTAGGCTAGGGGGTGAATTCGGGCAAGTAGATTTGGCTGCCCTGTTCTACGGTTGGGAGGAATGTGGTTGTTACCTTTGTTGTCCCACGGATTTGATTTAGATATGTTGATCTACCCCTCTCTATGATGAATGGCTATGTTTCATCCGATGTCATGTATCTATTAAATCCGAACTAGAATATTTTTCGTTCTCTGTTTTGAATGATTTGATATCTGATGCATAATATTTGATTAAATCGGAACTGTAACGATGTCCAATTTATGTTCGAATTTTTTATCCGATGTCATATTAAATCCGAACTGGAATCATTTCCATTCTTCATCTGAATGATTTTTCTGATGCATTGTATTTGATTAAAATGGAATTGCAATGATTCCCATTTTCCGTTCGTTGTGAGGAATATATGTGAAGGAAATCCATATAAATATATATATATATATATATATATATATATATATATATATATAGTTGTAATACATTTGTTGGAATGTTTGCATCTATCTGCTAAAGTATAGTTATTTGTTGTGGAAGATGACGTCCTTTCATAGCTATAATTTGTCTCTCGTCGCAAAGTTCGTAATAAACATCCAAACTATAGAAAAAAAAAACCGGTCCTCCTCTGAGTAAAATGCTAGATGGATGCACCTGTAATTTATATTTCTATGAGTAAGTAAGGAAAGGAGGATATTAACGTCAATAGGGCAGGTCCTCTCTGTAGTTAAAAACCCCAGGAAAACCAAACTCAGATCCCTCAGAACATCAATTATAATTACCAAACTCTGATGGAATGATATTCTTATTCATGTATTTACTTAGATGCACAGATCTAGTACTGTTGACGCTTAATGCATTGATTAAAAGAGGCTCTAAGTGAATATAATAGGAGTTACCATTTTACAAAAACTGTTACCCTATGGTACCCCTTTTATAGATTATATGCGTATAAAAAATCAGAAGTTAGACTTTCAAAATTCTGATAGGTAAATGGATATTGAATCCTTTTACACCTACTATCTCACAGAATGGAAGTAAGAACACCAGCAAAGGACAAAGGTCATGGAATTTTTTGAAAAATAATGTGAAAATTACAGTAGAGATAGAGTACTCTCTTCCTTTTCATTTTGACTTATTTATTACTTATATTTTCAATAGAAAGATATCGTAATCTTCTAATCCAACCTTCCCTTTTCACGTTTTCGGGGTTGTTACATGTGAGGTTTGGGGCACTTGAACTCGCAAAGTTCTGAACCCCAAAACTGTGAAACTCTAATCCAACCCTTTCCACTTTTTCGCATTTTGGAGGTTGAACATGTTGAGACTTGGGCGTTGTACTCACAAAATCCCGAACTCCGAAATCCTGAAGTGTTGGTCACTTTTTGCAATTTCGTGAGTTGTTGTGTGTTGATGTTTGGCCTCTGTACTCGCGAAATCCCGAACTCCGAAATCCCGAAGTGCTGGTCACTTTTAGTAATTTCGGGAGTTGTTGTGTGTTGATGTTTGGCATTTATACTCGCGAAATCCTGAACTCTGAAATCCCGAAGTGCTGGTCACTTTTCACAATTTTGGGAATGTTTGTGTGTTGATGTTTGGCTATGAAATCCCGAACCCCAAAACCTCAAAGTGCTAGGTCCATAGTCTTCCCGTTTTTTCATGAGTTTTGGAAACACAGTGTAGCCCCTTTGTTTTTTTGTGTGTCCGGCATTAGAAAATCACCGAAACCCGATTGTTTGTTGTTTTTTCACAAAACTGTAGGAGCATAGTAGGAAACATTGGGGAATCTACCTCCCTATTAGAGGTATAGAAGTAACATACCTTTCTATAAGTCATTTGTATCACAAACATATGGTAATATGTCTATATATGGATTTGGCCATAAGATCCCAAATTCGTTTGTATGGTTAAGTCTGTGCTGGTGTTATAGGCATCAACAGATAAGAAAAAAATGGTAAAATTTACAGGACTTTAAATAAACATTGAAGTGAGGAGTATACACTCATTGTATCATCGAGTAGGAAGTTTTAAGTTTCTTAGTAAAGATAGTCAACGACATTAAGTTCTCTAACAAACTTTTGGTCTCAAGCTTTATAACAGAAGACTTAATTGCTTGAATCTCAAAACTGTACAAGGATAATTGTACAAACAATTCTTTTTTTTGTGACAGTTTTTAAGGTACATTACAAGTTATCATTGGAAACATCTTCGGTGCCACATTGCACCATCTGATTAGGCCAAGTTTCTCCCTTTTATTGGTCCATACCAGTACATTTAGCACCCCTGTCACCTGCCATGTCATTTGTCGTACATCCACGTGTCATGCCATGTCATGTTCGTACAACCCAGTCACCTACCAAGTGTCATTGCCACGTCATCATGTTGTACTTCCATGTGTCAGTTTGTACTGCCACATTCTCCACCATACAATCCAGTAACCTGCCACATGTCATCCTGTCATTGGGTCACATCATTGTACGGACTGCCATGTGGCATCCGTACAGTGGCACTTGTCAAATCCGTACAGTGTCAACTCAACTCGAAAAATGTCGATTTTGAGTGACACATGTCACCTCCGGTGAAACCACATCATCATGATGATGTCATCATGATGTCATGCTAATGTCACCTATCGTACTTGTTGACATTAGCGTTTACTTTGACCAATTGATTTTTTGCCTATTTGGGAATTTGATTAGAATGCGATACCTTTCGCATATGGTGTTCATTTGTGGAAAAAATTATATGGCTGAAATTAATAGGACAAGACGAACGCAATGACGTTGGTTTCATCTGATTCCAAGAACATTTATTTTTAGGCCTTCTTGGACCCATTTTGTTTCCTTGATCCATTTTGGATCAGATACGTTTATATATGACAACAACAACTTGGAGAAAGCGACTTCGTAAAAATATCTTGGAATTGATATTGACCACAAAGTCAATTAGAATTATAGCATTGAGAAAATGATTATTGGGGGATGGAAAGATTATTATTGGCTTGAAAACAGTTTTAAATCAGCTCATCTTTGGATTTGGGATAAGAAGAAACTCCTCTTTGAGACTCTTGTTACACCTGTTATTCTTTATGGATGTGAAGTCTGGGGCTGCAGTATCTCTCGTGAATACTGGAGAAATATAGAGAAAATACAAAAGAATTTTATAACATATAATCTCAAAATTAAAGGAAATATGCCCTATGCCATCCGCCTCTTAAAAACAAGCCTCTCCCCCATTGAGAGCATGGCTATGACTAGATACCTATCGTATAAGAACTAGTTAAACAACATGGAAGACAAGAGGCTTCCTAAAAATGCTTCAAAATCGAGTCATAACCACCATCGACTCAAGCGAGGATGGGATAAAGATGCCTGGTCTTGGATAAATTATTGGGGAATCATGGAAGACACCATTTTGTAGAATAAAGATACTATTTTAAAAAACGTCAAATCAAAATTTAAGGAAAAATGTGGTGTGATAAATGGTTAGAGGAAAAAATAAAATTAAGGTATTATAAGGATGTAATCAACCCTAATCTAGAATATGAAGATTATCTATCTATTTTGCCAAGTGTAAAGAAAAAAAATAAGCATTGCTAAGATAAGAACAAATTCTCACGAGCTCCATAGTGAAACTCGACATTGGTCAATTCCTAAAACGCCATGGGATGAAAGAGTGTGTCACCTTTGTGACACTAAGAAGGCTGAATATGAAAATCTCTTTCTCTTAGATTTTCCATCCTATACGCATATTAGATCTCATTTTCAAAATATTTTTCACACTACCAACCTTCCTGACCACTTAACTCAACAAAAGTATGGTGATCTTGGAAATCTTCTCTTAATGCTTTTCGAGCACAGAAACAAAATTCTAAACAATCACAAATAATCACTTACCCTGTTAAGGTATGATAGACCAATTCGCTCTTAATGGACGTTCATCATCATCATCATCATCATCATATATATAAATCATTGTTAGAAATAATCAGTGAAGATATATACATTGTAATGAAAGATTTAAAAACAACTTAAATTCCACTTCTCTTTTTTTTTTTTTTAATTAATCAGAGTATATATATATATATGG
>ML777793.1:1223951-1251361 GCA_009831015.1 Picea engelmannii
TAAATATATATATATATATATATATATATATATATATATATATATATATATTATGACCATTTTTGTATACAATGATGACAAAAATTAAATATTCTTATAACATATGGCTTAAAATAAACTATCTTATACCACTTTTTTGTTGTTGTGTATAATGCCAAAAATGGCATTTTTTATACAATGAAACAAATTAAATATTCTTAAATATTATTATAACATATGATTTAAAATAAATAGAAAAATCTTAATTGTTTATATTATATATGTTCCAATTAAATGCAATTAAATGCAAACAAGGTTAAAGTTATACTATCAAAAACTAATTTACTTTATTCAAATATCTAATAATATCGATTTTTTATATTATATTATATTCCAATTCAATGTAAAGATAATTAATTTTCCTTTCATTTATAATTAACTTGGATTATTATTGTTTTGGAATAAATAATTTTATATGCAAAGTATTTAAAACTATATATTTTATGGATTTCCTTCGATATTCTATGTTATGAAGTCTTTTGCATTCTTTTATCCATTTCCTTCTATATTCTATGTTATGAAGTCTTTTGTATTGTATTTTTTTTATATATACTTTTCATTAGAATATTATTGTTATTAATTTTCATACTTTAGTTATTTCTTAACATAATTTTTTTGTTTTTTGCTTTTTACTTTCAGTATATTAGATTACATTAAAGAGAACCATATTACTATTATTTTTTTATTATTCCATATCTTAAAGAAGTCTATCTCTTCAATAATTATTTCCCTTATGTTGCAATGTCACAATTTGTTTTAAATATGTATCAAAAACATTTCCTGTATTATTCTTCAAATTTTATATATGTCATTCCGTTCAACTTAGTCAATTTATTACTTTTAAATTGTCACAATATTATTGAAATGCAATTTTTTAATTTCCTTTATACATATAAACTATAGCTTATTTTCCTTTCCTCCTATGTTTGTACTTTCCATACGTTGTTCTATCTCATATTATTCATAAAAATTTTATATGGTAAACAAAACATCATTACAAAATTCAATATAAAAGTTATTTCTCTTTTTACATTTAAATTGTCACAATATGACATAATATTAAAGATGACCTTTTAATTTATGAAAGTTAAACATAATCTTCTAGAATTTTATTAATTTATTTAATGTCAACCTCAAATGTTAAATCTCTGAAATAATATTAAGTTACTAAAAATCAATTACTTACTTTTAAATTTTCATTGTATCACATTGTTTTATAGAAAACTTCTTCAAGTTTTATTATTGAACTCTCTCTTTATGAAATAACATTTTCATTCAATTCAATGATAAGGTTTCTTGTGTAATTGTCAAAGTAACGTGAAATTTTCTTTAACTCGTCCTCCTTTTTTTTACTCGTAATTTATGACAGTCTTTTATAACATTTATCTTTCCCATAGTTTAAAGTTCTTCATGATGCAACTTAACCCTCACTAAAAAACACAAATTTATATAACTCATAATGGAAAACTTAAATTTATATAACCCTTGATGTCATGCTCCAATGTTGCTAAGCCTAGCATCCTTCCACCAACATTGCAATCAGGCATGCCAAAACCTTAACATGTTACTAACCTTTTTCTTTGTGACATTCTAATGAACATTGAACAACGTTGTTTTGTGACAAACATTCCTTTCGTCACTCTATGAAAAACAGATCCCTAAGTCATATTGTGATAAGCATCCTCCCACAACCATTGCAATGTGATGAGCATGTTGAAACCCCACTATGTTACTAACTTTTTTCTTTGTCACATTGTCACATTCACTGTCCAATGTCACACACCCACAAACAACATTCCTGAAGTTACTTTTTGACAACACTTCTGATGTGGCATTGTGACAAAAATTCCTACTATCCCATTGTGATTAACATTTCCCAACGTCGTATTGTGACGAACATTTCCCAACATTGCATTGTGATGAACATTCCTACCGTGCCATTGTGAAGAAGATTTCCCAACATTGCATTGTGAAGAACATTTCCCAACGTCGCATTGTGATGAACATTTCCCAACATTGAATTGTGATGAACGTTCGTACCGTCCCAATGTGACGAATATTTCCCATCGTCACATTGTGACGAAAATTTCCCAATGTCACATTGTGATGAACATTTCCCAACATCGGATTGTGTGAACATCCGTACCATCCCAATGTGCCGAATATTTTTTAATGTTGCATTGTGATAAACATTTTCCAACGTCCCATTGTGACGAACATTTCCCAACATCACATTGTCATGAACATTCCTACTATCCCATTGTGACGAACATTTCTGAACATCACATTGTAATGAACATTCCTACCATCCCATTGTGTCAAATATTTTCCAACATTGCATTGTGACAAACATTTTATACTTACATTACATATATTTAATAATTATTAATTTATTAACTTTATACAAATTATTAATTAATTATGAATTTCAAAATTAGCTATATAGATATTATTAATTATATTATATTTACAAAGTTTATAATGATAATTTGTATATTAATATTTAGTAATCAATGCTTGTCAATTAATTATTAATCAACAACAACCACTTTTTATTAATAAAGTTTAATCTGTTTATATATTACTACTTTAGTAATGGATTTATTTATTAATATTTTAATTATTTTATAACTTATTACTAAAATCATTAACTTCAATGTATTGCTACTTTATTAATGTATTATTTTATCATTGTATTAATACTTTGTTAATATTTTTTTTAATGTATTGATATTTTTATTATATTTTTAATGTATTATTTTCTTAGTGTATTAATACATTAGTAATGTATTATTTATTTATTAGTGTATTTAATGATATATTTATCATATTATTAATATATTACTTTAGTAATGCATAAATACTTTAGCAATGTATTAATTAATAATATAATAGTATATAAAATTAATTATCACATTAAATTGTTAATATATTAATTAATTTATAAGTTACTTTATACATTAACAAAATTAAACTTTAATTTATACATTACATTAATATATCAATGTATCATTACATTATTAATGTATCAATAATTTTACATTACCTTTTTAATTTAGCAATCAATGAAACAATATATTCTTTAATGTATTAATAGTTTAATATGAAACATTACAAATTAATGTATTTGTTTAAGAACAACTTGAGTGGGTTAATGGTTAAGAACATGTGTTTCCTCTTAAGAGGTCACAAGTTCAAATCCAAAGGGGGGTAGGGTACGTATACCTCTATAGACTTTACTAGTCAAATCGCTGGACAATTATAGTGTAATATATGCATTATACCATAATGTAAATTAATTACTTTAATTTATACATTATTATTATCATATATTACATTAATGTGATAATTAATTAATACATTAATTATACATTATACAAATATATTAATGTATAAATTAATATAATAATGTATAGTTAACATATAATTAGTATATTAATTAATTATCACATAAATGTAATATATAATAATAATGTATTAATGAAATACATTATTGTTTTATATTAATATATTTTATTAATACATTAATTATACATTAAATTTACAGTATTACATTAATTTATACATTAGACAAACATATTAATGTATAAATTAATGTATAATTAATGCATTAAATAATTATTACACAAATATAATATATACTTGTAATGTATTAATGAAATACATTAATGTTGACCCAGATGGGGTGACACTTGGCAAGAGGAGGGGGACATATGGCAGGGACAGATGGTGGGGGGAGTTATTGTCCCGAGCCGCCACCCTCGACGTATTTACTCCCCATGGCATACACCATGAGGGGAGTTAACTCAGTGCACTTGGAGGAGCTCTCGATCGAGCGATCCAGCCAGGCCACCAGTACCAGTCGCATGTATTAGTCTCATCAGCCTTCAATGGCGATGGGAGAGGCATCAATGGCTCCCAACGATGATAAAGGCAACCAAGGCGTGCATATCTTCCTGTTTTTTTCCCATTACGATCTTTGCACAGTGTTGTTCGGCCCTCCTAGCTTCAAAAATCACACTCTGTGTGTCCTCCTGGCTTCCTTTGGCCACTACCACCCCCCAGAGGCCCCTTGCATCCCCCCCACCCCCTGGTTCTACCCACCATGCCCCGAGTGAGGAAATCCCAAGAGAGGCACCAGGAACAAGAATGCCATCACCTGAGACAACAGACTTACAACCTCTCAGTGAGATTTACTTGCCCATTTTAGTCGCCCCCATAGACATGCCAAAAGAACTCACATGACCCTACGCACTCCAAAAATGGAGACCCCATTACCGTCGCTCCAGATTCAGACATCCTTTCACATTCCAAAAACGGAAACCTCATCCCCCTGCGCATTCTCCACCGCTGCCTATTCATTCTCCAGCTAGCACCTCGAAAGAAGAGGCACATCAACGCCTCAACCCTATCAAAGAAGAGGCACCACCTCCAGTTTGGCATCCAGGCCCAAATTTGGTGAACACAGGGCCACCTCCAGCTATGCAACGAGGCCTGAGCTTGGAGAACCCGATAATTCCACCTTTAGAGGCACACCTGCCCATGGCCACCAGCCTTCTTGACCCCCCAACTGAGCCTTACTGGGAGGACAGAGGCTGCATCGTGGAGGAGGAAATCCCTCCAAGATGGAAGTTGATAGATGTAGGGGAGAACCCAATTGTAGGGGAAGATACAGGCACAAACAAAGGGGAGGAGTGCTCACACGTTGCCTATCATCTGGCAGAGGAGCATCTTGAGCTCCTCTTTGACATCCGGTAGTGGCAAGACGAACAGGTGCATGACCAAAGGATAATCAATCAACGACTGGATTTGTTGTTTGAGGCATTCTTAGAAGCCCCAACGCAAGCACGTTGCACCACTTGCAAGCAAAAGTTTGTCCCGACATACACCTCTCATGGACATCCAAGTTCCCCAATGGCTTGACGCGACTCACCCCCGATTCTATTTTTTTTTGTCAATTACAGTTTTAGAATGGATAATGATTTCATTTTCACTCTTTTTCCCAGTTGTGTAATTATCTTAGTTATGGTAGCGTTGAATGAAGCCATCCCTAGGATTATTAGATGGAATAGGGTTCCTGTTGAAACCTTCAACACTCTACACAATTTGTGTAAACTATATTTCAGACATGATAGACATATCATCGCTTGGATCCACTTGTTTTGATTTCCCTTATGTGACGGAACAGGTGGCTGCCAAATGAAGCACAACTGTATACTCATGATATAATATAAGGTCTTTCTTTATTTACAAAAAGATGAAAATGAAATACATTAATGTTTTATATTAATGTATTTCAAATTAATTTATAAAATAATATATTTGTATTAATATATTAATGGTCGCCGCAAGGCATGTGGGTCATCAACTAGCAACAACCACTTTATAAAAGTGGTTGATATACGTTGACCGACGCCATTTTCCACCTTTCCAAATTAATGGCGTCGATCGACGTAACATATTTTAATTAAAATATGTTAAATTCACAACATATTTTAATTAAAAGATGTTAAATTCATAGTTCATGAAATTTTCCTTTAAAACGCACCTACAACGTTATTTAACATATATTAATTGAAAGCGATTTAATCCCGTGAATTTGAAAATACACTTATGGATATAACGATATAAAAGGACAACATAATTTTCTTATAAATCTCAAAAGTAATTATCATTAGCACAACCACATCAACATGGTTGATATATGACTAGAGACACCATTAGTTTGGAAAGGTGAAAAATGGCATGAATCTCTGGTTGTGCTAGATCAAAATATATCAACCACTTTACTAATGTGGTTGTGCTAGTTGACGACCAAAGTGCATGGGAGGAGTAGTTGATCAAGGTTGACTAAAAATGACCATGGTTGAGTGTGTTTGACCATGGTTGACCATGGTTATGTATGATTGATGATGGTAGACTATGGAAGACCATGGTCAAGTATGGTTGACCATGGTTGACTATGGTTATGGATGATTGATGATGGTAGACTATGGAAGACCATGGTTGAGTATGGTTGACCATGGTTAACTATGTTTGACCTTGGTTAAAAATGGTTGACCTTAGATGACCATGGTTGACTTTTTAAATATAGATTACTATGGTTGACCATGGTAGGGAATGTTTGATAATGGTTGAGAATGGTTCACCATGTAGGATATTGGTTGACATGGTTGACTGTGATTGAACATGGTTGTTTGGGTTCACCATGGTTGAGTATGGTTGATTGTGAGTGAGTATGGTAGACTATGGTTAACCATGGTTGGCCATAGTTGACCATGGTTGACTATGGTTGACCATTCTTGAATGTGGTTGATCATGGTTGTGTGTGGTTGGATATGGTTGACCATGGTTGAGTATGGTTGACCACAATTTAGTATCATTGCATATGGTTGACTATGGGTGAGTATTGATGACCATGGCGTACTATGGTGTACCATAATTGACTATGGTTGACCGTGGTTTACCATAACCAATTATAGGAGAGTAGCTACAAGCATCTTCTTTGCCTGGAATTCTAATCAAAACTTGTATAGAAACTTCTATAAGATTAACCAATCAAGTAGGTTAAGATGATGATAAAAATTTAAGGTAGTACATCTAAGAAATTGTATTTAATTTCCATGTTCAAATGAAGCATATAAATTCATTAATTGCAGAAATAATGTCAATCAAACATGTTAAGATACTGATAAAAATTTAAGGTAGTGCATATAACAAATTGCTTTGAATTTCCGTGTTCAAATGAGGCATGTACGTTCATGGAAGAAATAATGACACTAAGTGATTTGGAAAACAAATTTTTTTTTAATTGATTTCTAAATATAAAATCTCTTGTACTTCAAAAGAAAATAATTATGTTATAGATGTTATGCTTCATGAATGATATAGTGATGTCCATTGTATTCATGTATTACAATTATTCCTAGCTAATGCTTATTGTATTCATATATTAAGATAATTTTTTTATTTTGTGATGATATTGTCATAGGTGCATTCATTTTTATCAAGTGGTCTTGAAAGATAGGTGTTGGCATATGAAACCCAATGGACATTCACATGAATCCCAAGGAAGGTGCACTCCCTTAGTTAGTTGGATTCTTGGAAGGTGCACTCTCTCAGATGATTGGAGGACAAGAACAATTGGGTGCAATTTCAAAGGAAGTCATTGATCATATCTAGGTAAATAGTTGTTAGAAGCTATTTGTAGCTTGAACTATATTCAATCCATCATGTAATAAAAAACATTTATATAAGACTGCCTCCTATTCTAAATAAAGTGATGGTAATTTTGTTCCCAATTTTGGTGATAGTATTCTTGTTTTCATGTTCTATTTAATTTCCTGAGTATTGCTATTACTGATCAAATGGTATCAAATCATCGATCTAAGATTCTTCTGCTCATGTCAAATTTAGATAGAGAATTTTTTTTGTGGGTTGTTAGTGTTTGGACTCACCCGACATTTAGATCCAAAGGTGTGCTAGGGATGGCTCTACCCTCCATCTCTCGGGCAGTGTGCTAGGGTTTTATCCTGACCTCCACTGTAAAGTCCTTTGTGGTGATTTTCAACTTCAAAGGTGTGCTATGGTTTTATCCCACCCTCCATATTTTTCAACGCAGTGTGTTAGGGTTTATATGTCCCTCCACTGCTCAACTTTCTGGCTGCGGGGATCTTCCGCACTCCCCCCCACTTCTCCATCTCGTGCAAGGATGCACTAGGGATTTCCATGCCCTCCCCTCTCTTTTAGTGTGCCTTATTAGTGTGAAATTGACTAGTATTTTCTAGTGCACCCTCCCTTTTGAACTCTAGATGGTGTGCTTTAGTGTTGGTTCTAGATCCACAATTTTCCCTTCAAAATATCGCTCCTGATCCAGATCCATATCTATAGGATAATTCACTAGGGTTTTCTCTAGATGGTGTACTTCAAAGTTTTCCCTCCCTCTTGGGCTCCATGACCCTTTCGTTTCCATTTCTAGTGTAGTCTCCTTTGTCATTTCTCGGTTTCTTCAGTATATGAAGATAATTCCTCCTCGTAGAGACTCCTACCCTAAGGATTCTACATCTGGGAAATATTATCCCATTCAGGACCTGACTCTTTCTCTTAATGAACTCATGTGGCTCTCAATATTTGGTGTAGCGATTGGTGATTCCTACTACCCCTCATCTGGCACCCTACTAATTGGGTTGGGTCTAGAAGGATGGTCCCCATGTGATGGTGAACTAACAATGTTCCCTTACTTTTTACATCGACCCTTTTTGAGATATTGGTTTTTGCAACATGTCTCCTTTGGATTGTGTAGATGTGCTTTTGGGTATTCCCTATCAAGAACTCCATCACACTGTAACCATGATTGCATGCATCAATATCATCTTCAAAAATATGGACGTACCTATGCCCTCACCTCAACCTCTCTAAAACCCCATGACTTACTTTACGTCCAACATGTTGTTCATCAACTTAGTCTGAAAAAATCCATTTCCCTCTATCTGGTGCACCCTCTTCAACCAAATATCCCCTCTCACACCCTTCATATCTGGTCGCTTTACTCAAATCCTTTGAATATGTCTTTATTGCACCCACCAGACTACCCCCAATCCATTCCATTGATCTTATTCCTGGAGCCACTTTTCCCAATGCCCCTTATTATCACTTGGATCCTCATGAGACTAAGGAAGTGGAATGCCAACTCCAAAAAATTATTAATACTGGATACATACAACTGAGTTTTTCACCATATTCCTTTCTTTCTATCGTCATTCCCAAGAAGGAGTATGAGGAATGGCATCTAGTCAGGTACTATTGGGATATTAGTAAGGCTAGAACTAAGAATCGTTACCCTCTACCATGTATTCATGATTTACTAGATCATTCGAAGTGTTTCCACTTATTTACCTAAACAGATGTTACATTAGGGTATCGTCAAGTTCACATGAATGCCACAAACACATGGAATACACTTTCAAAAGAAAATTTAGTCTTTATGAATGGATGGTTATGTCAATCGGTCTTACTAATGCGCCTACCGCTTTCATGAGGCTAATCAATGAAATTTTCAAAGCACACTTGGGAAAAATTGTGGTGATCTATCTGGATTATATCTTGGTCTTTAGAAATAATTGGGAGGATAATTTTCTACATGTGTGCACTGTGATAGACTTACTGCGCACTCACAAATCATAGGCGAAACATTGTAAATCTTATTATGGGAAATATTTATTTCAATATTTGGGTTTTGTGGTCTCTGTTGAGGGTGTTAACCCAGATCCCCATAAATTCCAAGCTATTGCATAGTTTCCAATGCCTCAATAAGCTATATAACTCAACAACCTTATGGGTGGATTTTTTTTATCGACGGTTCATCACTTCTCTCAGTTAGAATGCCATCCTCATCATATTTCCAACCAGAATCAATTTGTGTGGTCTTGCTTAGTACAACAACAATTTCAGGCTCTTAAACCTATCCTTTGTTCTTCTCCTATACTTCATTTACCTGATCTTTAGTATCCCTTTGATATTGATATGGATGCCTCTTAGTATTCTATTGATGTGGTTCTTAAACAAGGAATACATCATATTTCATACCATTAAAATACATTCTCTGATGCCAATTGAAATTATAGAACTTATGACAAAGACTTATACACTCTAGTCCAAGCATTGAAATAGTGGCACCATTACATTCTAGGGAAAGAAAAAATCCTGCACACATATCATCATCCACTTATTTTCATCAACTCTCACACTAAGATATAGGAGAAGTGTCATTTAAAGTGGGCCTCTTACATTCAACAGTTTCATTTGGTGATTAAATAAAAGAAGGGCATGTCCAATTAGATGGATGATCTCTTGAGTCGTCCCCCTATGTAGGTACTTCAACTCCTTGATGTGTGTTGTGCTTACTACGAGGCTTGGAAGCCTCTCTATGCTTCTGATCCCTTCTTTGCAGAGATATGCACTATTGTGCAACATCCCACTGAGGTCAATCAAATGCCATTTCCAGATTATATAATTAGACATGGATGGCTATATAAAATCAATGAGTTATATTTCCTATCTTTTGAATATAGTATTTCTTTTTCAAGGAGGATATTTCTTCCTCCTATGGTGGCCATTTTTGGTCTGTGAAAATATTTCAACACTTTCAACGACATTTATTTTTTCCTTATATAACTCATCAAGTTGAGCATTTCAATCGTGCTTGTGCATTGTGTAGTCAAAATAAATCTATCAATCATAAATTGGGTCTATATAATCCCTTTCCTCTACCTTCCCACCCTTGGGACTCTTTTTCTATGGCTTTCCTTAGTGGTTTACATATGACCTTATGAAAACATGATGTTGTCTGGGTTATTGTTTTTCATTTCTCTAATATGCCTATTTTTATCCATTTCCCTAAGAACACTATAGTTGCCCATATTGTTGCCTTATTCTTTCACCATGTTTGTCCACACTTTGGCCTTCCTACTAGCATCATCTATGATCATGATGCTCTCTTTATCAACACATTATGGAAAACATTATGGGATTTACTATGTTGTCAACTCAAATATTCCTTCCATCCCCAAATGAATGGCGAACTTGAGGTAGTTAACCGTATCCTTTTCCATGCTCTTCACATTCAATTTGCCAAAAAATAATAGTGGGATACAACCCTCCATGTCATTCAACATAGTTATAATCATTTTGTACATATTTCTACTCAGATCTCTCCTTTTGAGGCATGCTTTGGATATCATCCGATAGCCCCTTATGAACTACCTCTCACCTTACATCCTTATAGCACTCCACACCAACACAAAGAAAAAACATCTTTCGTTTTATTTTTGCATACTCTAGCATGCAAACATGCCAGAGTCTCTAAAGTGCTAAAGGAAGCCGGGCAACACTACAAATCCTTCCATGATGCTCACCATTCCTCTGTGGAATTAACTCCTAGTGATAAAGTATAGTTTTACATGGAATGTCAACATTGTAAATACGCACGTCATCACAAACTGAGCCCTCCCTGCTATGGATCTTATACTATTATCCAATATATTGGGGGAAATTTTTATCTCGTTGACTTTCCACCCCAACTAGGAATTCATGATGTGGTGAAACTGAATAGTTTGAAACATTATGAACCCCCACTGTTGGAAGATAGTGTCACCGTATCTAATCCTCTAGATTTCGTACCTGATTTCCAACCTCCCTTGTTCCAAGACACCTTACTTGACACTCTCCCCACCACCCATCATCAACAACATACCTCTTACCTTGTTGAGCACACAGGCTAAACTCCTTGTCAGGCTAAATAATTTTTGGAAGCTTCTATGCACACAAATTTTTCTCATTTGCTGATGAAAGTGGGGACACTTTCGAGATTAAAAAGAGAGGAATTTTTCAACCCAATAGATATCCATGTGAATCCCAAGGAAGTAACACTCCCTCAACCATCTGGATTCGTGGAAGACACACTCTCTCATCTTATTGGAGGACAAGAATAATTGGGCACAAGTCCCGAGGAAGTAATTGATCAGATCTAGCTCACTAGTTGTTAGAATCTAGCTCTATCTTTACCTATTCAATCCATCATGTAGTAATAGACATCTATATAAGATTGTCTCCTATTATAAATAAAGTGACACTCATCTTCCTCTCATTTTTGGTGATGGTATTTTTGTTTTCGTGGTCTAGTTAATTTCCTAAGTATTTCTATTACACATCATGAAATTTGGGGCCACCCCTTATTAGTATTTCAAGTGATATAAAATGGAAATATTAAACAAAATGTATCACTAGTGTAGGATTGAGTAATCACTACATGGTCAATTGATTCCCTAACACAACCATCATGTGACCCTCCAAACTGCATACTACACAAAAGATGACTAAATTTACAGAGAGCATTTAATATATGTATTAAATGTGTTAAATATACAATTATATTTCCAACAATACTTCCACTCAATTGATGTTCAACCATAAAACTTTAAATCTCTTCACCATTAAAATGAACAAAAAAATAATTTTAATATTTAAAAAGAAAATTACGAAGACAAAAATTTATAATAACAAACTAACTAGTTCAAAATCAACATCTAACTCATTGGAATAATACCTTATGATTAAAAATTATAGCAATACATACAAATACACTTATATGGATAAAAACTGTACATATTAGAGATCTATTCAATGGAAAAACTCACCACTAACCACAATAAATGCTACCCGAGAGTTAACATGTAGAAAACACATGATCTCCAATAAAATACATCCATGGATGCATACAATCATCATTAATCCAATTGTAAATTCAAGTTATTAGAGGATCAAATCACAAAGTCAATCGTTGACTTTGTAGTTCGATCTTCCAATGACCTTAAGCCTAAATATACCTAATATCATTTAACTACACATAACCTTCATAACCTACACATAGAAAGTAGAAAGATGTTAAAGATTCCATAATGTAATTTTTCACAATTAAACATAATGCTAAACATAATGCTACAGAATATTTAGAGATAAAAATTGTATACATAGTTTTTATCCAAAAATATTCTCTAACATAACATTAAATTAAATATGGTAATAACATAACATTAAATATGGTAATAAATTGATGTCCAATCTGCTTTAAGCTAGGCTATCAATTCTCTCCATAAAGGAAAAATATGATGATCATTTTGAATGTTTCAATGCCCCCTCTATCTCCGAGGAAAGGCGATAATCCTTCCACCCATTCACAATGAGAAATGACATAATGGATACAAAAGCCCCTCGGATACATGCTAATTTGGATTGTTTCTCCTCGCCAACCAATACGAGAATAAACAAGCAAGGAACCTCTCCAAAATGTCTAAAGGTTCTATTTATATGAAATAGTGGTGTATGTGCATGGAAAAATTAGGTTTTGGCTTATTTTCAAGGTATCCTATGACCGACCACGTATAAATTTATAAGAGGATGTTATATCAACTAAGAACACAGCCTCTTTTATGACCGACCAAGCATAAATTTATAAGAGGATGTTACATCAACTAAGAACCCAACCTCTTTTGTGTATTGCAATTTATATTCATATTCTCTTAGTAGTTACATAATGCATGTCTCATCATAATTTATGTCTCGACTAAGAAAAATTATAACGTATTGTAATTCTTCACTAGTGGATGTAGGCCTTAGGTTCCCATTTTGGGAGTAGGCCTTAGGTTCCCATTTAGATGGGAACCTTTACAACATATGTAGAACCATTTATCATGGACAAATCACACATGTTTGAACACATTAGAGAATATTTACATATTCATAACATTTATATTTAAAATTATTTTTTATTTTAAATTAAAAGAAATGAAAATAAGGAAAAAAGTGAAAATAGAGAACCTACTCACATTTCCACTTTTAACAAGGGAGTGATCAATTATAATATAACAATTAAAAAATATATATTCTAAAAATTTCTAATTTATTTATATATTAAAAAATGATAATCATTAAAAAATTTTATAATCTTTAACATTCTATACTAAAAGGTTTAAATTCAGGTTCATTAAAATAATATATCAATTCTAATATAATCGTTAATTTTTTTATAATATTTAACATTCTATACCAAAAGGTTTAGATTCATCATTAAAATAATATATCAATTCTAATACATCATCAAAAGTAAAAAAAAAAAAATATTACAACTTTCTCATTATATTTATTCCATGGCACATTTCCTTCCCTCTTACTAATCTCTATTAATCTCAAAAAACATTGTACTTTGCTTGTTACTATGAATTCAAGTAATGACAATAAGTTTCCTTTGAATTCTATGCCTAACTAATGGCCAAAAGTATTTTAGCTTCTAATCATGGACTAATTAATCTAAAGATGCACATTTATAAGTTGATTTTCTCTCATTTTCATCTTGTCATCCATTTTTTACTCTTAATTTTATTTTTCACTTTTTATCCTATAGACCATTCCTACATTCTTGTCATCCATTTTTTATTCTTAATAAACTCTCAATACATTAGAGTTGTGTTTCTCATTTTCATCTTGTCATCCATTTTTTTACTTTTAATCAACTCTGAATACATTAGAGTTTTGTTTTTCATTTTTTATCCTATAGATCGATTCTACATTCTTGTCATCCATTTTTTATTCTTAATCAACTCTCAATACATTAGAGTTTTGTTTTTCATATTTTTTCTTATAGATCAATCCTACATTCTAGTGAAATGTGGGAATTTTACACATTTTTCAAATTGAAGCCCTAAAAATTTAGTTTTGTGAATTTTGAGAAAAACAATTTGTAGGGAATTGTGTCATTTTTTTTTTTTTTTCCAAAATATTAATGTCATTTAATGTGTCAAAATTACATTTAATTAAAATATCATCCTTGCAAAAAATTTAATGAGTGAATTCAATGTATAACTTAAAAAAAACTATGAGCATGATCTAAAAAGAAGTGTTTATGTAAAATAAAAATCTATAAATAATATTTTGAAAAGGAAACATCCATGGAGTGAACACATATTATTTATAATTTTTAGGTTCTGTAGTTTTTTAGATGTGTATATTTTTATCTACATGCCTTCACTACTCATGAAAAAAAATAATGGTATAGTTTTAACAAAAAATAAAATAAACATATAATATGAAATGGAAACTGAGAGGTCCATGAAAATCTAAAAAACAAATGGGAAGGATATTTGACTTTCAAGACCTATATTAAGGATTTTAAAATACCTCGAACTAGGGATTTAAAATATCTTTATTGATAGATGCATTTTAAAATCCTCGATCAAGGTGTTTTTGACACAAATAATAGATTTTGGTTTAAAACTCTCAATCCAAGTTTTTTTCTTGATCAATGATTTAAGTCATTGATCAATGTTTGAAACCTAAATCAATGGCCTAAAAACCTAATCAAGTAAAACCTCGATGGATGGTCCACATAGGCCATTTTTGTATTCCCAACTTCCCAAAAAGAATGGCTGAGCTTTATGGATTCATCCCTATCTATTTTTAGTGAGATCAATTTCAATACACACCCAAGGAATTAATTTGGGAATAGTGTTCTCAAAAACCTTTATTAACACCTTGTTAAATTTGATTGCAATATTAATGAGATTAATCATAAAAATCATGGACATGTTCATGAACTCCATCCAAAGATGATATATAGATCTTAAAAAGTTATTTGGATCAAAATAATCTCACTAATACCAAAAATAAGTTGAATGCCCTGAAATACTACAAATTACCCTATGTTGCAAATTTTGACAATATTGCATGAATTTGAAAATTGCCTCTGCACCACTGTATCCCAATTCCCTATAAGTTTACATAGAAATATCCTTGTTATTTCATTTCAGTCTAAACCTCTCAATAAACAATTTCCATCACAAAATGAAATCAACCAACAAGAACCCCAAATCTCTCTACTTACAAACCACCCATGAACTTGAAAATGCAATGAGAATCTAGAATAATACAACCTCCCATGTTGACAATTTAACTCTCACAAAAATATATAGTGTGGCATGACACCCATGTAAGTTTAGAAATCATAATGGTGGGTGTGGTGGTCCAAATAAAACAAATATGACAACACAACTTACATGTAGGTGTATCTGTAGAGCATAAAAAAAGTTTGATACCACACACCAATCATAAACACTATTTATTCCACTCCAAGCACCCTCCAATGGTGTGCTCCAAAATATGACGATAGGCATGAAATCCAAACTGTGAGGATAAAGATCTCTTAGAAGAAAAAACATAGACGCATTATCATCCCTCCTCAATTGGATTCACAACAAGTAATACATAATAAGTGTTGCCCAACCTTATAACAACCATCATAAAATAATTTTCAAGTGCATTCAACCTCAAACTAGACAAACGAATGCATGCCAACCCCATCCCTTTCAAATATTTTCTATATTTTTCTTCATTGATTCCTGTAACAGACCTCCTTTTCGTTACGACAACAACTCTGATAACAGGTGCCAATTTTTTTTTTCTTGGTTTAGGTGTGTGCGCTCGTGTAAAAAGAAACAGACACATTGGACTCGACGACGCCACCCGATGACTAACAAGACGCACCCACGATGATCACAATAAGAAGACCTAAGGCACACAACAAGTAATTGCAAGCATGAACGACCATAGACATAAGGCGCACGACAAGTAACTGCAAGCATTTAACGACATACTGGGTTATGCACAGTACCAACACCGAAGGAAGAATCCATAGTGGTAGATTTTACTATTTCTGCACAGGAAAGTAGGGCGTTTAATCTTAGTTCTCTGCTCCGGAGAGAGAGAAGGTCAGATACGCTTCTGGCCGACTGCTCAGGCAGAACTAGTAATCCCCGTCAGGTGTGTCGTAAGAGTGGAAACCCTGCCTTTAAAGGGCCCGAGACTCTTGATACGACACATGATTCTTTACACAGAAATAATCACACACACATACATATATACTAAGGCTACATGGAGGTGTTTATTTCCCGCCTGAAACAAGCAGAAAAAGCATAAAAGGTCTACAGAGCAAGCACAAAATTTAAAGGAAACTACAACACCCTCAACGGGAACCGCAAGTTGGGGACGACCTTGCCAATGACCTGCTCCATCGTCAAATCAAGCTAGTAGATAGTCACCGTCTATTAGTCATCTGTCACCAGCCCCTCATAACAGGTTTGAAGGCAATTTATCAACAAGGTGCAATCTAACGAGCTATTAACCCAACCATGTACAAAATTTTAATTTACGGTACCATGAGAGCACTATCTAAGTCAATGCCTTACCATTATATTAAGTGTTATAAACCTTCGATTTAACATTAATATCCCAAGATTTCATATATTTATGTGTGACAACATCCCATGGATTAGATCGTGTACCTCTTAACCATATTACTCAAAATTCCTCTTCCTACACTAATAACAAGAATAATCATTTATTATTATACATAAAGGCACTTTATTGTTCTAATTTAATAATCATTAAAATTTAACATTCTAAATAATCATTATAACTTTATTGTTCTAATTGATCATTATAAACATAACATTATAATAATCACTCTGATTTAATAAGCATGGTAATCATTATTGTTCTGATTTAATAATCATTTTAACGTGACAATCTAAACAATCATTACAGAATTTATTTTGCTAAGTAATTAGTATAAACTTAACCTTCTAATAATCATTCTAATTTAATAAATGTTGTAATCATTATTGTTCTAATTAATAATCATTAAAAAACTTAGGCAGAAAAATAATTTGGGCAGAATAATGATTATCAGGATTTAGGCAGAGCCTTCTACGGTCGGCGAGCGGGACGCGACACAGAGCGTGGGACATCTTCCGACGCGGGCATAAGGCAACATTATGATTTTAATTGGTGAAGTAGAAAGCATTTTTATATTCAGCAAATTTACTGTTATTGATGATGATATTGTGAGGTTGTTCTAGCAAATTTCGAAAAATTTACTATTATTGATGATGATATTGTGAGATTGTTCTAGCATTTTTATATTCGGAAATTTCATTTCAGCAATGTTATTGTGAGATCGATTCGGCAATTTGTCTTTACATCACTGTACTGGAAAGGATTTTACTGTGTGCGTCTTCTATTGTGGGATTTTGGGCATTTTTGTAACTGTCATTGGGCGTTTTTTCCTCTGTTATAATGGGCGTTTGCAACTGTTCTATTTGGGCGTTTTTTTTATGTCATTCATGGTATGGGTGGGGCGTTAATTTGATCTGCGTTTTTCTGTTGTCTTTGGGCGTGTTGATCTGAGTTATACAGGCGTGAATGACCTGCGTTTTTTTCTGTTACATTGGGGCGTTTAAATGACACGTATGGTAAAGACTGGGCGTCTCTTTGATCTACGTTTTAAAGTTTTCAATGGACTGCATTTTCACTGATTATTGGGCGTTTTTATTATTGTCAATGGGCAGACTGTGTATTTGGAAAGTCCAGAGCTCAATTTTTCATTTGATTGGGGCGTTTATACCACTGTGTAATTGGGGTAGTCAAGAGCTGCATTTTATTTGACAATGCAAACCTTCTGAAATCTGAACGCCATCTGAATCCCGTCACATTCATTTATTTTGGGTTGGGCGTGTCACTGGTGAATGCGAATCTCATTACAAGCTGAGTGCAAATCTGACTTTCTTTACCTCTCGTTTAATGGTTATGGTCTACGTTTATTCTGGGTTAGCGTTTGTCCTTCCTGGGCGACTCACAGAGGCGTTATCGCTTTGGGGTCTGCGTTTTCATTGCTGACTGTGGCTTTTATTTCATACAGTTTGGGTATGCGTTGTTGGGTTACCTGTTACTGTGCGCGATTTTAAACTGTTAAGCGTTAATTCCGCCGATTATGCAATAAGATGTTAGTTATGTACATCGATTTTCTTTAAATTATTGTTGCCTCTAATTATGGTCTGTTTATATCTGATATGTGGCATTTCCAGTACTGTCATTTTTATTTATTCTCATTTAATTTGCTATTTTTATATTTCCTTTTCCTTATATCAAGGTTTCCTTGTTAGTTTCAAGCCGATGTATCAAGGTTTCCTCGTAGTTTAGCTCAACTTCTATTTACATTTCTAGTTTCACATTTAAAAAAAAAAAACATTGAAAAGTAATTGCAACAAAGATAAAGTGAACCATATGAATCAAAATTATATGCTCAATATTGATCTCGATGGACATAATAAAAAGCCTGGGTAGGTATTTGAGATGGGGGGGGGTCCAACAGAAGAATAGGTTTTTGATTTATCTCTAACACTTAGCTTTAATACCAGTTATTTAAAACAACCTAATTCACCATTGCTAATTCAATTTATCTTTTGGAATGCAGAAGTAACATCACAGCATTGAAATGGATTTTAGATTTACTTAACTATAACCTTTATAATTTCATGATAGGCGGCCTTTGTGTAAATCGCTATCTCGCTACCCCTTCGAAGAAAAATGAGATAAGGGATTGGATTCTTGTGTGATACAGGCTATGAAAACCTGCATAGGAGGGAGCCTATTCCTTATTGATTATTAATTGGATGCAAAATTCAAGCGGATACTGTTATGATACAAAAGATACAAGCCTAATGGATTTTATACCCAAGTTTCCAAAAATTATGTTGATTAGAAGAATCAGAAAATTTTACTATTCCATGGTAATCCCTTTTTAAAATCAAATCTCAAATCTCATTGTTTCTTTAATCTTCTTTTTACAATCAAATAAAAATGACTATAATCAAATTTTATTGTATCTTATTATATTCATACTTTATGGAGACTTCAAAAAAAGGGGAGAAAAYYTAWTATTATATTTTTATCTCTTAACAAAAATCCTTAAGGTTTGTCMCACTATTAAAATTGATTATAAATTGTATATSTAAATTAATCATTCTTTAAACTATAAAATATAGGCTTCAATATTTAAAWGATCTCCCTAAAACCTTATACATTGAATGCTTGAACCCTCAACCCTTAAACTTAGCTTTAAATACTTATCCATCAGATATTAACCCTGAAACTTTGACTTTAAACATTGTTCCCATTCTAATATTTGACTTTAAGCATGTTAATATTGTTTCACTGCCTTGTAAATACTTGTTCAATTTGCAATACTAATATTTGTTTAAAGTGAAAGGTTAATGATGATGTTTAAGCGCAATGTTAATATTTGTTAGCTGCAATGATAATACTTGTTCAATTGAAATGTTAATTTTTGTTTAAGTTGAAATGTTATTGATGACGTTTAAAGCACAATATTAACCCTTGTACGGTCATGGTAAAGTATGGTAATAAATTGGGAGGCATGTTGAGATATTAAGGAGAATTTGGCTAGTATTCAATAACGGATGAGTCATAGACATTGACTGGTCTTTAATTTTAAATGGTCGTCGTCCGAGTCCTTGTCTTGCACCTTCTGTAGAAGACGTGGTCGCTCTTTCGTTTATGGTTGCGTCGGGTTGAAAAAATTTGTTGATTGGTCTGCATGTGTTGGGAGGGATATAGATACCTTCGGCGGCCTTATCTTATCTGTCGGAGTGTATTTTTTTCTGTGCAGAGATAGTAAACTCCACTGTTGGATTCTTCCGTCTGTGACTGTACTGTACTTATCACCTGGTGTCGTTTCCTGCTTACGACTGTTAGTTGTGCGCCTTATGTCTAAGGGAGTTTATTGCTTGACGTCACTGTGATTCGTCTTGTTTGCGTCTTGTTTTGGGTCGGGTTACTAGTTTTTTCATGAGCAGCCAGCCAGGAGTCGGTCTACTCTTCTTTCGGGAAGACATAAGACTAAACGCCATGCTTTCCTGTGTGGAAATAGTAACCCTAACACCATAATTTCTTCCCTCTATGTTCTTACTATGAGTCCCCAGAATGTCTTATTGTTTGTGTTGTGCATCTTGTGTCTGTGATCATATATTGTTGCAGTTACTCGTTGAGAGCCTTCAGTCTTCTTGTTTTGAACTTTGTGTTGTGTCTTGTTGGTTGTCGATTGGCGTCGTACTATTAAGTGTGTTGTGACTTCTACACACGTCCACACACCTTAAACAAAAAAAAAAATTGCACCTATTACTAGAATGGTTGTCGTAACAAGGAGGTTCGTTACATATGGTATCAGAGCAGGTTCGACCCGCGACTTGGGATTCGCTACGGCTTCCGTTGACATGATTATGTTTGATTATTCTGTTGCTGATTGAGTTGATTGTGTGTGTGCAGGTAATCATGGTTAGAGGACGCCACGGAGGCAGCCGACAGGGTGCTAGGGGAGGAGGCACGACGCCTCGAGCAGCATCCACGCCTGAGGGGTCTAACCCCCAGGGAGACGAGCAGGTCCTTGGATAGGAGAAGATCGTAGTTGTCGATGTTGCAGGGATGATGAGATCCTTCCAGCGCATGTCCGAGGCGTTGATCAGCACATTTGACAGAGATGAGGCCAGGGCGCCGACACCTGCTGAGGTTCCGCCGTGCGCACCGGCCGTTACTGGTAGCATTCACCATGAACTCGAGAAGGTGAAATTTCCCGAGTTCTTTGGTGCCCAGGATGGCGCAGCCGTTGAGTCATGGTTGGAGAATATGGCGATGTGCTTCGCACTTTATGATTATACCTCCAACATGAAGGTCCGCATGGCGGTCTTTCAACTAAAGGGGAGCGCTCTTCTATGGTGGAAGATGCTCCTACTGCAGCTGAACATGGTCATCGAAGACGTTTCATGGGAACTGTTCGAGGAACGGTTCCGGGAGAGGTATCTTTCAGAGGAATTCATTGAGCGTCAGCTCAATGAGTTCAACGCATTACGACAGGGAGGTCGTACAGTGCCCAGTACGAGGCACGTTTTATGGAGCTGCTCCAGTATGCTCCGCATCTGAACACTGATAAGCTCAAGGTCAACAGGTTTCTGTTTGGCCTTAACAACAACCTACGTTGGGATCAGCCGGACCTACTACAGTGGGAGATATGGGCAAGGCCCATCGGATTCATGCAGCGGTGAATAACTGCCAAGCAGAGCACCAGTCGACTGTGCTCGAGACGACAGGTACTGTCGCTGACCAGACCCTTAGTATTTTGATAGACCCGGGTGCTACTGAGAGTTTCATTTCTGGTGCAGCGCTAAAAATGATTAAGGTAAAGACAGTCGAACAGGATGAGTTTAGCATTGTAGAGATGGCTTCTGGAGCCAAACAGAAGGTTGGAGGAAAGGTTACGGGTTGTGCCCTTAACCTGGGAGATTTCGTCACGAGGGTCAACCTGTATGTCACGATCTTAGGGTCTTATGACGTCGTGATTGGTATGGATTGGTTGGAATCGCATGAGGCAATACTCAACTGCAAGACAAAACGGTTGAGCATGTTCGATGATGAAGGATAGAGACGGGTAATTGTAGGACGGAACCAGGGAGTATCCATGAGGTTCGTCTCTTCCTTACAGTTATGAAAGAGCATGCGCAAGGGGTGCAAGCTTTATGCAATCCTTGCGCTAAACGAAAAAGGAGTAGCAGAAGGTCTAGAACACCTTTCGGTGGTGAAGGAGTTTGCGGACGTATTTCCAGAGGAGTTGCCTGGGATGCCGCCAAAAAGAGAATTGGAGTTTACTATAGACCTGAAACCGGGGATTGAACCGATAGCGAGAACACCTTATCGGATGTCGACCCCGGAGTTGCAAGAGTTAAAAATGAAACTGAAGGAGTTGCTGGACCTGGAACTCATACGTCCTAGTGTGTCACCATGGGGTGTGCCCGTTATTTTCATTCAGAAGAAGGACGGATCGTGGAGCCTTTGCATTGACTATCGTCAACTTAACAAGGCTACGATCAAGAATCAGTTCCCCTTACCAAGAATTGACGATCTGTTCGATCAAATGAAGGGTGCGACGGTGTTCTCTAAGATTGATTTGCGATCAGGGTATCACCAGTTACGGATCAAGGAGGATGACTTCCCTAAGACCGCTTTTAAGACAATATTTGGACATTACGAGTTTACTGTTTTACCGTTTGGACTGACAAACGCCCCAGGGGTATTTATGAGCTTGATGAACGGGGTGTTCCGCGAGTACTTGGACAAGTTTGTCCAAGTATTCATCAACGATATTCTGATCTACTCTCGGACAACGGAGGAGCACGACGAGCACTTGCGCTTAGTACTACAATTTTTGCGAGAACACAAATTATATGGGAAGCTGTCCAAATGCCCTTTTTATCAATCAAGGATTCACTACTTAGGGCATGTCATCTCCGGCGAAGGTATCGCCATGGATCCAGCCAAGGTTGAGGCTATTATGGAATGTCCTGTGCCGACAAATGTCACAGAAGTGCGTAGTTTTATGGGTTTAGCAGAATACTATCGACGGTTTTTCGAAGGATTTTCAAGGATAGCAAATTCGATCACGAAATTGCAGAAGAAAAACAAGAAGTTTGTTTGGACAGAAAAATGCGTGGAAGCATTTAGGAGGCTTAAGGAGTTGTTGAGAACAACGCTGATACTAAAGGTCCCTGACATGGACGCAGACTTCTTGGTATGCACTGACGCATCCAAGGAAGGGTTAGGCGGGGTCTTGATGCAAGACGGACGAGTGATTGCTTACATTTCGAGAAAACTAAGAAGCCATGAGGAGAAATACGCGACGCATGACTTGGAGTTATTAGCCATCATTTATGCCTTAAAGGTATGGAGACACTACCTTGTTGGACGAAAATTTGAATTAAATACAGATCATTATGGATTACAACACATTTTTACGCAAAGCGACCTGAACGCGCGACAACGACGTTGGTCGGAATTGCTTACTGAGTACGACTTCGAGATTACTTACATGAAGGGAACTGTGAACCGAGTGGTGGATGCTTTGAGTCGGAGGCCACACATCTTTTTGGTGTTACCTCTTCAGACGAATCTACGTGAGAAGATTCTCGCTTTACAGCGTGACGATGACTGGTACAAAGAAGTCGAAGATTTTATCGGACAAAACACTATGATGGTACCACGATATGAGGGATTTACCTTTGACAGCGATGGGTTATTGAGATTTAGAGGTCAGATTAACATACCGCCAAACGACGAGTTGATAATGTTGATCCTGAGCGAGGCTCATAGAGCAATTTACATGGCTCACCCGGGAGTTACGAAGATGAGGGAAGAACTTAATCCCTTGTTCTTCTTGAAAGGAATGAAGGCCGACATAGTAAAATTTGTGGCTAGACGTCTCAAGTGTCAGCAAGTAAAGGTTGAACATAGACACCCGGCAGGATTACTACAACCACATGCCATTCCAGAATCGAAATGGGAAGTCATTTCGATGGATTTTATTGTTGGATTGCCACTGACGGCAAGGAGACACGACTCGATTTTTGTAGTAGTAGACACTCTGAAAAAGAGTGCTCACTTTATTCCGGTGCGTACGACGTATCAGGCACCTGACATAGCGAGAGTTTTCATCAGTGATATTGTGAGGCTGCATGGCGTGCCTAAGAAGACTATATCCGATCGAGGATCGGTGTTTACTGGAYGATTTTGGACAAGTTTCCAGTAGGCCTTGGGAACTCAACTAAACTTTAGTACTGCGTATCACCCAGAGACTGACAGACAGACATAATGAACGAACCAAACCTTGGAAGACATGTTGTGCATGTACCTGATGGACCAAAAAAAACGTTGGGAGGAATTCTTGCCTCTAGTAGAGTTTGCTTATAACAACAGTTACCAGAGCACCATTAAGATGGCACCTTTTGAGTTTCTTTATGGGCGACCGTGTCGGACGCCCTTGAGTTGGGATCGGCTTGAGGATAGGGTCCGGGTGGGACCAAAAGCGATCCAAGAAATGGAAGAGCCAATGCAAACCATAAGACAAAGGATAAAAGAAGCGCAGGATCGACAGAAGAGTTATGCCGATGCGCACCGTGTCGACCGTAGTTACGAGGTCGACGATCGAGTCTTCTTGAGGGTTAAATCGCATAAGAGTTCGATCAAGTTTGGAAGGGGAGCTAAAATCTCTCCTAGGTTCGTGGGACCTTTCGAGATTGTGGAGAGAAAGGGGCTCATGGCCTATCGACTAGCCTTCCCTGATTCTTTGAGGCGTATGCACGATGTTTTTCATGTATCTGTTTTGAGACATTATATTAGTGATCCGACACACATGATTGACATGAGTTCTTTACAGGTATCGGACGAGGGAGTGCTCACGGCTGAGCCACTCCACATTTTAGATCATCGCATTTGACAGTTACGGCGTCGAACGGTAGAACAGGTCAAGGTCCAGTGGGACAGTTATAGTCCGCACTCGGCGACCTGGGAGGACGCATATGATATGTGCCAGCAGTTTCCATTTTTGTTTGATAGATAGACTTATGATACTGTGGCACTTATGATATTGTGGTACATTTATTTTTGCATTTATACTGAGAAACTTTGGGACGAAGTTTAGACCTAGAGGGGGTGTATGTAACATCCCACTCTGGCGCACTTACCAAACTTATTCTTTGAGGACACTTGCTCGCAAGTGATCTGGATTTTTATGATGATACAAATTTTTCCTTCATTATGATGCGTTAATTTATATGACAGGATGTTTTTACTACTTTGATGTAGACAGGTGTTGTTGACTCAGTTTCATTGAGTGTGCAGGGTTTCGGACCTTGAGGATGTAGAGGCATCGGTGGAACTCCCTTGGACTCCGGATTGAGTCAGGGAGTGGGCTATTTGGGTTGTTTCATTTACAGTGATATTGTTTTGTTTTGATGTTATGCTATTGATTTTATGATATGTTGTTGACATGATCTGACATGATGGTTGATGATGCAAGATGACGATAGCTTGCCGACCAAGACTCACATATGGAGTAAAGGGGCCACACATGATTTCCAGAGAGGTTGAGGGAGAGGTGTGGACAGCAGCCCTACCACAGCCTACTAGCACTCCCGCCGTGGCTCGAGCTATAGGTTAACGATTACCTAATTCGAGAGGATCCACGATGTCGTGAGGGAAGAATGCGACAGTCGCTCACGATGATTCTAAGGGGCACACAATAAGGCGGGGACCTTATTCCTTAGAGCCCTTAGTCTCCCACAAGTTCACCTGGCGGAGTGTTGACTGCAGGGGTTATAGATGTCTACCAATCTGTCAAGTCAGTGAGTGGCACCCTTGGAGAACGTGGTGCATACTGAAGGGCAAGTCGTGCAAAGAAATACAAGTCAGCGAGTGGCACCCTTGGAGCACGTGGTGCATCCTGAAGGGCATGTCGCGCAACAGAAGCAAACGAAGCGAGTGGCACCCTTGGAGCACGTAGTGCATCCTCAAGGGCACGTTGCATTGATGATGATGATGATGAGACAACCTAGATGACCGTAAGACTTAATGCCTGATAAAATTCTTAAAACGACCCCCCTAATGAATTGTCGCCCAGTCCAAATCTGAACATAAATTTAAAACACCTCTAAGATAAAATTTTGACTACCCTTAAGAGAAGACCCTCCAAAAATAAACTTAAGGACGTAAACGAAAACCCTCCTAAGTGTTAGTTAAGGTCTTCTTAAAATTAAAAAGGGTAAATAAATGAGGAAGTTAAATTAAGTGAAACCCATGGCTTTCAATTTATAAAGAAGAACTAAAAATATTAAAGAGTGGGGGTATAAAAATTTAGGATTTAAAAAAAATATATTGAAAAGACTATTAAGCACATTTAAAAATAGATCGAGGATCGGTGTTTACTGGACGATTTTGGACAAGTTTCCAGGAGTTCTTGGGAACTCAACTAAACTTTAGTACTGCGTATCACCCAGAGACTGACGGAAAGATAGAACGAATGAACCAAACCTTGGAAGACATGTTGCACATGTACATGATGGACCAACAAAAACGTTGGGAGGAATTCTTGCCTTTAGTAGAGTTCGCTTATAACAACAGTTACCAGAGCACCATTAAGATGGCGCCTTTTGAGTTTCTTTATGGGCGACCGTGTCGAACGCCCTTGAGTTGGGATCGGCTTGAGCATAGGGTCCTGGTGGGACAAGAAGCGATCCAAGAAATGGAAGAGCAAATGCAAACCATAATACAAAGGATAAAAGAAGCGCAGGATCGATAGAAGAGTTATGCCGATGCCCACCATGTCGATCGTAGTTACGAGGTCGGCGATCAAGTTTTCTTGCGGGTTAAACCACATAAGAGTTCGATCAAGTTTGGAAGGGAAACTAAACTCTCTCCTAGGTTCGTGGGACCTTTCGAGATTGTGGAGAGAAAGGGGCCCGTGGCCTATCGACTAGCCTTGCCTGATTTTTTTAGGCGTATGCACGATGTTTTTCATGTATCTGTTTTGAGACATTATATTAGTGATCCGCCACATGTGATTGACATGAGTTCTTTACAGGTATCGGATGAGGGAGCGCTCACGGTTGAGCCAATCTGCATTTTAGATCATCGCGTTCGACAATTACAACGTCGAACGGTAGAACAGGTCAAGGTCTAGTGGGACAGTTATAGTCCGCACTCTGTGACCTGGGTGTTATCCACATTTTTGATTATCAAGATGATGACATGATAATGACATGGTGATGGAAGATCTAACTCTTCTTTAAGATCATTTTCATGAAGAAAGTTATACTTATCAGCTTCTCTAAATCACACTTTTGAAGATAGTACGCAGGCTGTATATATATTGTCTTGCGGAAATACTTGATTTCCGCAGGCGACATTCAGTCTGACTGCGGACTTTCCGCACCGTGTTAATGTTCAGGGTGCAGAAATGTTTCTTAAGGGAGAAAATGAATAAGTTCTCGATCCTTCTAGAAGGAATCTTCTAGAAGGATGAGTTGGAGTTCGAATGGTTGGCAAATTAATGAATCTCCAGATATCTTGGGATTACATTCTATCCA